>OY829914.1:65933546-66533546 GCA_963691935.1 Nephrotoma guestfalica
TATCGGGTTGACAGTCTGAATATATGAAACTATATGCCGTCTAATTCTGGTAGAAAAAAATTTCGAATTATTTTTACAAATTTGCAAAGGGGTACCCCTTTGTTGTTTTTACGCCGGAAAAATACAAAAAAAAATTATTGCTCCAATCCTTGGAGTATCGTACCAATTGTGAATGGTTATTTAATTTTGAATAAAGATCCGTTTAAATTGGGTCAAAACATCGTCTGGTTCTCCTGTAATCGACGATTGAAGTTGTAATATAATCGGCCGATGAAATTTGATACTCTCCATACAAAATATGAAATACCACACCTTCCATACATGATTTGCATATAATTTCCTTATCGGGTTGACAGTCTGAATATATGAAACTATATGCCGTCTAATTCTGGTAGAAAAAAATTTCGAATTATTTTTACAAATTTGCAAAGGGGTACCCCTTTGTTGGTTTTACGCCGGAAAAATACAAAAAAAAATTATTGCTCCAATCCTTGGAGTATCGTACCAATTGTGAATGGTTATTTAATTTTGAATAAAGATCCGTTTAAATTGGGTCAAAACATCGTCTGGTTCTCCTGTAATCGACGATTGAAGTTGTAATATAATCGGCCGATGAAATTTGATACTCTCCATACAAAATATGAAATACCACACCTTCCATACATGATTTGCATATAATTTCCTTATCGGGTTGACAGTCCGAATATATGAAACTATATGCCGTCTAATTCCGGTAGAAAAAAATTTCGAATTATTTTTACAAATTTGCAAAGGGTACCCCCTTTGTTGTTTTTACGCCGGAAAAATACAAAAAAAAATTATTGCTCCAATCCTTGGAGTATCGTACCAATTGTGAATGGTTATTTAATTTTGAATAAAGATCCGTTTAAATTGGGTCAAAACATCGTCTGGTTCTCCTGTAATCGACGATTGAAGTTGTAATATAATCGGCCGATGAAATTTGATACTCTCCATACAAAATATGAAATACCACACCTTCCATACATGATTTGCATATAATTTCCTTATCGGGTTGACAGTCTGAATATATGAAACTATATGCCGTCTAATTCTGGTAGAAAAAAATTTCGAATTATTTTTACAAATTTGCAAAGGGGTACCCCTTTGTTGTTTTTACGCCGGAAAAATACAAAAAAAAATTATTGCTCCAATCCTTGGAGTATCGTACCAATTGTGAATGGTTATTTAATTTTGAATAAAGATCCGTTTAAATTGGGTCAAAACATCGTCTGGTTCTCCTGTAATCGACGATTGAAGTTGTAATATAATCGGCCGATGAAATTTGATACTCTCCATACAAAATATGAAATACCACACCTTCCATACATGATTTGCATATAATTTCCTTATCGGGTTGACAGTCTGAATATATGACACTATATGCCGTCTAATTCTGGTAGAAAAAAATTTCGAATTATTTTTACAAATTTGCAAAGGGGTACCCCTTTGTTGTTTTTACGCCGGAAAAATACAAAAAAAAATTATTGCTCCAATCCTTGGAGTATCGTACCAATTGTGAATGGTTATTTAATTTTGAATAAAGATCCGTTTAAATTGGGTCAAAACATCGTCTGGTTCTCCTGTAATCGACGATTGAAGTTGTAATATAATCGGCCGATGAAATTTGATACTCTCCACACAAAATATGAAATACCACACCTTCCATACATGATTTGCATATAATTTCCTTATCGGGTTGACAGTCCGAATATATGAAACTGTATGCCGTCTAATTCTGGTAGAAAAAAATTTCGAATTATTTTTACAAATTTGCAAAGGGTACCCCTTTGTTGTTTTTACGCCGGGAAAATACAAAAAAAAATTATTGCTCCAATCCTTGGAGTATCGTACCAATTGTGAATGGTTATTTAATTTTGAATAAAGATCCGTTTAAATTGGGTCAAAACATCGTCTGGTTCTCCTGTAATCGACGATTGAAGTTGTAATATAATCGGCCGATGAAATTTGATACTCTCCATACAAAATATGAAATACCACACCTTCCATACATGATTTGCATATAATTTCCTTATCGGGTTGACAGTCCGAATATATGAAACTGTATGCCGTCTAATTCTGGTAGAAAAAAATTTCGAATTATTTTTACAAATTTGCAAAGGGGTACCCCTTTGTTGTTTTTACGCCGGAAAAATACAAAAAAAAATTATTGCTCCAATCCTTGGAGTATCGTACCAATTGTGAATGGTTATTTAATTTTGAATAAAGATCCGTTTAAATTGGGTCAAAACATCGTCTGGTTCTCCTGTAATCGACGATTGAAGTTGTAATATAATCGGCCGATGAAATTTGATACTCTCCATACAAAATATGAAATACCACACCTTCCATACATGATTTGCATATAATTTCCTTATCGGGTTGACAGTCCGAATATATGAAACTGTATGCCGTCTAATTCTGGTAGAAAAAAATTTCGAATTATTTTTACAAATTTGCAAAGGGGTACCCCTTTGTTGTTTTTACGCCGGAAAAATACAAAAAAAAATTATTGCTCCAATCCTTGGAGTATCGTACCAATTGTGAATGGTTATTTAATTTTGAATAAAGATCCGTTTAAATTGGGTCAAAACATCGTCTGGTTCTCCTGTAATCGACGATTGAAGTTGTAATATAATCGGCCGATGAAATTTGATACTCTCCATACAAAATATGAAATACCACACCTTCCATACATGATTTGCATATAATTTCCTTATCGGGTTGACAGTCTGAATATATGAAACTATATGCCGTCTAATTCTGGTAGAAAAAAATTTCGAATTATTTTTACAAATTTGCAAAGGGGTACCCCTTTGTTGTTTTTACGCCGGAAAAATACAAAAAAAAATTATTGCTCCAATCCTTGGAGTATCGTACCAATTGTGAATGGTTATTTAATTTTGAATAAAGATCCGTTTAAATTGGGTCAAAACATCGTCTGGTTCTCCTGTAATCGACGATTGAAGTTGTAATATAATCGGCCGATGAAATTTGATACTCTCCATACAAAATATGAAATACCACACCTTCCATACATGATTTGCATATAATTTCCTTATCGGGTTGACAGTCTGAATATATGAAACTATATGCCGTCTAATTCTGGTAGAAAAAAATTTCGAATTATTTTTACAAATTTGCAAAGGGGTACCCCTTTGTTGTTTTTACGCCGGAAAAATACAAAAAAAAATTATTGCTCCAATCCTTGGAGTATCGTACCAATTGTGAATGGTTATTTAATTTTGAATAAAGATCCGTTTAAATTGGGTCAAAACATCGTCTGGTTCTCCTGTAATCGACGATTGAAGTTGTAATATAATCGGCCGATGAAATTTGATACTCTCCATACAAAATATGAAATACCACACCTTCCATACATGATTTGCATATAATTTCCTTATCGGGTTGACAGTCTGAATATATGAAACTATATGCCGTCTAATTCTGGTAGAAAAAAATTTCGAATTATTTTTACAAATTTGCAAAGGGAGTACCCCTTTGTTGTTTTTACGCCGGAAAAATACAAAAAAAAATTATTGCTCCAATCCTTGGAGTATCGTACCAATTGTGAATGGTTATTTAATTTTGAATAAAGATCCGTTTAAATTGGGTCAAAACATCGTCTGGTTCTCCTGTAATCGACGATTGAAGTTGTAATATAATCGGCCGATGAAATTTGATACTCTCCATACAAAATATGAAATACCACACCTTCCATACATGATTTGCATATAATTTCCTTATCGGGTTGACAGTCTGAATATATGAAACTATATGCCGTCTAATTCTGGTAGAAAAAAATTTCGAATTATTTTTACAAATTTGCAAAGGGGTACCCCTTTGTTGTTTTTACGCCGGAAAAATACAAAAAAAAATTTTTGCTCCAATCCTTGGAGTATCGTACCAATTGTGAATGGATATTTAATTTTGAATAAAGATCCGTTTAAATTGGGTCAAAACATCGTCTGGTTCTCCTGTAATCGACGATTGAAGTTGTAATATAATCGGCCGATGAAATTTGATACTCTCCATACAAAATATGAAATACCACACCTTCCATACATGATTTGCATATAATTAACTTATCGGGTTGACAGTCTGAATATATGAAACTATATGCCGTCTAATTCTGGTAGAAAAAAATTTCGAATTATTTTTACAAATTTGCAAAGGGGTACCCCTTTGTTGTTTTTACGCCGGAAAATACAAAAAAAATTATTGCTCCAATCCTTGGAGTATCGTACCAATTGTGAATGGTTATTTAATTTTGAATAAAGATCCGTTTAAATTGGGTCAAAACATCGTCTGGTTCTCCTGTAATCGACGATTGAAGTTGTAATATAATCGGCCGTTGAAATTTGATACTCTCCATACAAAATATGAAATACCACACCTCCCATACATGATTTGCATATAATTTCCTTATCGGGTTGACAGTCCGAATATATGAAACTGTATGCCGTCTAATTCTGGTAGAAAAAAATTTCGAATTATTTTTACAAATTTGCAAAGGAGTACCCCTTTGCTGTTTTTACGCCGGAAAATTACAAAAAAAATTATTGCTCCAATCGTTGGAGTATCGTACCAATTGTGAATGGTTATTTAATTTTGAATAAAGATCCGTTTAAATTGGGTCAAAACATCGTCTGGTTCTCCTGTAATCGACGATTGAAGTTGTAATATAATCGGCCGATGAAATTTGATACTCTCCATACAAAATATGAAATACCACACCTTCCATACATGATTTGCATATAATTTCCTTATCGGGTTGACAGTCTGAATATATGAAACTATATGCCGTCTAATTCTGGTAGAAAAAAATTTCGAATTATTTTACAAATTTGCAAAGGGGTACCCCCTTTGTTGTTTTTACGCCGGAAAAATACAAAAAAAAATTATTGCTCCAATCCTTGGAGTATCGTACCAATTGTGAATGGTTATTTAATTTTGAATAAAGATCCGCTTAAATTGGGTCAAAACATCGTCTGGTTCTCCTGTAATCGACGATTGAAGTTGTAATATAATCGGCCGATGAAATTTGATACTCTTCATACAAAATATGAAATACCACACCTTCCATACATGATTTGCATATAATTTCCTTATCGGGTTGACAGTCTGAATATATGAAACTATATGCCGTCTAATTCTGGTAGAAAAAAATTTCGAATTATTTTTACAAATTTGCAAAGGGGTACCACCCCCTTTGTTGTTTTTACGCCGGAAAAATACAAAAAAAAATTATTGCTCCAATCCTTGGAGTATCGTACCAATTGTGAATGGTTATTTAATTTTGAATAAAGATCCGTTTAAATTGGGTCAAAACATCGTCTGGTTCTCCTGTAATCGACGATTGAAGTTGTAATATAATCGGCCGATGAAATTTGATACTCTCCATACAAAATATGAAATACCACACCTTCCATACATGATTTGCATATAATTTCCTTATCGGGTTGACAGTCTGAATATATGAAACTATATGCCGTCTAATTCTGGTAGAAAAAAATTTCGAATTATTTTTACAAATTTGCAAAGGGGTACCCCTTTGTTGTTTTTACGCCGGAAAAATACAAAAAAAAATTATTGCTCCAATCCTTGGAGTATCGTACCAATTGTGAATGGTTATTTAATTTTGAATAAAGATCCGTTTAAATTGGGTCAAAACATCGTCTGGTTCTCCTGTAATCGACGATTGAAGTTGTAATATAATCGGCCGATGAAATTTGATACTCTCCATACAAAATATGAAATACCACACCTTCCATACATGATTTGCATATAATTTCCTTATCGGGTTGACAGTCTGAATATATGAAACTATATGCCGTCTAATTCTGGTAGAAAAAAATTTCGAATTATTTTTACAAATTTGCAAAGGAGTACCCCTTTGTTGTTTTTACGCCGGAAAAATACAAAAAAAAATTATTGCTCCAATCCTTGGAGTATCGTACCAATTGTGAATGGTTATTTAATTTTGAATAAAGATCCGTTTAAATTGGGTCAAAACATCGTCTGGTTCTCCTGTAATCGACGATTGAAGTTGTAATATAATCGGCCGATGAAATTTGATACTCTCCATACAAAATATGAAATACCACACCTTCCATACATGATTTGCATATAATTTCCTTATCGGGTTGACAGTCTGAATATATGAAACTATATGCCGTCTAATTCTGGTAGAAAAAAATTTCGAATTATTTTTACAAATTTGCAAAGGGGTACCCCTTTGTTGTTTTTACGCCGGAAAAATACAAAAAAAAATTATTGCTCCAATCCTTGGAGTATCGTACCAATTGTGAATGGTTATTTAATTTTGAATAAAGATCCGTTTAAATTGGGTCAAAACATCGTCTGGTTCTCCTGTAATCGACGATTGAAGTTGTAATATAATCGGCCGATGAAATTTGATACTCTCCATACAAAATATGAAATACCACACCTTCCATACATGATTTGCATATAATTTCCTTATCGGGTTGACAGTCTGAATATATGAAACTATATGCCGTCTAATTCTGGTAGAAAAAAATTTCGAATTATTTTTACAAATTTGCAAAGGGGTACCCCTTTGTTGTTTTTACGCCGGAAAAATACAAAAAAAAATTTTTGCTCCAATCCTTGGAGTATCGTACCAATTGTGAATGGATATTTAATTTTGAATAAAGATCCGTTTAAATTGGGTCAAAACATCGTCTGGTTCTCCTGTAATCGACGATTGAAGTTGTAATATAATCGGCCGATGAAATTTGATACTCTCCATACAAAATATGAAATACCACACCTTCCATACATGATTTGCATATAATTACTTATCGGGTTGACAGTCTGAATATATGAAACTATATGCCGTCTAATTCTGGTAGAAAAAAATTTCGAATTATTTTTACAAATTTGCAAAGGGTACCCCTTTGTTGTTTTTACGCCGGAAAAATACAAAAAAAAATTATTGCTCCAATCCTTGGAGTATCGTACCAATTGTGAATGGTTATTTAATTTTGAATAAAGATCCGTTTAAATTGGGTCAAAACATCGTCTGGTTCTCCTGTAATCGACGATTGAAGTTGTAATATAATCGGCCGTTGAAATTTGATACTCTCCATACAAAATATGAAATACCACACCTCCCATACATGATTTGCATATAATTTCCTTATCGGGTTGACAGTCCGAATATATGAAACTGTATGCCGTCTAATTCTGGTAGAAAAAAATTTCGAATTATTTTTACAAATTTGCAAAGGAGTACCCCTTTGCTGTTTTTACGCCGGAAAATTACAAAAAAAATTATTGCTCCAATCGTTGGAGTATCGTACCAATTGTGAATGGTTATTTAATTTTGAATAAAGATCCGTTTAAATTGGGTCAAAACATCGTCTGGTTCTCCTGTAATCGACGATTGAAGTTGTAATATAATCGGCCGATGAAATTTGATACTCTCCATACAAAATATGAAATACCACACCTTCCATACATGATTTGCATATAATTTCCTTATCGGGTTGACAGTCTGAATATATGAAACTATATGCCGTCTAATTCTGGTAGAAAAAAATTTCGAATTATTTTTACAAATTTGCAAAGGGGTACCCCTTTGTTGTTTTTACGCCGGAAAAATACAAAAAAAAATTATTGCTCCAATCCTTGGAGTATCGTACCAATTGTGAATGGTTATTTAATTTTGAATAAAGATCCGCTTAAATTGGGTCAAAACATCGTCTGGTTCTCCTGTAATCGACGATTGAAGTTGTAATATAATCGGCCGATGAAATTTGATACTCTTCATACAAAATATGAAATACCACACCTTCCATACATGATTTGCATATAATTTCCTTATCGGGTTGACAGTCTGAATATATGAAACTATATGCCGTCTAATTCTGGTAGAAAAAAATTTCGAATTATTTTACAAATTTGCAAAGGGGTACCCCTTTGTTGTTTTTACGCCGGAAAAATACAAAAAAAAATTATTGCTCCAATCCTTGGAGTATCGTACCAATTGTGAATGGTTATTTAATTTTGAATAAAGATCCGTTTAAATTGGGTCAAAACATCGTCTGGTTCTCCTGTAATCGACGATTGAAGTTGTAATATAATCGGCCGATGAAATTTGATACTCTCCATACAAAATATGAAATACCACACCTTCCATACATGATTTGCATATAATTTCCTTATCGGGTTGACAGTCTGAATATATGAAACTATATGCCGTCTAATTCTGGTAGAAAAAAATTTCGAATTATTTTTACAAATTTGCAAAGGGGTACCCCTTTGTTGTTTTTACGCCGGAAAAATACAAAAAAAAATTATTGCTCCAATCCTTGGAGTATCGTACCAATTGTGAATGGTTATTTAATTTTGAATAAAGATCCGTTTAAATTGGGTCAAAACATCGTCTGGTTCTCCTGTAATCGACGATTGAAGTTGTAATATAATCGGCCGATGAAATTTGATACTCTCCATACAAAATATGAAATACCACACCTTCCATACATGATTTGCATATAATTTCCTTATCGGGTTGACAGTCCGAATATATGAAACTGTATGCCGTCTAATTCTGGTAGAAAAAAATTTCGAATTATTTTTACAAATTTGCAAAGGGGTACCCCTTTGTTGTTTTTACGCCGGGAAAATACAAAAAAAAATTATTGCTCCAATCCTTGGAGTATCGTACCAATTGTGAATGGTTATTTAATTTTGAATAAAGATCCGTTTAAATTGGGTCAAAACATCGTCTGGTTCTCCTGTAATCGACGATTGAAGTTGTAATATAATCGGCCGATGAAATTTGATACTCTCCATACAAAATATGAAATACCACACCTTCCATACATGATTTGCATATAATTTCCTTATCGGGTTGACAGTCTGAATATATGAAACTATATGCCGTCTAATTCTGGTAGAAAAAAATTTCGAATTATTTTTACAAATTTGCAAAGGGGTACCCCTTTGTTGTTTTTACGCCGGAAAAATACAAAAAAAAATTTTTGCTCCAATCCTTGGAGTATCGTACCAATTGTGAATGGTTATTTAATTTTGAATAAAGATCCGTTTAAATTGGGTCAAAACATCGTCTGGTTCTCCTGTAATCGACGATTGAAGTTGTAATATAATCGGCCGATGAAATTTGATACTCTCCATACAAAATATGAAATACCACACCTTCCATACATGATTTGCATATAATTTCCTTATCGGGTTGACAGTCTGAATATATGAAACTATATGCCGTCTAATTCTGGTAGAAAAAAATTTCGAATTATTTTTACAAATTTGCAAAGGGGTACCCCTTTGTTGTTTTTACGCCGGAAAAATACAAAAAAAAATTTTTGCTCCAATCCTTGGAGTATCGTACCAATTGTGAATGGTTATTTAATTTTGAATAAAGATCCGTTTAAATTGGGTCAAAACATCGTCTGGTTCTCCTGTAATCGACGATTGAAGTTGTAATATAATCGGCCGATGAAATTTGATACTCTCCATACAAAATATGAAATACCACACCTTCCATACATGATTTGCATATAATTTCCTTATCGGGTTGACAGTCTGAATATATGAAACTATATGCCGTCTAATTCTGGTAGAAAAAAATTTCGAATTATTTTTACAAATTTGCAAAGGGGTACCCCTTTGTTGTTTTTACGCCGGAAAAATACAAGAAAAAATTATTGCTCCAATCCTTGGAGTATCGTACCAATTGTGAATGGTTATTTAATTTTGAATAAAGATCCGTTTAAATTGGGTCAAAACATCGTCTGGTTCTCCTGTAATCGACGATTGAAGTTGTAATATAATCGGCCGATGAAATTTGATACTCTCCATACAAAATATGAAATACCACACCTCCCATACATAATTTGCATATAATTTCCTTATCAGGTTGACAGTCCGAATATATGAAACTATATGCCGTCTAATTCTGGTAGAAAAAAATTTCGAATTATTTTTACAAATTTGCAAAGGGGTACCCCTTTGTTGTTTTTACGCCGGAAAAATACAAAAAAAAATATTGCTCCAATCCTTGGAGTATCGTACCAATTGTGAATGGTTATTTAATTTTGAATAAAGATCCGTTTAAATTGGGTCAAAACATCGTCTAGTTCTCCTGTAATCGACGATTGAAGTTGTAATATAATCGGCCGATGAAATTTGATACTCTCCATACAAAATATGAAATACCACACCTCCCATACATAATTTGCATATAATTTCCTTATCAGGTTGACAGTCCGAATATATGAAACTATATGCCGTCTAATTCTGGTAGAAAAAAATTTCGAATTATTTTTACAAATTTGCAAAGGGGTACCCCTTTGTTGTTTTTACGTCGGAAAAATACAAAAAAAAATATTGCTCCAATCCTTGGAGTATCGTACCAATTGTGAATGGTTATTTAATTTTGAATAAAGATCCGTTTAAATTGGGTCAAAACATCGTCTGGTTCTCCTGTAATCGACGATTGAAGTTGTAATATAATCGGCCGATGAAATTTGATACTCTCCATACAAAATATGAAATACCACACCTCCCATACATGATTTGCATATAATTTCCTTATCGGGTTGACAGTCCGAATATATGAAACTGTATGCCGTCTAATTCTGGTAGAAAAAAATTTCGAATTATTTTTACAAATTTGCAAAGGAGTACGTACCCCTTTGCTGTTTTTACGCCGGAAAATTACAAAAAAAATTATTGCTCCAATCGTTGGAGTATCGTACCAATTGTGAATGGATATTTAATTTTGAATAAAGATCCGTTTAAATTGGGTCAAAACATCGTCTGGTTCTCCTGTAATCGACGATTGAAGTTGTAATATAATCGGCCGATGAAATTTGATACTCTCCATACAAAATATGAAATACCACACCTTCCATACATGATTTGCATATAATTTCCTTATCGGGTTGACAGTCTGAATATATGAAACTATATGCCGTCTAATTCTGGTAGAAAAAAATTTCGAATTATTTTTACAAATTTGCAAAGGGGTACCCCTTTGTTGTTTTTACGCCGGAAAAATACAAAAAAAAATTATTGCTCCAATCCTTGGAGTATCGTACCAATTGTGAATGGTTATTTAATTTTGAATAAAGATCCGTTTAAATTGGGTCAAAACATCGTCTGGTTCTCCTGTAATCGACGATTGAAGTTGTAATATAATCGGCCGATGAAATTTGATACTCTCCATACAAAATATGAAATACCACACCTTCCATACATGATTTGCATATAATTTCCTTATCGGGTTGACAGTCCGAATATATGAAACTGTATGCCGTCTAATTCTGGTAGAAAAAAATTTCGAATTATTTTTACAAATTTGCAAAGGGGTACCCCTTTGTTGTTTTTACGCCGGGAAAATACAAAAAAAAATTATTGCTCCAATCCTTGGAGTATCGTACCAATTGTGAATGGTTATTTAATTTTGAATAAATATCCGTTTAAATTGGGTCAAAACATCGTCTGGTTCTCCTGTAATCGACGATTGAAGTTGTAATATAATCGGCCGATGAAATTTGATACTCTCCATACAAAATATGAAATACCACACCTTCCATACATGATTTGCATATAATTTCCTTATCGGGTTGACAGTCTGAATATATGAAACTATATGCCGTCTAATTCTGGTAGAAAAAAATTTCGAATTATTTTTACAAATTTGCAAAGGGGTACCCCTTTGTTGTTTTTACGCCGGAAAAATACAAAAAAAAATTATTGCTCCAATCCTTGGAGTATCGTACCAATTGTGAATGGTTATTTAATTTTGAATAAAGATCCGTTTAAATTGGGTCAAAACATCGTCTGGTTCTCCTGTAATCGACGATTGAAGTTGTAATATAATCGGCCGATGAAATTTGATACTCTCCATACAAAATATGAAATACCACACCTCCCATACATAATTTGCATATAATTTCCTTATCAGGTTGACAGTCCGAATATATGAAACTATATGCCGTCTAATTCTGGTAGAAAAAAATTTCGAATTATTTTTACAAATTTGCAAAGGGGTACCCCTTTGTTGTTTTTACGCCGGAAAAATACAAAAAAAAATATTGCTCCAATCGTTGGAGTATCGTACCAATTGTGAATGGTTATTTAATTTTGAATGAAGATCCGTTTAAATTGGGTCAAAACATCGTCTAGTTCTCCTGTAATCGACGATTGAAGTTGTAATATAATCGGCCGATGAAATTTGATACTCTCCATACAAAATATGAAATACCACACCTCCCATACATGACTTGCATATAATTAACTTATCGGGTTGACAGTCCGAATATATGAAACTATATGCCGTCTAACTCCGGTAGAAATTTTTTTGAATTATTTTTACAAATTTGCAAAGGGGTACCCCTTTGTTGTTTTTACGCCGGAAAAATACAAAAAAATAATTATTGCTCCAATCCTTGGAGTATCGTACCAATTGTGAATGGTTATTTAATTTTGAATAAAGATCCGTTTAAATTGGGTCAAAACATCGTCTGGTTCTCCTGTAATCGACGATTGAAGTTGTAATATAATCGGCCGATGAAATTTGATACTCTCCATACAAAATATGAAATACCACACCTTCCATACATGATTTGCATATAATTTCCTTATCGGGTTGACAGTCTGAATATATGAAACTATATGCCGTCTAATTCTGGTAGAAAAAAATTTCGAATTATTTTTACAAATTTGCAAAGGGGTACGTACCCCTTTGTTGTTTTTACGCCGGAAAAATACAAAAAAAAATTTTTGTTCCAATCCTTGGAGTATCGTACCAATTGTGAATGGTTATTTAATTTTGAATAAAGATCCGTTTAAATTGGGTCAAAACATCGTCTGGTTCTCCTGTAATCGACGATTGAAGTTGTAATATAATCGGCCGATGAAATTTGATACTCTCCATACAAAATATGAAATACCACACCTTCCATACATGATTTGCATATAATTTCCTTATCGGGTTGACAGTCTGAATATATGAAACTATATGCCGTCTAATTCTGGTAGAAAAAAATTTCGAATTATTTTTACAAATTTGCAAAGGGGTACGTACCCCTTTGTTGTTTTTACGCCGGAAAAATACAAAAAAAAATTATTGCTCCAATCCTTGGAGTATCGTACCAATTGTGAATGGTTATTTAATTTTGAATAAAGATCCGTTTAAATTGGGTCAAAACATCGTCTGGTTCTCCTGTAATCGACGATTGAAGTTGTAATATAATCGGCCGATGAAATTTGATACTCTCCATACAAAATATGAAATACCACACCTTCCATACATGATTTGCATATAATTTCCTTATCGGGTTGACAGTCTGAATATATGAAACTATATGCCGTCTAATTCCGGTAGAAAAAAATTTCGAATTATTTTTACAAATTTGCAAAGGGGTACCCCTTTGTTGTTTTTACGCCGGAAAAATACAAAAAAAAATTATTGCTCCAATCCTTGGAGTATCGTACCAATTGTGAATGGTTATTTAATTTTGAATAAAGATCCGTTTAAATTGGGTCAAAACATCGTCTGGTTCTCCTGTAATCGACGATTGAAGTTGTAATATAATCGGCCGATGAAATTTGATACTCTCCATACAAAATATGAAATACCACACCTCCCATACATAATTTGCATATAATTTCCTTATCAGGTTGACAGTCCGAATATATGAAACTATATGCCGTCTAATTCTGGTAGAAAAAAATTTCGACTTATTTTTACAAATTTGCAAAGGGGTACCCCTTTGTTGTTTTTACGCCGGAAAAATACAAAAAAAAATATTGCTCCAATCGTTGGAGTATCGTACCAATTGTGAATGGTTATTTAATTTTGAATAAAGATCCGTTTAAATTGGGTCAAAACATCGTCTAGTTCTCCTGTAATCGACGATTGAAGTTGTAATATAATCGGCCGATGAAATTTGATACTCTCCATACAAAATATGAAATACCACACCTCCCATACATGACTTGCATATAATTAACTTATCGGGTTGACAGTCCGAATATATGAAACTATATGCCGTCTAATTCCGGTAGAAATTTTTTTGAATTATTTTTACAAATTTGCAAAGGGGTACCCCTTTGTTGTTTTTACGCCGGAAAAATACAAAAAAAAATTATTGCTCCAATCCTTGGAGTATCGTACCAATTGTGAATGGTTATTTAATTTTGAATAAAGATCCGTTTAAATTGGGTCAAAACATCGTCTGGTTCTCCTGTAATCGACGATTGAAGTTGTAATATAATCGGCCGATGAAATTTGATACATGATTTGCATATAATTTCCTTATCGGGTTGACAGTCTGAATATATGAAACTATATGCCGTCTAATTCCGGTAGAAAACAATTTCGAATTATTTTTACAAATTTGCAAAGGGGTACCCCTTTGTTGTTTTTACGCCGGAAAAATACAAAAAAAAATTATTGCTCCAATCCTTGGAGTATCGTACCAATTGTGAATGGTTATTTAATTTTGAATAAAGATCCGTTTAAATTGGGTCAAAACATCGTCTGGTTCTCCTGTAATCGACGATTGAAGTTGTAATATAATCGGCCGATGAAATTTGATACTCTCCATACAAAATATGAAATACCACACCTTCCATACATGATTTGCATATAATTTCCTTATCGGGTTGACAGTCTGAATATATGAAACTATATGCCGTCTAATTCTGGTAGAAAAAAATTTCGAATTATTTTTACAAATTTGCAAAGGGGTACCCCTTTGTTGTTTTTACGCCGGAAAAATACAAAAAAAAATTATTGCTCCAATCCTTGGAGTATCGTACCAATTGTGAATGGTTATTTAATTTTGAATAAAGATCCGTTTAAATTGGGTCAAAACATCGTCTGGTTCTCCTGTAATCGACGATTGAAGTTGTAATATAATCGGCCGATGAAATTTGATACTCTCCATACAAAATATGAAATACCACACCTCCCATACATGATTTGCATATAATTTCCTTATCGGGTTGACAGTCTGAATATATGAAACTATATGCCGTCTAATTCTGGTAGAAAAAAATTTCGAATTATTTTTACAAATTTGCAAAGGGGTACCCCTTTGTTGTTTTTACGCCGGAAAAATACAAAAAAAAATTATTGCTCCAATCCTTGGAGTATCGTACCAATTGTGAATGGTTATTTAATTTTGAATAAAGATCCGTTTAAATTGGGTCAAAACATCGTCTGGTTCTCCTGTAATCGACGATTGAAGTTGTAATATAATCGGCCGATGAAATTTGATACTCTCCATACAAAATATGAAATACCACACCTTCCATACATGATTTGCATATAATTTCCTTATCGGGTTGACAGTCTGAATATATGAAACTATATGCCGTCTAATTCCGGTAGAAAAAAATTTCGAATTATTTTTACAAATTTGCAAAGGGGTACCCCTTTGTTGTTTTTACGCCGGAAAAATACAAAAAAAAATTATTGCTCCAATCCTTAGAGTATCGTACCAATTGTGAATGGTTATTTAATTTTGAATAAAGATCCGTTTAAATTGGGTCAAAACATCGTCTGGTTCTCCTGTAATCGACGATTGAAGTTGTAATATAATCGGCCGATGAAATTTGATACTCTCCATACAAAATATGAAATACCACACCTCCCATACATAATTTGCATATAATTTCCTTATCAGGTTGACAGTCCGAATATATGAAACTATATGCCGTCTAATTCTGGTAGAAAAAAATTTCGAATTATTTTTACAAATTTGCAAAGGGGTACCCCTTTGTTGTTTTTACGCCGGAAAAATACAAAAAAAAATATTGCTCCAATCGTTGGAGTAGCGTACCAATTGTGAATGGTTATTTAATTTTGAATAAAGATCCGTTTAAATTGGGTCAAAACATCGTCTGGTTCTCCTGTAATCGACGATTGAAGTTGTAATATAATCGGCCGATGAAATTTGATACTCTCCATACAAAATATGAAATACCACACCTTCCATACATGATTTGCATATAATTTCCTTATCGGGTTGACAGTCCGAATATATGAAACTGTATGCCGTCTAATTCTGGTAGAAAAAAATTTCGAATTATTTTTACAAATTTGCAAAGGAGTACCCCTTTGCTGTTTTTACGCCGGAAAATTACAAAAAAATTATTGCTCCAATCGTTGGAGTATCGTACCAATTGTGAATGGATATTTAATTTTGAATAAAGATCCGTTTAAATTGGGTCAAAACATCGTCTGGTTCTCCTGTAATCGACGATTGAAGTTGTAATATAATCGGCCGATGAAATTTGATACTCTCCATACAAAATATGAAATACCACACCTTCCATACATGATTTGCATATAATTTCCTTATCGGGTTGACAGTCTGAATATATGAAACTATATGCCGTCTAATTCTGGTAGAAAAAAATTTCGAATTATTTTTACAAATTTGCAAAGGGGTACCCCTTTGTTGTTTTTACGCCGGAAAAATACAAAAAAAAATTATTGCTCCAATCCTTGGAGTATCGTACCAATTGTGAATGGTTATTTAATTTTGAATAAAGATCCGTTTAAATTGGGTCAAAACATCGTCTGGTTCTCCTGTAATCGACGATTGAAGTTGTAATATAATCGGCCGATGAAATTTGATACTCTCCATACAAAATATGAAATACCACACCTTCCATACATGATTTGCATATAATTTCCTTATCGGGTTGACAGTCCGAATATATGAAACTGTATGCCGTCTAATTCTGGTAGAAAAAAATTTCGAATTATTTTTACAAATTTGCAAAGGGGTACCCCTTTGTTGTTTTTACGCCGGGAAAATACAAAAAAAAATTATTGCTCCAATCCTTGGAGTATCGTACCAATTGTGAATGGTTATTTAATTTTGAATAAAGATCCGTTTAAATTGGGTCAAAACATCGTCTGGTTCTCCTGTAATCGACGATTGAAGTTGTAATATAATCGGCCGATGAAATTTGATACTCTCCATACAAAATATGAAATACCACACCTTCCATACATGATTTGCATATAATTTCCTTATCGGGTTGACAGTCTGAATATATGAAACTATATGCCGTCTAATTCTGGTAGAAAAAAATTTCGAATTATTTTTACAAATTTGCAAAGGGGTACCCCTTTGTTGTTTTTACGCCGGAAAAATACAAAAAAAAATTATTGCTCCAATCCTTGGAGTATCGTACCAATTGTGAATGGTTATTTAATTTTGAATAAAGATCCGTTTAAATTGGGTCAAAACATCGTCTGGTTCTCCTGTAATCGACGATTGAAGTTGTAATATAATCGGCCGATGAAATTTGATACTCTCCATACAAAATATGAAATACCACACCTTCCATACATGATTTGCATATAATTTCCTTATCGGGTTGACAGTCTGAATATATGAAACTATATGCCGTCTAATTCCGGTAGAAATTTTTTTGAATTATTTTTACAAATTTGCAAAGGGGTACCCCTTTGTTGTTTTTACGCCGGAAAAATACAAAAAAAAAAAAATTGCTCCAATCCTTGGAGTATCGTACCAATTGTGAATGGTTATTTAATTTTGAATAAAGATCCGTTTAAATTGGGTCAAAACATCGTCTGGTTCTCCTGTAATCGACGATTGAAGTTGTAATATAATCGGCCGATGAAATTTGATACTCTCCATACAAAATATGAAATACCACACCTCCCATACATAATTTGCATATAATTTCCTTATCAGGTTGACAGTCCGAATATATGAAACTATATGCCGTCTAATTCTGGTAGAAAAAAATTTCGAATTATTTTTAAAAATTTGCAAAGGGGTACCCCTTTGTTGTTTTTACGCCGGAAAAATACAAAAAAAAATATTGCTCCAATCGTTGGAGTAGCGTACCAATTGTGAATGGTTATTTAATTTTGAATAAAGATCCGTTTAAATTGGGTCAAAACATCGTCTGGTTCTCCTGTAATCGACGATTGAAGTTGTAATATAATCGGCCGATGAAATTTGATACTCTCCATACAAAATATGAAATACCACACCTCCCATACATGACTTGCATATAATTAACTTATCGGGTTGACAGTCCGAATATATGAAACTATATGCCGTCTAATTCCGGTAGAAATTTTTTTGAATTATTTTTACAAATTTGCAAAGGGGTACCCCTTTGTTGTTTTTACGCCGGAAAAATACAAAAAAAAAAAATTGCTCCAATCCTTGGAGTATCGTACCAATTGTGAATGGTTATTTAATTTTGAATAAAGATCCGTTTAAATTGGGTCAAAACATCGTCTGGTTCTCCTGTAATCGACGATTGAAGTTGTAATATAATCGGCCGATGAAATTTGATACTCTCCATACAAAATATGAAATACCACACCTTCCATACATGATTTGCATATAATTTCCTTATCGGGTTGACAGTCTGAATATATGAAACTATATGCCGTCTAATTCTGGTAGAAAAAAATTTCGAATTATTTTTACAAATTTGCAAAGGGGTACCCCTTTGTTGTTTTTACGCCGGAAAAATACAAAAAAAAATTATTGCTCCAATCCTTGGAGTATCGTACCAATTGTGAATGGTTATTTAATTTTGAATAAAGATCCGTTTAAATTGGGTCAAAACATCGTCTGGTTCTCCTGTAATCGACGATTGAAGTTGTAATATAATCGGCCGATGAAATTTGATACTCTCCATACAAAATATGAAATACCACACCTTCCATACATGATTTGCATATAATTTCCTTATCGGGTTGACAGTCTGAATATATGAAACTATATGCCGTCTAATTCCGGTAGAAAAAAATTTCGAATTATTTTTACAAATTTGCAAAGGGGTACCCCTTTGTTGTTTTTACGCCGGAAAAATACAAAAAAAAATTATTGCTCCAATCCTTGGAGTATCGTACCAATTGTGAATGGTTATTTAATTTTGAATAAAGATCCGTTTAAATTGGGTCAAAACATCGTCTGGTTCTCCTGTAATCGACGATTGAAGTTGTAATATAATCGGCCGATGAAATTTGATACTCTCCATACAAAATATGAAATACCACACCTTCCATACATGATTTGCATATAATTTCCTTATCGGGTTGACAGTCTGAATATATGAAACTATATGCCGTCTAATTCTGGTAGAAAAAAATTTCGAATTATTTTTACAAATTTGCAAAGGGGTACCCCTTTGTTGGTTTTACGCCGGAAAAATACAAAAAAAAATTATTGCTCCAATCCTTGGAGTATCGTACCAATTGTGAATGGTTATTTAATTTTGAATAAAGATCCGTTTAAATTGGGTCAAAACATCGTCTGGTTCTCCTGTAATCGACGATTGAAGTTGTAATATAATCGGCCGATGAAATTTGATACTCTCCATACAAAATATGAAATACCACACCTTCCATACATGATTTGCATATAATTTCCTTATCGGGTTGACAGTCTGAATATATGAAACTATATGCCGTCTAATTCTGGTAGAAAAAAATTTCGAATTATTTTTACAAATTTGCAAAGGGGTACCCCTTTGTTGTTTTTACGCCGGAAAAATACAAAAAAAAATTATTGCTCCAATCCTTGGAGTATCGTACCAATTGTGAATGGTTATTTAATTTTGAATAAAGATCCGTTTAAATTGGGTCAAAACATCGTCTGGTTCTCCTGTAATCGACGATTGAAGTTGTAATATAATCGGCCGATGAAATTTGATACTCTCCATACAAAATATGAAATACCACACCTTCCATACATGATTTGCATATAATTTCCTTATCGGGTTGACAGTCTGAATATATGAAACTATATGCCGTCTAATTCTGGTAGAAAAAAATTTCGAATTATTTTTACAAATTTGCAAAGGGGTACCCCTTTGTTGTTTTTACGCCGGAAAAATACAAAAAAAAATTATTGCTCCAATCCTTGGAGTATCGTACCAATTGTGAATGGTTATTTAATTTTGAATAAAGATCCGTTTAAATTGGGTCAAAACATCGTCTGGTTCTCCTGTAATCGACGATTGAAGTTGTAATATAATCGGCCGATGAAATTTGATACTCTCCATACAAAATATGAAATACCACACCTTCCATACATGATTTGCATATAATTTCCTTATCGGGTTGACAGTCTGAATATATGAAACTATATGCCGTCTAATTCTGGTAGAAAAAAATTTCGAATTATTTTTACAAATTTGCAAAGGGGTACCCCTTTGTTGTTTTTACGCCGGAAAAATACAAAAAAAAATTATTGCTCCAATCCTTGGAGTATCGTACCAATTGTGAATGGTTATTTAATTTTGAATAAAGATCCGTTTAAATTGGGTCAAAACATCGTCTGGTTCTCCTGTAATCGACGATTGAAGTTGTAATATAATCGGCCGATGAAATTTGATACTCTCCATACAAAATATGAAATACCACACCTTCCATACATGATTTGCATATAATTTCCTTATCGGGTTGACAGTCTGAATATATGAAACTATATGCCGTCTAATTCTGGTAGAAAAAAATTTTGAATTATTTTTACAAATTTGCAAAGGGGTACCCCTTTGTTGTTTTTACGCCGGAAAAATACAAAAAAAAATTATTGCTCCAATCCTTGGAGTATCGTACCAATTGTGAATGGTTATTTAATTTTGAATAAAGATCCGTTTAAATTGGGTCAAAACATCGTCTGGTTCTCCTGTAATCGACGATTGAAGTTGTAATATAATCGGCCGATGAAATTTGATACTCTCCATACAAAATATGAAATACCACACCTTCCATACATGATTTGCATATAATTTCCTTATCGGGTTGACAGTCCGAATATATGAAACTGTATGCCGTCTAATTCTGGTAGAAAAAAATTTCGAATTATTTTTACAAATTTGCAAAGGAGTACCCCTTTGCTGTTTTTACGCCGGAAAATTACAAACAAATTATTGCTCCAATCGTTGGAGTATCGTACCAATTGTGAATGGATATTTAATTTTGAATAAAGATCCGTTTAAATTGGGTCAAAACATCGTCTGGTTCTCCTGTAATCGACGATTGAAGTTGTAATATAATCGGCCGATGAAATTTGATACTCTCCATACAAAATATGAAATACCACACCTTCCATACATGATTTGCATATAATTTCCTTATCGGGTTGACAGTCTGAATATATGAAACTATATGCCGTCTAATTCTGGTAGAAAAAAATTTCGAATTATTTTTACAAATTTGCAAAGGGCCTTTGTTGTTTTTACGCCGGAAAAATACAAAAAAAAATTATTGCTCCAATCCTTGGAGTATCGTACCAATTGTGAATGGTTATTTAATTTTGAATAAAGATCCGTTTAAATTGGGTCAACACATCGTCTGGTTCTCCTGTAATCGACGATTGAAGTTGTAATATAATCGGCCGATGAAATTTGATACTCTCCATACAAAATATGAAATACCACACCTTCCATACATGATTTGCATATAATTTCCTTATCGGGTTGACAGTCTGAATATATGAAACTATATGCCGTCTAATTCTGGTAGAAAAAAATTTCGAATTATTTTTACAAATTTGCAAAGGGGTACCCCTTTGTTGTTTTTACGCCGGAAAAATACAAAAAAAAATTATTGCTCCAATCCTTGGAGTATCGTACCAATTGTGAATGGTTATTTAATTTTGAATAAAGATCCGTTTAAATTGGGTCAAAACATCGTCTGGTTCTCCTGTAATCGACGATTGAAGTTGTAATATAATCGGCCGATGAAATTTGATACTCTCCATACAAAATATGAAATACCACACCTTCCATACATGATTTGCATATAATTTCCTTATCGGGTTGACAGTCCCAATATATGAAACTGTATGCCGTCTAATTCTGGTAGAAAAAAATTTCGAATTATTTTTACAAATTTGCAAAGGGGTACACCCCTTTGTTGTTTTTACGCCGGGAAAATACAAAAAAAAATTATTGCTCCAATCCTTGGAGTATCGTACCAATTGTGAATGGTTATTTAATTTTGAATAAAGATCCGTTTAAATTGGGTCAAAACATCGTCTGGTTCTCCTGTAATCGACGATTGAAGTTGTAATATAATCGGCCGATGAAATTTGATACTCTCCATACAAAATATGAAATACCACACCTTCCATACATGATTTGCATATAATTTCCTTATCGGGTTGACAGTCTGAATATATGAAACTATATGCCGTCTAATTCTGGTAGAAAAAAATTTCGAATTATTTTTACAAATTTGCAAAGGGGTACCCCTTTGTTGTTTTTACGCCGGAAAAATACAAAAAAAAATTATTGCTCCAATCCTTGGAGTATCGTACCAATTGTGAATGGTTATTTAATTTTGAATAAAGATCCGTTTAAATTGGGTCAAAACATCGTCTGGTTCTCCTGTAATCGACGATTGAAGTTGTAATATAATCGGCCGATGAAATTTGATACTCTCCATACAAAATATGAAATACCACACCTTCCATACATGATTTGCATATAATTTCCTTATCGGGTTGACAGTCCGAATATATGAAACTGTATGCCGTCTAATTCTGGTAGAAAAAAATTTCGAATTATTTTTACAAATTTGCAAAGGGGTACCCCTTTGTTGTTTTTACGCCGGGAAAATACAAAAAAAAATTATTGCTCCAATCCTTGGAGTATCGTACCAATTGTGAATGGTTATTTAATTTTGAATAAAGATCCGTTTAAATTGGGTCAAAACATCGTCTGGTTCTCCTGTAATCGACGATTGAAGTTGTAATATAATCGGCCGATGAAATTTGATACTCTCCATACAAAATATGAAATACCACACCTTCCATACATGATTTGCATATAATTTCCTTATCGGGTTGACAGTCTGAATATATGAAACTATATGCCGTCTAATTCTGGTAGAAAAAAATTTCGAATTATTTTTACAAATTTGCAAAGGGGTACCCCTTTGTTGTTTTTACGCCGGAAAAATACAAAAAAAAATTATTGCTCCAATCCTTGGAGTATCGTACCAATTGTGAATGGTTATTTAATTTTGAATAAAGATCCGTTTAAATTGGGTCAAAACATCGTCTGGTTCTCCTGTAATCGACGATTGAAGTTGTAATATAATCGGCCGATGAAATTTGATACTCTCCATACAAAATATGAAATACCACACCTTCCATACATGATTTGCATATAATTTCCTTATCGGGTTGACAGTCCGAATATATGAAACTGTATGCCGTCTAATTCTGGTAGAAAAAAATTTCGAATTATTTTTACAAATTTGCAAAGGGGTACCCCTTTGTTGTTTTTACGCCGGGAAAATACAAAAAAAAATTATTGCTCCAATCCTTGGAGTATCGTACCAATTGTGAATGGTTATTTAATTTTGAATAAAGATCCGTTTAAATTGGGTCAAAACATCGTCTGGTTCTCCTGTAATCGACGATTGAAGTTGTAATATAATCGGCCGATGAAATTTGATACTCTCCATACAAAATATGAAATACCACACCTTCCATACATGATTTGCATATAATTTCCTTATCGGGTTGACAGTCTGAATATATGAAACTATATGCCGTCTAATTCTGGTAGAAAAAAATTTCGAATTATTTTTACAAATTTGCAAAGGGGTACCCCTTTGTTGTTTTTACGCCGGAAAAATACAAAAAAAAATTATTGCTCCAATCCTTGGAGTATCGTACCAATTGTGAATGGTTATTTAATTTTGAATAAAGATCCGTTTAAATTGGGTCAAAACATCGTCTGGTTCTCCTGTAATCGACGATTGAAGTTGTAATATAATCGGCCGATGAAATTTGATACCCTCCATACAAAATATGAAATACCACACCTTCCATACATGATTTGCATATAATTTCCTTATCGGGTTGACAGTCTGAATATATGAAACTATATGCCGTCTAATTCTGGTAGAAAAAAATTTCGAATTATTTTTACAAATTTGCAAAGGGGTACCCCTTTGTTGTTTTTACGCCGGAAAAATACAAAAAAAAATTATTGCTCCAATCCTTGGAGTATCGTACCAATTGTGAATGGTTATTTAATTTTGAATAAAGATCCGTTTAAATTGGGTCAAAACATCGTCTGGTTCTCCTGTAATCGACGATTGAAGTTGTAATATAATCGGCCGATGAAATTTGATACTCTCCATACAAAATATGAAATACCACACCTTCCATACATGATTTGCATATAATTTCCTTATCGGGTTGACAGTCCGAATATATGAAACTGTATGCCGTCTAATTCCGGTAGAAAAAAATTTCGAATTATTTTTACAAATTTGCAAAGGAGTACCCCTTTGTTGTTTTTACGCCGGAAAATTACAAAAAAAATTATTGCTCCAATCGTTGGAGTATCGTACCAATTGTGAATGGATATTTAATTTTGAATAAAGATCCGTTTAAATTGGGTCAAAACATCGTCTGGTTCTCCTGTAATCGACGATTGAAGTTGTAATATAATCGGCCGATGAAATTTGATACTCTCCATACAAAATATGAAATACCACACCTTCCATACATGATTTGCATATAATTTCCTTATCGGGTTGACAGTCTGAATATATGAAACTATATGCCGTCTAATTCTGGTAGAAAAAAATTTCGAATTATTTTTACAAATTTGCAAAGGGGTACCCCTTTGTTGTTTTTACGCCGGAAAAATACAAAAAAAAATTATTGCTCCAATCCTTGGAGTATCGTACCAATTGTGAATGGTTATTTAATTTTGAATAAAGATCCGTTTAAATTGGGTCAAAACATCGTCTGGTTCTCCTGTAATCGACGATTGAAGTTGTAATATAATCGGCCGATGAAATTTGATACTCTCCATACAAAATATGAAATACCACACCTTCCATACATGATTTGCATATAATTTCCTTATCGGGTTGACAGTCTGAATATATGAAACTATATGCCGTCTAATTCTGGTAGAAAAAAATTTCGAATTATTTTTACAAATTTGCAAAGGGGTACCCCTTTGTTGTTTTTACGCCGGAAAAATACAAAAAAAAATTATTGCTCCAATCCTTGGAGTATCGTACCAATTGTGAATGGTTATTTAATTTTGAATAAAGATCCGTTTAAATTGGGTCAAAACATCGTCTGGTTCTCCTGTAATCGACGATTGAAGTTGTAATATAATCGGCCGATGAAATTTGATACCCTCCATACAAAATATGAAATACCACACCTTCCATACATGATTTGCATATAATTTCCTTATCGGGTTGACAGTCTGAATATATGAAACTATATGCCGTCTAATTCTGGTAGAAAAAAATTTCGAATTATTTTTACAAATTTGCAAAGGGGTACCCCTTTGTTGTTTTTACGCCGGAAAAATACAAAAAAAAATTATTGCTCCAATCCTTGGAGTATCGTACCAATTGTGAATGGTTATTTAATTTTGAATAAACATCCGTTTAAATTGGGTCAAAACATCGTCTGGTTCTCCTGTAATCGACGATTGAAGTTGTAATATAATCGGCCGATGAAATTTGATACTCTCCATACAAAATATGAAATACCACACCTTCCATACATGATTTGCATATAATTTCCTTATCGGGTTGACAGTCTGAATATATGAAACTATATGCCGTCTAATTCCGGTAGAAAAAAATTTCGAATTATTTTTACAAATTTGCAAAGGGGTACCCCTTTGTTGTTTTTACGCCGGAAAAATACAAAAAAAAATTATTGCTCCAATCCTTGGAGTATCGTACCAATTGTGAATGGTTATTTAATTTTGAATAAAGATCCGTTTAAATTGGGTCAAAACATCTTCTGGTTCTCCTGTAATCGACGATTGAAGTTGTAATATAATCGGCCGATGAAATTTGATACTCTCCATACAAAATATGAAATACCACACCTTCCATACATGACTTGCATATAATTTCCTTATCGGGTTGACAGTCTGAATATATGAAACTATATACCGTCTAATTCTGGTAGAAAAAAATTTCGAATTATTTTTACAAATTTGCAAAGGAGTACCCCTTTGTTGTTTTTACGCCGGAAAAATACAAAAAAAAATTATTGCTCCAATCCTTGGAGTATCGTACCAATTGTGAATGGTTATTTAATTTTGAATAAAGATCCGTTTAAATTGGGTCAAAACATCGTCTGGTTCTCCTGTAATCGACGATTGAAGTTGTAATATAATCGGCCGATGAAATTTGATACTCTCCATACAAAATATGAAATACCACACCTTCCATACATGATTTGCATATAATTTCCTTATCGGGTTGACAGTCCGAATATATGAAACTGTATGCCGTCTAATTCTGGTAGAAAAAAATTTCGAATTATTTTTACAAATTTGCAAAGGGGTACCCCTTTGTTGTTTTTACGCCGGGAAAATACAAAAAAAAATTATTGCTCCAATCCTTGGAGTATCGTACCAATTGTGAATGGTTATTTAATTTTGAATAAAGATCCGTTTAAATTGGGTCAAAACATCGTCTGGTTCTCCTGTAATCGACGATTGAAGTTGTAATATAATCGGCCGATGAAATTTGATACTCTCCATACAAAATATGAAATACCACACCTTCCATACATGATTTGCATATAATTTCCTTATCGGGTTGACAGTCTGAATATATGAAACTATATGCCGTCTAATTCTGGTAGAAAAAAATTTCGAATTATTTTTACAAATTTGCAAAGGGGTACCCCTTTGTTGTTTTTACGCCGGAAAAATACAAAAAAAAATTATTGCTCCAATCCTTGGAGTATCGTACCAATTGTGAATGGTTATTTAATTTTGAATAAAGATCCGTTTAAATTGGGTCAAAACATCGTCTGGTTCTCCTGTAATCGACGATTGAAGTTGTAATATAATCGGCCGATGAAATTTGATACTCTCCATACAAAATATGAAATACCACACCTTCCATACATGATTTGCATATAATTTCCTTATCGGGTTGACAGTCTGAATATATGAAACTATATGCCGTCTAATTCTGGTAGAAAAAAATTTCGAATTATTTTTACAAATTTGCAAAGGGGTACCCCTTTGTTGTTTTTACGCCGGAAAAATACAAAAAAAAATTATTGCTCCAATCCTTGGAGTATCGTACCAATTGTGAATGGTTATTTAATTTTGAATAAAGATCCGTTTAAATTGGGTCAAAACATCGTCTGGTTCTCCTGTAATCGACGATTGAAGTTGTAATATAATCGGCCGATGAAATTTGATACTCTCCATACAAAATATGAAATACCACACCTTCCATACATGATTTGCATATAATTTCCTTATCGGGTTGACAGTCTGAATATATGAAACTATATGCCGTCTAATTCTGGTAGAAAAAAATTTCGAATTATTTTTACAAATTTGCAAAGGGGTACCCCTTTGTTGTTTTTACGCCGGAAAAATACAAAAAAAAATTATTGCTCCAATCCTTGGAGTATCGTACCAATTGTGAATGGTTATTTAATTTTGAATAAAGATCCGTTTAAATTGGGTCAAAACATCGTCTGGTTCTCCTGTAATCGACGATTGAAGTTGTAATATAATCGGCCGATGAAATTTGATACTCTCCATACAAAATATGAAATACCACACCTTCCATACATGATTTGCATATAATTTCCTTATCGGGTTGACAGTCTGAATATATGAAACTATATGCCGTCTAATTCCGGTAGAAAAAAATTTCGAATTATTTTTACAAATTTGCAAAGGGGTACCCCTTTGTTGTTTTTACGCCGGAAAAATACAAAAAAAAATTATTGCTCCAATCCTTGGAGTATCGTACCAATTGTGAATGGTTATTTAATTTTGAATAAAGATCCGTTTAAATTGGGTCAAAACATCGTCTGGTTCTCCTGTAATCGACGATTGAAGTTGTAATATAATCGGCCGATGAAATTTGATACTCTCCATACAAAATATGAAATACCACACCTTCCATACATGATTTGCATATAATTTCCTTATCGGGTTGACAGTCTGAATATATGAAACTATATGCCGTCTAATTCTGGTAGAAAAAAATTTCGAATTATTTTTACAAATTTGCAAAGGGGATATCCTTGGAGTGTCGTACCAATTGTGAATGGTTATTTAATTTTGAATAAAGATCCGTTTAAATTGGGTCAAAACATCGTCTGGTTCTCCTGTAATCGACGATTGAAGTTGTAATATAATCGGCCGATGAAATTTGATACTCTCCATACAAAATATGAAATACCACACCTTCCATACATGATTTGCATATAATTTCCTTATCGGGTTGACAGTCTGAATATATGAAACTATATGCCGTCTAATTCTGGTAGAAAAAAATTTCGAATTATTTTTACAAATTTGCAAAGGGGTACCCCTTTGTTGTTTTTACGCCGGGAAAATACAAAAAAAAATTATTACTCCAATCCTTGGAGTATCGTACCAATTGTGAATGGTTATTTAATTTTGAATAAAGATCCGTTTAAATTGGGTCAAAACATCGTCTGGTTCTCCTGTAATCGACGATTGAAGTTGTAATATAATCGGCCGATGAAATTTGATACTCTCCATACAAAATATGAAATACCACACCTTCCATACATGATTTGCATATAATTTCCTTATCGGGTTGACAGTCCGAATATATGAAACTGTATGCCGTCTAATTCTGGTAGAAAAAAATTTCGAATTATTTTTACAAATTTGCAAAGGGGTACCCCTTTGTTGTTTTTACGCCGGGAAAATACAAAAAAAAATTATTGCTCCAATCCTTGGAGTATCGTACCAATTGTGAATGGTTATTTAATTTTGAATAAACATCCGTTTAAATTGGGTCAAAACATCGTCTGGTTCTCCTGTAATCGACGATTGAAGTTGTAATATAATCGGCCGATGAAATTTGATACTCTCCATACAAAATATGAAATACCACACCTTCCATACATGATTTGCATATAATTTCCTTATCGGGTTGACAGTCTGAATATATGAAACTATATGCCGTCTAATTCTGGTAGAAAAAAATTTCGAATTATTTTTACAAATTTGCAAAGGGGTACCCCTTTGTTGTTTTTACGCCGGAAAAATACAAAAAAAAATTATTGCTCCAATCCTTGGAGTATCGTACCAATTGTGAATGGTTATTTAATTTTGAATAAAGATCCGTTTAAATTGGGTCAAAACATCGTCTGGTTCTCCTGTAATCGACGATTGAAGTTGTAATATAATCGGCCGATGAAATTTGATACTCTCCATACAAAATATGAAATACCACACCTTCCATACATGATTTGCATATAATTTCCTTATCGGGTTGACAGTCCGAATATATGAAACTGTATGCCGTCTAATTCCGGTAGAAAAAAATTTCGAATTATTTTTACAAATTTGCAAAGGAGTACCCCTTTGTTGTTTTTACGCCGGAAAATTACAAAAAAAATTATTGCTCCAATCGTTGGAGTATCGTACCAATTGTGAATGGATATTTAATTTTGAATAAAGATCCGTTTAAATTGGGTCAAAACATCGTCTGGTTCTCCTGTAATCGACGATTGAAGTTGTAATATAATCGGCCGATGAAATTTGATACTCTCCATACAAAATATGAAATACCACACCTTCCATACATGATTTGCATATAATTTCCTTATCGGGTTGACAGTCTGAATATATGAAACTATATGCCGTCTAATTCTGGTAGAAAAAAATTTCGAATTATTTTTACAAATTTGCAAAGGGGTACCCCTTTGTTGTTTTTACGCCGGAAAAATACAAAAAAAAATTATTGCTCCAATCCTTGGAGTATCGTACCAATTGTGAATGGTTATTTAATTTTGAATAAAGATCCGTTTAAATTGGGTCAAAACATCGTCTGGTTCTCCTGTAATCGACGATTGAAGTTGTAATATAATCGGCCGATGAAATTTGATACTCTCCATACAAAATATGAAATACCACACCTTCCATACATGATTTGCATATAATTTCCTTATCGGGTTGACAGTCTGAATATATGAAACTATATGCCGTCTAATTCTGGTAGAAAAAAATTTCGAATTATTTTTACAAATTTGCAAAGGGGTACCCCTTTGTTGTTTTTACGCCGGAAAAATACAAAAAAAAATTATTGCTCCAATCCTTGGAGTATCGTACCAATTGTGAATGGTTATTTAATTTTGAATAAAGATCCGTTTAAATTGGGTCAAAACATCGTCTGGTTCTCCTGTAATCGACGATTGAAGTTGTAATATAATCGGCCGATGAAATTTGATACTCTCCATACAAAATATGAAATACCACACCTTCCATACATGATTTGCATATAATTTCCTTATCGGGTTGACAGTCTGAATATATGAAACTATATGCCGTCTAATTCTGGTAGAAAAAAATTTCGAATTATTTTTACAAATTTGCAAAGGGGTACCACCCCTTTGTTGTTTTTACGCCGGAAAAATACAAAAAAAAATTATTGCTCCAATCCTTGGAGTATCGTACCAATTGTGAATGGTTATTTAATTTTGAATAAAGATCCGTTTAAATTGGGTCAAAACATCGTCTGGTTCTCCTGTAATCGACGATTGAAGTTGTAATATAATCGGCCGATGAAATTTGATACTCTCCATACAAAATATGAAATACCACACCTTCCATACATGATTTGCATATAATTTCCTTATCGGGTTGACAGTCTGAATATATGAAACTATATGCCGTCTAATTCTGGTAGAAAAAAATTTCGAATTATTTTTACAAATTTGCAAAGGGGTACCCCTTTGTTGTTTTTACGCCGGAAAAATACAAAAAAAAATTATTGCTCCAATCGTTGGAGTATCGTACCAATTGTGAATGGATATTTAATTTTGAATAAAGATCCGTTTAAATTGGGTCAAAACATCGTCTGGTTCTCCTGTAATCGACGATTGAAGTTGTAATATAATCGGCCGATGAAATTTGATACTCTCCATACAAAATATGAAATACCACACCTTCCATACATGATTTGCATATAATTTCCTTATCGGGTTGACAGTCTGAATATATGAAACTATATGCCGTCTAATTCCGGTAGAAAAAAATTTCGAATTATTTTTACAAATTTGCAAAGGGGTACCCCTTTGTTGTTTTTACGCCGGAAAAATACAAAAAAAAATTATTGCTCCAATCCTTGGAGTATCGTACCAATTGTGAATGGTTATTTAATTTTGAATAAAGATCCGTTTAAATTGGGTCAAAACATCTTCTGGTTCTCCTGTAATCGACGATTGAAGTTGTAATATAATCGGCCGATGAAATTTGATACTCTCCATACAAAATATGAAATACCACACCTTCCATACATGACTTGCATATAATTTCCTTATCGGGTTGACAGTCTGAATATATGAAACTATATGCCGTCTAATTCTGGTAGAAAAAAATTTCGAATTATTTTTACAAATTTGCAAAGGAGTACCCCTTTGTTGTTTTTACGCCGGAAAAATACAAAAAAAAATTATTGCTCCAATCCTTGGAGTATCGTACCAATTGTGAATGGTTATTTAATTTTGAATAAAGATCCGTTTAAATTGGGTCAAAACATCGTCTGGTTCTCCTGTAATCGACGATTGAAGTTGTAATATAATCGGCCGATGAAATTTGATACTCTCCATACAAAATATGAAATACCACACCTCCCATACATGATTTGCATATAATTTCCTTATCGGGTTGACAGTCCGAATATATGAAACTATATGCCGTCTAATTCCGGTAGAAAAAAATTTCGAATTATTTTTACAAATTTGCAAAGGGGTACGTACCCCTTTGTTGTTTTTACGCCGGAAAAATACAAAAAAAAATATTGCTCCAATCGTTGGAGTATCGTACCAATTGTGAATGGTTATTTAATTTTGAATAAAGATCCGTTTAAATTGGGTCAAACATCGTCTGGTTCTCCTGTAATCGACGATTGAAGTTGTAATATAATCGGCCGATGAAATTTGATACTCTCCATACAAAATATGAAATACCACACCTTCCATACATGATTTGCATATAATTTCCTTATCGGGTTGACAGTCCGAATATATGAAACTGTATGCCGTCTAATTCTGGTAGAAAAAAATTTCGAATTATTTTTACAAATTTGCAAAGGGGTACCCCTTTGTTGTTTTTACGCCGGGAAAATACAAAAAAAAATTATTGCTCCAATCCTTGGAGTATCGTACCAATTGTGAATGGTTATTTAATTTTGAATAAAGATCCGTTTAAATTGGGTCAAAACATCGTCTGGTTCTCCTGTAATCGACGATTGAAGTTGTAATATAATCGGCCGATGAAATTTGATACTCTCCATACAAAATATGAAATACCACACCTTCCATACATGATTTGCATATAATTTCCTTATCGGGTTGACAGTCTGAATATATGAAACTATATGCCGTCTAATTCTGGTAGAAAAAAATTTCGAATTATTTTTACAAATTTGCAAAGGGGTACCCCTTTGTTGTTTTTACGCCGGAAAAATACAAAAAAAAATTATTGCTCCAATCCTTGGAGTATCGTACCAATTGTGAATGGTTATTTAATTTTGAATAAAGATCCGTTTAAATTGGGTCAAAACATCGTCTGGTTCTCCTGTAATCGACGATTGAAGTTGTAATATAATCGGCCGATGAAATTTGATACTCTCCATACAAAATATGAAATACCACACCTTCCATACATGATTTGCATATAATTTCCTTATCGGGTTGACAGTCCGAATATATGAAACTGTATGCCGTCTAATTCTGGTAGAAAAAAATTTCGAATTATTTTTACAAATTTGCAAAGGGGTACCCCTTTGTTGTTTTTACGCCGGGAAAATACAAAAAAAAATTATTGCTCCAATCCTTGGAGTATCGTACCAATTGTGAATGGTTATTTAATTTTGAATAAAGATCCGTTTAAATTGGGTCAAAACATCGTCTGGTTCTCCTGTAATCGACGATTGAAGTTGTAATATAATCGGCCGATGAAATTTGATACTCTCCATACAAAATATGAAATACCACACCTTCCATACATGATTTGCATATAATTTCCTTATCGGGTTGACAGTCTGAATATATGAAACTATATGCCGTCTAATTCTGGTAGAAAAAAATTTCGAATTATTTTTACAAATTTGCAAAGGGGTACCCCTTTGTTGTTTTTACGCCGGAAAAATACAAAAAAAAATTATTGCTCCAATCCTTGGAGTATCGTACCAATTGTGAATGGTTATTTAATTTTGAATAAAGATCCGTTTAAATTGGGTCAAAACATCGTCTGGTTCTCCTGTAATCGACGATTGAAGTTGTAATATAATCGGCCGATGAAATTTGATACTCTCCATACAAAATATGAAATACCACACCTTCCATACATGATTTGCATATAATTTCCTTATCGGGTTGACAGTCTGAATATATGAAACTATATGCCGTCTAATTCTGGTAGAAAAAAATTTCGAATTATTTTTACAAATTTGCAAAGGGGTACCCCTTTGTTGTTTTTACGCCGGAAAAATACAAAAAAAAATTATTGCTCCATTCCTTGGAGTATCGTACCAATTGTGAATGGTTATTTAATTTTGAATAAAGATCCGTTTAAATTGGGTCAAAACATCGTCTGGTTCTCCTGTAATCGACGATTGAAGTTGTAATATAATCGGCCGATGAAATTTGATACTCTCCATACAAAATATGAAATACCACACCTTCCATACATGATTTGCATATAATTTCCTTATCGGGTTGACAGTCTGAATATATGAAACTATATGCCGTCTAATTCCGGTAGAAAAAAATTTCGAATTATTTTTACAAATTTGCAAAGGGGTACCCCTTTGTTGTTTTTACGCCGGAAAAATACAAAAAAAAATTATTGCTCCAATCCTTGGAGTATCGTACCAATTGTGAATGGTTATTTAATTTTGAATAAAGATCCGTTTAAATTGGGTCAAAACATCGTCTGGTTCTCCTGTAATCGACGATTGAAGTTGTAATATAATCGGCCGATGAAATTTGATACTCTCCATACAAAATATGAAATACCACACCTTCCATACATGATTTGCATATAATTTCCTTATCGGGTTGACAGTCTGAATATATGAAACTATATGCCGTCTAATTCTGGTAGAAAAAAATTACGAATTATTTTTACAAATTTGCAAAGGAGTACCCCTTTGTTGTTTTTACGCCGGAAAAATACAAAAAAAAATTATTGCTCCAATCCTTGGAGTATCGTACCAATTGTGAATGGTTATTTAATTTTGAATAAAGATCCGTTTAAATTGGGTCAAAACATCGTCTGGTTCTCCTGTAATCGACGATTGAAGTTGTAATATAATCGGCCGATGAAATTTGATACTCTCCATACAAAATATGAAATACCACACCTTCCATACATGATTTGCATATAATTTCCTTATCGGGTTGACAGCCTGAATATATGAAACTATATGCCGTCTAATTCTGGTAGAAAAAAATTTCGAATTATTTTTACAAATTTGCAAAGGGGTACCCCTTTGTTGTTTTTACGCCGGAAAAATACAAAAAAAAATTATTGCTCCAATCCTTGGAGTATCGTACCAATTGTGAATGGTTATTTAATTTTGAATAAAGATCCGTTTAAATTGGGTCAAAACATCGTCTGGTTCTCCTGTAATCGACGATTGAAGTTGTAATATAATCGGCCGATGAAATTTGATACTCTCCATACAAAATATGAAATACCACACCTTCCATACATGATTTGCATATAATTTCCTTATCGGGTTGACAGTCCGAATATATGAAACTGTATGCCGTCTAATTCTGGTAGAAAAAAATTTCGAATTATTTTTACAAATTTGCAAAGGGGTACCCCTTTGTTGTTTTTACGCCGGGAAAATACAAAAAAAAATTATTGCTCCAATCCTTGGAGTATCGTACCAATTGTGAATGGTTATTTAATTTTGAATAAAGATCCGTTTAAATTGGGTCAAAACATCGTCTGGTTCTCCTGTAATCGACGATTGAAGTTGTAATATAATCGGCCGATGAAATTTGATACTCTCCATACAAAATATGAAATACCACACCTTCCATACATGATTTGCATATAATTTCCTTATCGGGTTGACAGTCTGAATATATGAAACTATATGCCGTCTAATTCTGGTAGAAAAAAATTTCGAATTATTTTTACAAATTTGCAAAGGGGTACCCCTTTGTTGTTTTTACGCCGGAAAAATACAAAAAAAAATTATTGCTCCAATCCTTGGAGTATCGTACCAATTGTGAATGGTTATTTAATTTTGAATAAAGATCCGTTTAAATTGGGTCAAAACATCGTCTGGTTCTCCTGTAATCGACGATTGAAGTTGTAATATAATCGGCCGATGAAATTTGATACTCTCCATACAAAATATGAAATACCACACCTTCCATACATGATTTGCATATAATTTCCTTATCGGGTTGACAGTCTGAATATATGAAACTATATGCCGTCTAATTCTGGTAGAAAAAAATTTCGAATTATTTTTACAAATTTGCAAAGGGGTACCCCTTTGTTGTTTTTACGCCGGAAAAATACAAAAAAAAATTATTGCTCCATTCCTTGGAGTATCGTACCAATTGTGAATGGTTATTTAATTTTGAATAAAGATCCGTTTAAATTGGGTCAAAACATCGTCTGGTTCTCCTGTAATCGACGATTGAAGTTGTAATATAATCGGCCGATGAAATTTGATACTCTCCATACAAAATATGAAATACCACACCTTCCATACATGATTTGCATATAATTTCCTTATCGGGTTGACAGTCTGAATATATGAAACTATATGCCGTCTAATTCCGGTAGAAAAAAATTTCGAATTATTTTTACAAATTTGCAAAGGGGTACCCCTTTGTTGTTTTTACGCCGGAAAAATACAAAAAAAAATTATTGCTCCAATCCTTGGAGTATCGTACCAATTGTGAATGGTTATTTAATTTTGAATAAAGATCCGTTTAAATTGGGTCAAAACATCGTCTGGTTCTCCTGTAATCGACGATTGAAGTTGTAATATAATCGGCCGATGAAATTTGATACTCTCCATACAAAATATGAAATACCACACCTTCCATACATGATTTGCATATAATTTCCTTATCGGGTTGACAGTCTGAATATATGAAACTATATGCCGTCTAATTCTGGTAGAAAAAAATTACGAATTATTTTTACAAATTTGCAAAGGGGTACCCCTTTGTTGTTTTTACGCCGGAAAAATACAAAAAAAAATTATTGCTCCAATCCTTGGAGTATCGTACCAATTGTGAATGGTTATTTAATTTTGAATAAAGATCCGTTTAAATTGGGTCAAAACATCGTCTGGTTCTCCTGTAATCGACGATTGAAGTTGTAATATAATCGGCCGATGAAATTTGATACTCTCCATACAAAATATGAAATACCACACCTTCCATACATGATTTGCATATAATTTCCTTATCGGGTTGACAGCCTGAATATATGAAACTATATGCCGTCTAATTCTGGTAGAAAAAAATTTCGAATTATTTTTACAAATTTGCAAAGGGGTACCCCTTTGTTGTTTTTACGCCGGAAAAATACAAAAAAAAATTATTGCTCCAATCCTTGGAGTATCGTACCAATTGTGAATGGTTATTTAATTTTGAATAAAGATCCGTTTAAATTGGGTCAAAACATCGTCTGGTTCTCCTGTAATCGACGATTGAAGTTGTAATATAATCGGCCGATGAAATTTGATACTCTCCATACAAAATATGAAATACCACACCTTCCATACATGATTTGCATATAATTTCCTTATCGGGTTGACAGTCTGAATATATGAAACTATATGCCGTCTAATTCTGGTAGAAAAAAATTTCGAATTATTTTTACAAATTTGCAAAGGGGTACCCCTTTGTTGTTTTTACGCCGGGAAAATACAAAAAAAAATTATTACTCCAATCCTTGGAGTATCGTACCAATTGTGAATGGTTATTTAATTTTGAATAAAGATCCGTTTAAATTGGGTCAAAACATCGTCTGGTTCTCCTGTAATCGACGATTGAAGTTGTAATATAATCGGCCGATGAAATTTGATACTCTCCATACAAAATATGAAATACCACACCTTCCATACATGATTTGCATATAATTTCCTTATCGGGTTGACAGTCTGAATATATGAAACTGTATGCCGTCTAATTCTGGTAGAAAAAAATTTCGAATTATTTTTACAAATTTGCAAAGGGGTACCCCTTTGTTGTTTTTACGCCGGGAAAATACAAAAAAAAATTATTGCTCCAATCCTTGGAGTATCGTACCAATTGTGAATGGTTATTTAATTTTGAATAAAGATCCGTTTAAATTGGGTCAAAACATCGTCTGGTTCTCCTGTAATCGACGATTGAAGTTGTAATATAATCGGCCGATGAAATTTGATACTCTCCATACAAAATATGAAATACCACACCTTCCATACATGATTTGCATATAATTTCCTTATCGGGTTGACAGTCTGAATATATGAAACTATATGCCGTCTAATTCTGGTAGAAAAAAATTTCGAATTATTTTTACAAATTTGCAAAGGGGTACCCCTTTGTTGTTTTTACGCCGGAAAATTACAAAAAAAAATTATTGCTCCAATCCTTGGAGTATCGTACCAATTGTGAATGGTTATTTAATTTTGAATAAAGATCCGTTTAAATTGGGTCAAAACATAGTCTGGTTCTCCTGTAATCGACGATTGAAGTTGTAATATAATCGGCCGATGAAATTTGATACTCTCCATACAAAATATGAAATACCACACCTTCCATACATGATTTGCATATAATTTCCTTATCGGGTTGACAGTCCGAATATATGAAACTATATGCCGTCTAATTCTGGTAGAAAAAAATTTCGAATTATTTTTACAAATTTGCAAAGGAGTACCCCTTTGTTGTTTTTACGCCGGAAAATTACAAAAAAAATTATTGCTCCAATCCTTGGAGTATCGTACCAATTGTGAATGGATATTTAATTTTGAATAAAGATCCGTTTAAATTGGGTCAAAACATCGTCTGGTTCTCCTGTAATCGACGATTGAAGTTGTAATATAATCGGCCGATGAAATTTGATACTCTCCATACAAAATATGAAATACCACACCTTCCATACATGATTTGCATATAATTTCCTTATCGGGTTGACAGTCTGAATATATGAAACTATATGCCGTCTAATTCTGGTAGAAAAAAATTTCGAATTATTTTTACAAATTTGCAAAGGGGTACCACCCCTTTGTTGTTTTTACGCCGGAAAAATACAAAAAAAAATTATTGCTCCAATCCTTGGAGTATCGTACCAATTGTGAATGGTTATTTAATTTTGAATAAAGATCCGTTTAAATTGGGTCAAAACATCGTCTGGTTCTCCTGTAATCGACGATTGAAGTTGTAATATAATCGGCCGATGAAATTTGATACTCTCCATACAAAATATGAAATACCACACCTTCCATACATGATTTGCATATAATTTCCTTATCGGGTTGACAGTCTGAATATATGAAACTATATGCCGTCTAATTCCGGTAGAAAAAAATTTCGAATTATTTTTACAAATTTGCAAAGGGGTACCCACCCCTTTGTTGTTTTTACGCCGGAAAAATACAAAAAAAAATTATTGCTCCAATCCTTGGAGTATCGTACCAATTGTGAATGGTTATTTAATTTTGAATAAAGATCCGTTTAAATTGGGTCAAAACATCGTCTGGTTCTCCTGTAATCGACGATTGAAGTTGTAATATAATCGGCCGATGAAATTTGATACTCTCCATACAAAATATGAAATACCACACCTCCCATACATGATTTGCATATAATTTCCTTATCGGGTTGACAGTCCGAATATATGAAACTATATGCCGTCTAATTCCGGTAGAAAAAAATTTCGAATTATTTTTACAAATTTGCAAAGGGGTACGTACCCCTTTGTTGTTTTTACGCCGGAAAAATACAAAAAAAAATATTGCTCCAATCGTTGGAGTATCGTACCAATTGTGAATGGTTATTTAATTTTGAATAAAGATCCGTTTAAATTGGGTCAAAACATCGTCTGGTTCTCCTGTAATCGACGATTGAAGTTGTAATATAATCGGCCGATGAAATTTGATACTCTCCATACAAAATATGAAATACCACACCTTCCATACATGATTTGCATATAATTTCCTTATCGGGTTGACAGTCTGAATATATGAAACTATATGCCGTCTAATTCTGGTAGAAAAAAATTTCGAATTATTTTTACAAATTTGCAAAGGGGTACCCCTTTGTTGTTTTTACGCCGGAAAAATACAAAAAAAAATTATTGCTCCAATCCTTGGAGTATCGTACCAATTGTGAATGGTTATTTAATTTTGAATAAAGATCCGTTTAAATTGGGTCAAAACATCGTCTGGTTCTCCTGTAATCGACGGTTGAAGTTGTAATATAATCGGCCGATGAAATTTGATACTCTCCATACAAAATATGAAATACCACACCTTCCATACATGATTTGCATATAATTTCCTTATCGGGTTGACAGTCTGAATATATGAAACTATATGCCGTCTAATTCCGGTAGAAAAAAATTTCGAATTATTTTTACAAATTTGCAAAGGGGTACCCCTTTGTTGTTTTTACGCCGGAAAAATACAAAAAAAAATTATTGCTCCAATCCTTGGAGTATCGTACCAATTGTGAATGGTTATTTAATTTTGAATAAAGATCCGTTTAAATTGGGTCAAAACATCGTCTGGTTCTCCTGTAATCGACGGTTGAAGTTGTAATATAATCGGCCGATGAAATTTGATACTCTCCATACAAAATATGAAATACCACACCTTCCATACATGATTTGCATATAATTTCCTTATCGGGTTGACAGTCTGAATATATGAAACTATATGCCGTCTAATTCCGGTAGAAAAAAATTTCGAATTATTTTTACAAATTTGCAAAGGGGTACCCCTTTGTTGTTTTTACGCCGGAAAAATACAAAAAAAAATTATTGCTCCAATCCTTGGAGTATCGTACCAATTGTGAATGGTTATTTAATTTTGAATAAAGATCCGTTTAAATTGGGTCAAAACATCGTCTGGTTCTCCTGTAATCGACGATTGAAGTTGTAATATAATCGGCCGATGAAATTTGATACTCTCCATACAAAATATGAAATACCACACCTTCCATACATGATTTGCATATAATTTCCTTATCGGGTTGACAGTCTGAATATATGAAACTATATGCCGTCTAATTCTGGTAGAAAAAAATTTCGAATTATTTTTACAAATTTGCAAAGGGGTACCCCTTTGTTGTTTTTACGCCGGAAAAATACAAAAAAAAATTATTGCTCCAATCCTTGGAGTATCGTACCAATTGTGAATGGTTATTTAATTTTGAATAAAGATCCGTTTAAATTGGGTCAAAACATCGTCTGGTTCTCCTGTAATCGACGATTGAAGTTGTAATATAATCGGCCGATGAAATTTGATACTCTCCATACAAAATATGAAATACCACACCTTCCATACATGATTTGCATATAATTTCCTTATCGGGTTGACAGTCCGAATATATGAAACTGTATGCCGTCTAATTCTGGTAGAAAAAAATTTCGAATTATTTTTACAAATTTGCAAAGGAGTACGTACCCCTTTGCTGTTTTTACGCCGGAAAAATACAAAAAAAATTATTGCTCCAATCCTTGGAGTATCGTACCAATTGTGAATGGATATTTAATTTTGAATAAAGATCCGTTTAAATTGGGTCAAAACATCGTCTGGTTCTCCTGTAATCGACGATTGAAGTTGTAATATAATCGGCCGATGAAATTTGATACTCTCCATACAAAATATGAAATACCACACCTCCCATACATGATTTGCATATAATTTCCTTATCGGGTTGACAGTCCGAATATATGAAACTATATGCCGTCTAATTCCGGTAGAAAAAAATTTCGAATTATTTTTACAAATTTGCAAAGGGGTACGTACCCCTTTGTTGTTTTTACGCCGGAAAAATACAAAAAAAAATATTGCTCCAATCGTTGGAGTATCGTACCAATTGTGAATGGTTATTTAATTTTGAATAGAGATCCGTTTAAATTGGGTCAAAACATCGTCTGGTTCTCCTGTAATCGACGATTGAAGTTGTAATATAATCGGCCGATGAAATTTGATACTCTCCATACAAAATATGAAATACCACACCTTCCATACATGATTTGCATATAATTTCCTTATCGGGTTGACAGTCTGAATATATGAAACTATATGCCGTCTAATTCTGGTAGAAAAAAATTTCGAATTATTTTTACAAATTTGCAAAGGGGTACCCCTTTGTTGTTTTTACGCCGGAAAAATACAAAAAAAAATTATTGCTCCAATCCTTGGAGTATCGTACCAATTGTGAATGGTTATTTAATTTTGAATAAAGATCCGTTTAAATTGGGTCAAAACATCGTCTGGTTCTCCTGTAATCGACGATTGAAGTTGTAACATAATCGGCCGATGAAATTTGATACTCTCCATACAAAATATGAAATACCACACCTTCCATACATGATTTGCATATAATTTCCTTATCGGGTTGACAGCCTGAATATATGAAACTATATGCCGTCTAATTCTGGTAGAAAAAAATTTCGAATTATTTTTACAAATTTGCAAAGGGGTACCCCTTTGTTGTTTTTACGCCGGAAAAATACAAAAAAAAATTATTGCTCCAATCCTTGGAGTATCGTACCAATTGTGAATGGTTATTTAATTTTGAATAAAGATCCGTTTAAATTGGGTCAAAACATCGTCTGGTTCTCCTGTAATCGACGGTTGAAGTTGTAATATAATCGGCCGATGAAATTTGATACTCTCCATACAAAATATGAAATACCACACCTTCCATACATGATTTGCATATAATTTCCTTATCGGGTTGACAGTCTGAATATATGAAACTATATGCCGTCTAATTCCGGTAGAAAAAAATTTCGAATTATTTTTACAAATTTGCAAAGGGGTACCCCTTTGTTGTTTTTACGCCGGAAAAATACAAAAAAAAATTATTGCTCCAATCCTTGGAGTATCGTACCAATTGTGAATGGTTATTTAATTTTGAATAAAGATCCGTTTAAATTGGGTCAAAACATCGTCTGGTTCTCCTGTAATCGACGATTGAAGTTGTAATATAATCGGCCGATGAAATTTGATACTCTCCATACAAAATATGAAATACCACACCTTCCATACATGATTTGCATATAATTTCCTTATCGGGTTGACAGTCTGAATATATGAAACTATATGCCGTCTAATTCTGGTAGAAAAAAATTTCGAATTATTTTTACAAATTTGCAAAGGGGTACCCCTTTGTTGTTTTTACGCCGGAAAAATACAAAAAAAAATTATTGCTCCAATCCTTGGAGTATCGTACCAATTGTGAATGGTTATTTAATTTTGAATAAAGATCCGTTTAAATTGGGTCAAAACATCGTCTGGTTCTCCTGTAATCGACGATTGAAGTTGTAATATAATCGGCCGATGAAATTTGATACTCTCCATACAAAATATGAAATACCACACCTTCCATACATGATTTGCATATAATTTCCTTATCGGGTTGACAGTCCGAATATATGAAACTGTATGCCGTCTAATTCTGGTAGAAAAAAATTTCGAATTATTTTTACAAATTTGCAAAGGAGTACGTACCCCTTTGCTGTTTTTACGCCGGAAAAATACAAAAAAAATTATTGCTCCAATCCTTGGAGTATCGTACCAATTGTGAATGGATATTTAATTTTGAATAAAGATCCGTTTAAATTGGGTCAAAACATCGTCTGGTTCTCCTGTAATCGACGATTGAAGTTGTAATATAATCGGCCGATGAAATTTGATACTCTCCATACAAAATATGAAATACCACACCTCCCATACATGATTTGCATATAATTTCCTTATCGGGTTGACAGTCCGAATATATGAAACTATATGCCGTCTAATTCCGGTAGAAAAAAATTTCGAATTATTTTTACAAATTTGCAAAGGGGTACGTACCCCTTTGTTGTTTTTACGCCGGAAAAATACAAAAAAAAATATTGCTCCAATCGTTGGAGTATCGTACCAATTGTGAATGGTTATTTAATTTTGAATAAAGATCCGTTTAAATTGGGTCAAAACATCGTCTGGTTCTCCTGTAATCGACGATTGAAGTTGTAATATAATCGGCCGATGAAATTTGATACTCTCCATACAAAATATGAAATACCACACCTTCCATACATGATTTGCATATAATTTCCTTATCGGGTTGACAGTCTGAATATATGAAACTATATGCCGTCTAATTCTGGTAGAAAAAAATTTCGAATTATTTTTACAAATTTGCAAAGGGGTACCCCTTTGTTGTTTTTACGCCGGAAAAATACAAAAAAAAATTATTGCTCCAATCCTTGGAGTATCGTACCAATTGTGAATGGTTATTTAATTTTGAATAAAGATCCGTTTAAATTGGGTCAAAACATCGTCTGGTTCTCCTGTAATCGACGATTGAAGTTGTAACATAATCGGCCGATGAAATTTGATACTCTCCATACAAAATATGAAATACCACACCTTCCATACATGATTTGCATATAATTTCCTTATCGGGTTGACAGCCTGAATATATGAAACTATATGCCGTCTAATTCTGGTAGAAAAAAATTTCGAATTATTTTTACAAATTTGCAAAGGGGTACCCCTTTGTTGTTTTTACGCCGGAAAAATACAAAAAAAAATTATTGCTCCAATCCTTGGAGTATCGTACCAATTGTGAATGGTTATTTAATTTTGAATAAAGATCCGTTTAAATTGGGTCAAAACATCGTCTGGTTCTCCTGTAATCGACGATTGAAGTTGTAATATAATCGGCCGATGAAATTTGATACTCTCCATACAAAATATGAAATACCACACCTTCCATACATGATTTGCATATAATTTCCTTATCGGGTTGACAGTCTGAATATATGAAACTATATGCCGTCTAATTCTGGTAGAAAAAAATTTCGAATTATTTTTACAAATTTGCAAAGGGGTGGTATCCCTTTGTTGTTTTTACGCCGGAAAAATACAAAAAAAATTATTGCTCCAATCCTTGGAGTATCGTACCAATTGTGAATGGTTATTTAATTTTGAATAAAGATCCGTTTAAATTGGGTCAAAACATCGTCTGGTTCTCCTGTAATCGACGATTGAAGTTGTAATATAATCGGCCGATGAAATTTGATACTCTCCATACAAAATATGAAATACCACACCTTCCATACATGATTTGCATACAATTTCCTTATCGGGTTGACAGTCTGAATATATGAAACTATATGCCGTCTAATTCTGGTAGAAAAAAATTTCGAATTATTTTTACAAATTTGCAAAGGGGTACCCCTTTGTTGTTTTTACGCCGGAAAAATACAAAAAAAAATTATTGCTCCAATCCTTGGAGTATCGTACCAATTGTGAATGGTTATTTAATTTTCAATAAAGATCCGTTTAAATTGGGTCAAAACATCGTCTGGTTCTCCTGTAATCGACGATTGAAGTTGTAATATAATCGGCCGATGAAATTTGATACTCTCCATACAAAATATGAAATACCACACCTTCCATACATGATTTGCATATAATTTCCTTATCGGGTTGACAGTCTGAATATATGAAACTATATGCCGTCTAATTCTGGTAGAAAAAAATTTCGAATTATTTTTACAAATTTGCAAAGGGGTACCCCTTTGTTGTTTTTACGCCGGAAAAATACAAAAAAAAATTATTGCTCCAATCCTTGGAGTATCGTACCAATTGTGAATGGTTATTTAATTTTGAATAAAGATCCGTTTAAATTGGGTCAAAACATCGTCTGGTTCTCCTGTAATCGACGATTGAAGTTGTAATATAATCGGCCGATGAAATTTGATACTCTCCATACAAAATATGAAATACCACACCTTCCATACATGATTTGCATATAATTTCCTTATCGGGTTGACAGTCTGAATATATGAAACTATATGCCGTCTAATTCTGGTAGAAAAAAATTTCGAATTATTTTTACAAATTTGCAAAGGGGTACCCCTTTGTTGTTTTTACGCCGGAAAAATACAAAAAAAAATTATTGCTCCAATCCTTGGAGTATCGTACCAATTGTGAATGGTTATTTAATTTTGAATAAAGATCCGTTTAAATTGGGTCAAAACATCGTCTGGTTCTCCTGTAATCGACGATTGAAGTTGTAATATAATCGGCCGATGAAATTTGATACTCTCCATACAAAATATGAAATACCACACCTTCCATACATGATTTGCATATAATTTCCTTATCGGGTTGACAGTCTGAATATATGAAACTATATGCCGTCTAATTCTGGTAGAAAAAAATTTCGAATTATTTTTACAAATTTGCAAAGGGGTACGTACCCCTTTGTTGTTTTTACGCCGGAAAAATACAAAAAAAAATTATTGCTCCAATCCTTGGAGTATCGTACCAATTGTGAATGGTTATTTAATTTTAAATAAAGATCCGTTTAAATTGGGTCAAAACATCGTCTGGTTCTCCTGTAATCGACGATTGAAGTTGTAATATAATCGGCCGATGAAATTTGATACTCTCCATACAAAATATGAAATACCACACCTTCCATACATGACTTGCATATAATTTCCTTATCGGGTTGACAGTCTGAATATATGAAACTATATGCCGTCTAATTCTGGTAGAAAAAAATTTCGAATTATTTTTACAAATTTGCAAAGGGGTACCCCTTTGTTGTTTTTACGCCGGAAAAATACAAAAAAAAATTATTGCTCCAATCCTTGGAGTATCGTACCAATTGTGAATGGTTATTTAATTTTGAATAAAGATCCGTTTAAATTGGGTCAAAACATCGTCTGGTTCTCCTGTAATCGACGATTGAAGTTGTAATATAATCGGCCGATGAAATTTGATACTCTCCATACAAAATATGAAATACCACACCTCCCATACATAATTTGCATATAATTTCCTTATCGGGTTGACAGTCCGAATATATGAAACTATATGCCGTCTAATTCTGGTAGAAATTTTTTTTGAATTATTTTTACAAATTTGCAAAGGGGTACCCCTTTGTTGTTTTTACGCCGGAAAAGTACAAAAAAAAATTATTGCTCCAATCCTTGGAGTATCGTACCAATTGTGAATGGTTATTTAATTTTGAATAAAGATCCGTTTAAATTGGGTCAAAACATCGTCTGGTTCTCCTGTAATCGACGATTGAAGTTGTAATATAATCGGCCGATGAAATTTGATACTCTCCATACAAAATATGAAATACCACACCTTCCATACATGATTTGCATATAATTTCCTTATCGGGTTGACAGTCTGAATATATGAAACTATATGCCGTCTAATTCTGGTAGAAAAAAATTTCGAATTATTTTTACAAATTTGCAAAGGGGTACGTACCCCTTTGTTGTTTTTACGCCGGAAAAATACAAAAAAAATTATTGCTCCAATCGTTGGAGTATCGTACCAATTGTGAATGGATATTTAATTTTGAATAAAGATCCGTTTAAATTGGGTCAAAACATCGTCTGGTTCTCCTGTAATCGACGATTGAAGTTGTAATATAATCGGCCGATGAAATTTGATACTCTCCATACAAAATATGGAATACCACACCTCCCATACATAATTTGCATATAATTTCCTTATCGGGTTGACAGTCCGAATATATGAAACTATATGCCGTCTAATTCTGGTAGAAAAAAATTTCGAATTATTTTTACAAATTTGCAAAGGGGTACCCCTTTGTTGTTTTTACGCCGGAAAAATACAAAAAAAATTATTGCTCCAATCGTTGGAGTATCGTACCAATTGTGAATGGTTATTTAATTTTGAATAAAGATCCGTTTAAATTGGGTCAAAACATCGTCTGGTTCTCCTGTAATCGACGATGGAAGTTGTAATATAATCGGCCGATGAAATTTGATACTCTCCATACAAAATATGAAATACCACACCTTCCATACATGACTTGCATATAATTTCCTTATCGGGTTGACAGTCTGAATATATGAAACTATATGCCGTCTAATTCTGGTAGAAAAAAATTTCGAATTATTTTTACAAATTTGCAAAGGGGTACCCCTTTGTTGTTTTTACGCCGGAAAAATACAAAAAAAAATTATTGCTCCAATCCTTGGAGTATCGTACCAATTGTGAATGGTTATTTAATTTTGAATAAAGATCCGTTTAAATTGGGTCAAAACATCGTCTGGTTCTCCTGTAATCGACGATTGAAGTTGTAATATAATCGGCCGATGAAATTTGATACTCTCCATACAAAATATGAAATACCACACCTCCCATACATAATTTGCATATAATTTCCTTATCGGGTTGACAGTCCGAATATATGAAACTATATGCCGTCTAATTCTGGTAGAAAAAAATTTCGAATTATTTTTACAAATTTGCAAAGGGGTACCCCTTTGTTGTTTTTACGCCGGAAAAATACAAAAAAAATTATTGCTCCAATCGTTGGAGTATCGTACCAATTGTGAATGGATATTTAATTTTGAATAAAGATCCGTTTAAATTGGGTCAAAACATCGTCTGGTTCTCCTGTAATCGACGATTGAAGTTGTAATATAATCGGCCGATGAAATTTGATACTCTCCATACAAAATATGAAATACCACACCTTCCATACATGACTTGCATATAATTTCCTTATCGGGTTGACAGTCTGAATATATGAAACTATATGCCGTCTAATTCTGGTAGAAAAAAATTTCGAATTATTTTTACAAATTTGCAAAGGGGTACCCCTTTGTTGTTTTTACGCCGGAAAAATACAAAAAAAAATTATTGCTCCAATCCTTGGAGTATCGTACCAATTGTGAATGGTTATTTAATTTTGAATAAAGACCCGTTTAAATTGGGTCAAAACATCGTCTGGTTCTCCTGTAATCGACGATTGAAGTTGTAATATAATCGCCCGATGAAATTTGATACTCTCCATACAAAATATGAAATACCACACCTCCCATACATGACTTGCATATAATTTCCTTATCGGGTTGACAGTCCGAATATATGAAACTATATGCCGTCTAATTCTGGTAGAAAAAAATTTCGAATTATTTTTACAAATTTGCAAAGGGGTACCCCTTTGTTGTTTTTACGCCGGAAAAATACAAAAAAAAATTATTGCTCCAATCCTTGGAGTATCGTACCAATTGTGAATGGTTATTTAATTTTGAATAAAGACCCGTTTAAATTGGGTCAAAACATCGTCTGGTTCTCCTGTAATCGACGATTGAAGTTGTAATAACGGGTGATTTTTTAAGAGCTTGAGAACTTTTTTTTAAAAAAAAACGCATAAAATTTGCAAAATCTCATCGGTTCTTTATTTGAAACGTTAGATTGGTCCATGACATTTACTTTTTGAAGATAATTTCATTTAAATGTTGACCGCGGCTGCGTCTTAGGTGGTCCATTCGGAAAGTCCAATTTTGGGCAACTTTTTCGAGCATTTCGGCCGGAATAGCCCGAATTTCTTCGGAAATGTTGTCTTCCAAAACTGGAATAGTTGCTGGCTTATTTCTGTAGACTTTAGACTTGACGTAGCCCCACAAAAAATAGTCTAAAGGCGTCAAATCGCATGATCTTGGTGCCCAACTTACCGGGCCATTTCTTGAGATGAATTGTTCTCCGAAGTTTTCCCTCAAAATGGCCATAGAATCGCGAGCTGTGTGGCATGTAGCGCCATCTTGTTGAAACCACATGTCAACTAAGTTCAGTTCTTCCATTTTTGGCAACAAAAAGTTTGTTAGCATCGAACGATAGCGATCGCCATTCACCGTAACGTTGCGTCCAACAGCATCTTTGAAAAAATACGGTCCAATGATTCCACCAGCGTACAAACCACACCAAACAGTGCATTTTTCGGGATGCATGGGCAGTTCTTGAACGGCTTCTGGTTGCTCTTCACTCCAAATGCGGCAATTTTGCTTATTTACGTAGCCATTCAACCAGAAATGAGCCTCATCGCTGAACAAAATTTGTCGATAAAAAAGCGGATTTTCTGCCAACTTTTCTAGGGCCCATTCACTGAAAATTCGACGTTGTGGCAGATCGTTCGGCTTCAGTTCTTGCAGGAGCTGTATTTTATACGGTTTTACACCAAGATCTTTGCGTAAAATCTTCCATGTCGTCGAATAACACAAACCCAATTGCTGCGAACGGCGACGAATCGACATTTCACGGTCTTCAGCAACACTCTCAGAAACAGACGCAATATTCTCTTCTGTACGCACTGTACGCATTCGTGTGGTTGGTTTAATGTCCAATAAAGTAAACTGAGTGCGAAACTTGGTCACAATCGCATTAATTGTTTGCTCACTTGGTCGATTATGTAGACCATAAATCGGACGTAAATCGCGAAACACTTTTCGAACCGAACACTGATTTTTGTAATATAATTCAATTATTTGCAAGCGTTGCTCGTTAGTAAGTCTATTCATTATGAAATGTCAAAGCATACTGAGCATCTTTCTCTTTGACACCTTGTCTGAAATCCCGCGTGATCTGTCAAATACTAATGCATGAAAATCCTAACCACAAAAAAATCACCCTTTATAATCGCCCGATGAAATTTGATACTCTCCATACAAAATATGAAATACCACACCTCCCATACATGACTTGCATATAATTTCCTTATCGGGTTGACAGTCCGAATATATGAAACTATATGCCGTCTAATTCTGGTAGAAAAAAATTTCGAATTATTTTTACAAATTTGCAAAGGGGTACCCCTTTGTTGTTTTTACGCCGGAAAAATACAAAAAAAAATTATTGCTCCAATCCTTGGAGTATCGTACCAATTGTGAATGGTTATTTAATTTTGAATAAAGATCCGTTTAAATTGGGTCAAAACATCGTCTGGTTCTCCTGTAATCGACGATTGAAGTTGTAATATAATCGGCCGATGCAATTTGATACTCTCCATACAAAATATGAAATACCACACCTTCCATACATGATTTGCATATAATTTCCTTATCGGGTTGACAGTCCGAATATATGAAACTGTATGCCGTCTAATTCTGGTAGAAAAAAATTTCGAATTATTTTTACAAATTTGCAAAGGGGTACGTACCCCTTTGTTGTTTTTACGCCGGGAAAATACAAAAAAAAATTATTGCTCCAATCCTTGGAGTATCGTACCAATTGTGAATGGTTATTTAATTTTGAATAAAGATCCGTTTAAATTGGGTCAAAACATCGTCTGGTTCTCCTGTAATCGACGATTGAAGTTGTAATATAATCGGCCGATGAAATTTGATACTCTCCATACAAAATATGAAATACCACACCTTCCATACATGATTTGCATATAATTTCCTTATCGGGTTGACAGTCTGAATATATGAAACTATATGCCGTCTAATTCTGGTAGAAAAAAATTTCGAATTATTTTTACAAATTTGCAAAGGGGTACCCCTTTGTTGTTTTTACGCCGGAAAAATACAAAAAAAAATTATTGCTCCAATCCTTGGAGTATCGTACCAATTGTGAATGGTTATTTAATTTTGAATAAAGATCCGTTTAAATTGGGTCAAAACATCGTCTGGTTCTCCTGTAATCGACGATTGAAGTTGTAATATAATCGGCCGATGAAATTTGATACTCTCCATACAAAATATGAAATACCACACCTTCCATACATGATTTGCATATAATTTCCTTATCGGGTTGACAGTCTGAATATATGAAACTATATGCCGTCTAATTCTGGTAGAAAAAAATTTCGAATTATTTTTACAAATTTGCAAAGGGGTACCCCTTTGTTGTTTTTACGCCGGAAAAATACAAAAAAAAATTATTGCTCCAATCCTTGGAGTATCGTACCAATTGTGAATGGTTATTTAATTTTGAATAAAGATCCGTTTAAATTGGGTCAAAACATCGTCTGGTTCTCCTGTAATCGACGATTGAAGTTGTAATATAATCGGCCGATGCAATTTGATACTCTCCATACAAAATATGAAATACCACACCTTCCATACATGATTTGCATATAATTTCCTTATCGGGTTGACAGTCTGAATATATGAAACTATATGCCGTCTAATTCCGGTAGAAAAAAATTTCGAATTATTTTTACAAATTTGCAAAGGGGTACCCCTTTGTTGTTTTTACGCCGGAAAAATACAAAAAAAAATTATTGCTCCAATCCTTGGAGTATCGTACCAATTGTGAATGGTTATTTAATTTTGAATAAAGATCCGTTTAAATTGGGTCAAAACATCGTCTGGTTCTCCTGTAATCGACGATTGAAGTTGTAATATAATCGGCCGATGAAATTTGATACTCTCCATACAAAATATGAAATACCACACCTTCCATACATGATTTGCATATAATTTCCTTATCGGGTTGACAGTCTGAATATATGAAACTATATGCCGTCTAATTCTGGTAGAAAAAAATTTCGAATTATTTTTACAAATTTGCAAAGGGGTACCCCTTTGTTGTTTTTACGCCGGAAAAATACAAAAAAAAATTATTGCTCCAATCCTTGGAGTATCGTACCAATTGTGAATGGTTATTTAATTTTGAATAAAGATCCGTTTAAATTGGGTCAAAACATCGTCTGGTTCTCCTGTAATCGACGATTGAAGTTGTAATATAATCGGCCGATGAAATTTGATACTCTCCATACAAAATATGAAATACCACACCTTCCATACATGATTTGCATATAATTTCCTTATCGGGTTGACAGTCTGAATATATGAAACTATATGCCGTCTAATTCTGGTAGAAAAAAATTTCGAATTATTTTTACAAATTTGCAAAGGGGTACCCCTTTGTTGTTTTTACGCCGGGAAAATACAAAAAAAAATTATTGCTCCAATCCTTGGAGTATCGTACCAATTGTGAATGGTTATTTAATTTTGAATAAAGATCCGTTTAAATTGGGTCAAAACATCGTCTGGTTCTCCTGTAATCGACGATTGAAGTTGTAATATAATCGGCCGATGAAATTTGATACTCTCCATACAAAATATGAAATACCACACCTTCCATACATGATTTGCATATAATTTCCTTATCGGGTTGACAGTCCGAATATATGAAACTGTATGCCGTCTAATTCTGGTAGAAAAAAATTTCGAATTATTTTTACAAATTTGCAAAGGGGTACCCCTTTGTTGTTTTTGCGCCGGGAAAATACAAAAAAAAATTATTGCTCCAATCCTTGGAGTATCGTACCAATTGTGAATGGTTATTTAATTTTGAATAAACATCCGTTTAAATTGGGTCAAAACATCGTCTGGTTCTCCTGTAATCGACGATTGAAGTTGTAATATAATCGGCCGATGAAATTTGATACTCTCCATACAAAATATGAAATACCACACCTTCCATACATGATTTGCATATAATTTCCTTATCGGGTTGACAGTCTGAATATATGAAACTATATGCCGTCTAATTCTGGTAGAAAAAAATTTCGAATTATTTTTACAAATTTGCAAAGGGGTACCCCTTTGTTGTTTTTACGCCGGAAAAATACAAAAAAAAATTATTGCTCCAATCCTTAGAGTATCGTACCAATTGTGAATGGTTATTTAATTTTGAATAAAGATCCGTTTAAATTGGGTCAAAACATCGTCTGGTTCTCCTGTAATCGACGATTGAAGTTGTAATATAATCGGCCGATGAAATTTGATACTCTCCATACAAAATATGAAATACCACACCTTCCATACATGATTTGCATATAATTTCCTTATCGGGTTGACAGTCCGAATATATGAAACTGTATGCCGTCTAATTCTGGTAGAAAAAAATTTCGAATTATTTTTACAAATTTGCAAAGGAGTACCCCTTTGTTGTTTTTACGCCGGAAAATTACAAAAAAAATTATTGCTCCAATCGTTGGAGTATCGTACCAATTGTGAATGGATATTTAATTTTGAATAAAGATCCGTTTAAATTGGGTCAAAACATCGTCTGGTTCTCCTGTAATCGACGATTGAAGTTGTAATATAATCGGCCGATGAAATTTGATACTCTCCATACAAAATATGAAATACCACACCTTCCATACATGATTTGCATATAATTTCCTTATCGGGTTGACAGTCTGAATATATGAAACTATATGCCGTCTAATTCTGGTAGAAAAAAATTTCGAATTATTTTTACAAATTTGCAAAGGGGTACCCCTTTGTTGTTTTTACGCCGGAAAAATACAAAAAAAAATTATTGCTCCAATCCTTGGAGTATCGTACCAATTGTGAATGGTTATTTAATTTTGAATAAAGATCCGTTTAAATTGGGTCAAAACATCGTCTGGTTCTCCTGTAATCGACGATTGAAGTTGTAATATAATCGGCCGATGAAATTTGATACTCTCCATACAAAATATGAAATACCACACCTTCCATACATGATTTGCATATAATTTCCTTATCGGGTTGACAGTCTGAATATATGAAACTATATGCCGTCTAATTCCGGTAGAAAAAAATTTCGAATTATTTTTACAAATTTGCAAAGGGGTACCCCTTTGTTGTTTTTACGCCGGAAAAATACAAAAAAAAATTATTGCTTCAATCCTTGGAGTATCGTACCAATTGTGAATGGTTATTTAATTTTGAATAAAGATCCGTTTAAATTGGGTCAAAACATCGTCTGGTTCTCCTGTAATCGACGATTGAAGTTGTAATATAATCGGCCGATGAAATTTGATACTCTCCATACAAAATATGAAATACCACACCTTCCATACATGATTTGCATATAATTTCCTTATCGGGTTGACAGTCCGAATATATGAAACTGTATGCCGTCTAATTCTGGTAGAAAAAAATTTCGAATTATTTTTACAAATTTGCAAAGGAGTACTCCTTTGCTGTTTTTACGCCGGAAAATTACAAAAAAAATTATTGCTCCAATCGTTGGAGTATCGTACCAATTGTGAATGGATATTTAATTTTGAATAAAGATCCGTTTAAATTGGGTCAAAACATCGTCTGGTTCTCCTGTAATCGACGATTGAAGTTGTAATATAATCGGCCGATGAAATTTGATACTCTCCATACAAAATATGAAATACCACACCTTCCATACATGATTTGCATATAATTTCCTTATCGGGTTGACAGTCTGAATATATGAAACTATATGCCGTCTAATTCTGGTAGAAAAAAATTTCGAATTATTTTTACAAATTTGCAAAGGGGTACCCCTTTGTTGTTTTTACGCCGGAAAAATACAAAAAAAAATTATTGCTCCAATCCTTGGAGTATCGTACCAATTGTGAATGGTTATTTAATTTTGAATAAAGATCCGTTTAAATTGGGTCAAAACATCGTCTGGTTCTCCTGTAATCGACGATTGAAGTTGTAATATAATCGGCCGATGAAATTTGATACTCTCCATACAAAATATGAAATACCACACCTTCCATACATGATTTGCATATAATTTCCTTATCGGGTTGACAGTCTGAATATATGAAACTGTATGCCGTCTAATTCTGGTAGAAAAAAATTTCGAATTATTTTTACAAATTTGCAAAGGAGTACCCCTTTGCTGTTTTTACGCCGGAAAATTACAAAAAAATTATTGCTCCAATCGTTGGAGTATCGTACCAATTGTGAATGGATATTTAATTTTGAATAAAGATCCGTTTAAATTGGGTATTGCTCCAATCCTTGGAGTATCGTACCAATTGTGAATGGTTATTTAATTTTGAATAAAGATCCGTTTAAATTGGGTCAAAACATCGTCTGGTTCTCCTGTAATCGACGATTGAAGTTGTAATATAATCGGCCGATGAAATTTGATACTCTCCATACAAAATATGAAATACCACACCTTCCATACATGATTTGCATATAATTTCCTTATCGGGTTGACAGTCTGAATATATGAAACTATATGCCGTCTAATTCTGGTAGAAAAAAATTTCGAATTATTTTTACAAATTTGCAAAGGGGTACCCCTTTGTTGTTTTTACGCCGGAAAAATACAAAAAAAAATTATTGCTCCAATCCTTGGAGTATCGTACCAATTGTGAATGGTTATTTAATTTTGAATAAAGATCCGTTTAAATTGGGTCAAAACATCGTCTGGTTCTCCTGTAATCGACGATTGAAGTTGTAATATAATCGGCCGATGAAATTTGATACTCTCCATACAAAATATGAAATACCACACCTTCCATACATGATTTGCATATAATTTCCTTATCGGGTTGACAGTCTGAATATATGAAACTATATGCCGTCTAATTCTGGTAGAAAAAAATTTCGAATTATTTTTACAAATTTGCAAAGGGGTACCCCTTTGTTGTTTTTACGCCGGAAAAATACAAAAAAAAATTATTGCTCCAATCCTTGGAGTATCGTACCAATTGTGAATGGTTATTTAATTTTGAATAAAGATCCGTTTAAATTGGGTCAAAACATCGTCTGGTTCTCCTGTAATCGACGATTGAAGTTGTAATATAATCGGCCGATGAAATTTGATACTCTCCATACAAAATATGAAATACCACACCTTCCATACATGATTTGCATATAATTTCCTTATCGGGTTGACAGTCTGAATATATGAAACTATATGCCGTCTAATTCTGGTAGAAAAAAATTTCGAATTATTTTTACAAATTTGCAAAGGGGTGGTACCCCTTTGTTGTTTTTACGCCGGAAAAATACAAAAAAAATTATTGCTCCAATCCTTGGAGTATCGTACCAATTGTGAATGGTTATTTAATTTTGAATAAAGATCCGTTTAAATTGGGTCAAAACATCGTCTGGTTCTACTGTAATCGACGATTGAAGTTGTAATATAATCGGCCGATGAAATTTGATACTCTCCATACAAAATATGAAATACCACACCTTCCATACATGATTTGCATATAATTTCCTTATCGGGTTGACAGTCTGAATATATGAAACTATATGCCGTCTAATTCTGGTAGAAAAAAATTTCGAATTATTTTTACAAATTTGCAAAGGGGTACCCCTTTGTTGTTTTTACGCCGGAAAAATACAAAAAAAAATTATTGCTCCAATCCTTGGAGTATCGTACCAATTGTGAATGGTTATTTAATTTTGAATAAAGATCCGTTTAAATTGTGTCAAAACATCGTCTGGTTCTCCTGTAATCGACGATTGAAGTTGTAATATAATCGGCCGATGAAATTTGATACTCTCCATACAAAATATGAAATACCACACCTTCCATACATGATTTGCATATAATTTCCTTATCGGGTTGACAGTCTGAATATATGAAACTATATGCCGTCTAATTCTGGTAGAAATTAATTTCGAATTATTTTTACAAACTTGCAAAGGGGTACCCCTTTGTTGTTTTTACGCCGGAAAAATACAAAAAAAAATTATTGCTCCAATCTTTGGAGTATCGTACCAATTGTGAATGGTTATTTAATTTTGAATAAAGATCCGTTTAAATTGGGTCAAAACATCGTCTGGTTCTCCTGTAATCGACGATTGAAGTTGTAATATAATCGGCCGATGAAATTTGATACTCTCCATACAAAATATGAAATACCACACCTTCCATACATGATTTGCATATAATTTCCTTATCGGGTTGACAGTCTGAATATATGAAACTATATGCCGTCTAATTCTGGTAGAAAAAAATTTCGAATTATTTTTACAAATTTGCAAAGGGGTGTACCCTTTGTTGTTTTTACGCCGGAAAAATACAAAAAAAAATTATTGCTCCAATCCTAGGAGTATCGTACCAATTGTGAATGGTTATTTAATTTTGAATAAAGATCCGTTTAAATTGGGTCAAAACATCGTCTGGTTCTCCTGTAATCGACGATTGAAGTTGTAATATAATCGGCCGATGAAATTTGATACTCTCCATACAAAATATGAAATACCACACCTCCCATACATAATTTGCATATAATTTCCTTATCGGGTTGACAGTCCGAATATATGAAACTGTATGCCGTCTAATTCCGGTAGAAAAAAATTTCGAATTATTTTTACAAATTTGCAAAGGGGTACGTACCCCTAAATTTTTTAATATAATCGTACCCCATATGCAATTCGTTAATTCTGCTGTTGATGAATTTCTGCTATATATGAATGCGACAACAGCGACGTCGAGCGATTTCCTGCAAAATATCCGAAATTCAAAATATTTCTGATTCCGCCGTGCAACGCCGAGTAATTCAGCTCAACTTTTGCGCTATTAATCCAACTCATCCCAAACTGATACACGGTTTTAATCAAATGTTTTTCTAGTTAGGTATAGGCACTTAAAGATTTGCGGTAATCTGTGTCAATTATTCTCAAACATTTTGGTATATCAATCGTTATCAAACCTTGGCGAAAATGAATGATTATTGTACTACTGTTGGTACAGTAATCTAATAAACGTATTTCCCGTCCAAAATTGATAAACATAAACTGGAAATTACCATAGGTTATCGGTAAACAGCTTTAGGTTTTTGATGTAAAATTATAATTCCGCCCAGTACGGTCGCATAGTGTTCTTAAAAATGGTCGATGTAAGTTTATTTAATACAAAAGAATAACACAAGTACTAATCCACCTTTAATTACGTATTTGATATTTTACAGGCAATACCACCCACATCTGGACCAGTTCCAATAACGCCACAGCAAACAGAAAATATTGATCAATTTTCCTATCAAATTACAATTCCAGAGGAACCATATCCAATGCCACCTACTCGTACATTATTAGTGGAGGATGCGCCGTACGAACCCAATAGTACAACAACAATAATTTTTAAAGTGATCGCATTTATTGTTGCCATAATATTTGGTTTCTATTTAGCTTCTGCGTTAGATAATCGCTGATTTATAAATTTTAGTGTAAAGTTATTTAAGTGTAAAATATACCAAAATTGTAAGAAAAATTGTGAAATATAAAAAATTGGTGCATTCGATTTAGATTATTCAATGAGGTTCGATTTTTTTACCTATTTTAGTGATAATGGGGTAAACGAAGACGACGACTATTAGAATATCAGTGCTTTAAACCTGTACCGACCAAATTAGCTCGCCTATCGTTTTCGAGAAACAAGTGGTCGGTTTAGCTTACAATTAAACCTGCACCGCCAGAATTGTAACTTTTGATTTAGCTATGATATTGGGGTGGTTCTTGAACCAGAATTAATTACACTGTGATCGTTAGTTCAAGACCACCCATATAACTCGCCTAAGGGTAAATTTCACCCCAAAACGATTATCTATTTCAGAACCGTCAAATTAATCAACTTTAATAATTTAGTACACCAGACCGCCACCAGATTTTGAACGAAATGTTGCTCTAGGAGTCTTGCCGAGGGTAGGTGAACCACCGGTGTGAAGTACTTAACGCATAGGATGCCGCCACGAGTACTGATTTGAAATTATAATATAGGAAATCTTTCTATAATCGCCCAAAAGTTGATTACTTTCATGAAGTAATCTAGGCGATCATAAATATACCACACACATAGGCTAGAATGAGCTAACTATACAAAGATTTCCACTGTCTCTCTTTTCGTATTAGTTTGTATCATTTTATGATTTTACGATAATTTAAGTCAGGTTAAGTGATTGTAAACAATTCAAGTGTAGTGTTTTAACATTACTTGAGATAGCGAATAAAAACTATCTCTTAGTGATTCCGTGGTAACTAATTTCAAGTGTCTGTGTGGAGATCCTAGAGTTGCTTTCGAGAATCGTTTCGCAACGGAGTAGAATATACTCGCTCAGTTTGGAATCGTTTTTAAGAAGCCCCCTTGGACTACAATAGGAAAAATACACATTCAATAGAAATTGTTACCGATGTCTCGGACTGAAGATGCACACCGTCCAAAGGATTTGAGGATCACGCCACCTGCACTACGTTGAATACTTTCGGAACCCACGAACCACGAGTAACAAGACAAGGTAAGAAAGTCAGTGATTAAAATATTATAGGTCAAAATAATTGTTGTGATAAATTAGTGACTGATGAGAGTTCCCCTTGTACTACTAGATAGACGGGAGGGTAAATTTACTTAAATAGCGCGTACTACAAGATTGGCAAACTATTTAAATAAATTCTTGGTGTACGTTATCCATCGCGCACTACCAGATAAACGCGAAAAAGACGATATTTAAATAAAGTTCAACCAAATTAAATTGTGAATTTTTTGGTTAGATTATAAATTTTAAATCTTGTCTAAAACCAGACAAATTTAATTGCAAATTTTATAAAAAAAATTTCCGAAACAAGAAGGAAACATTAGACAGCTTGGTGATAAAGCTAGAGGGATAAAGTTAGAAGAAATCAACCAAATGGCAGAAATGGAGCAGGTGATGGCTCAGTTAACTGCAATTGCAACTCAGTTAAACACTCTGAGTGAAAAACAGACGGAACACGACCAACTGTTAACTTATTTGCACCAGAAACCGGAGGCAAATACTCAGCCTACACAAAATCTAGAAGTTTCAAATACGAATTATGCAAATCTTGATTTTTTAAGATACCTGATCCTATCAAGTCGATTCCTCCCTTCGATTTAAATCGCAAACAGGCAAATTCTTGGCTAAAAACAGCCGAGGAAACACTTCAAATGTTTGAAAATCTAGTCCCTCCACAACAATATCGCATGTACGAGTATAATGCACAAGCGCTAAAAAATAAAATCGAGGGAAAGGCAAGAGACATGATATAATGTCTAGCCGAAGGTCTCGAAACCTTCCTAGAGGTAAAAGAAATCTTGCTGGAAGCCTTAGAAACAAAACCCCATCTACAATAATTTATGGCTAGCCACTTTTATTTCTGGTTTGAGAAAACCTTATGTCGGATTCACACAAGCGGCGAAACCCAAAACAATCGAAGAAGCATACGCGTTCCTCTGCAAATTCAGTACGAACGAATCCATCTCAAATAATTCGAAAAAACCTACAATGACATTCCCGTGAAGTTTGTCCTAACTTTGTCCTTACTATTTTATCATGAGTATGTATTAGTTAATCTCTCGTTATAATTAATTATAATATTTGTAATATTTGACATACGTACAGTAAACGCTCGATTTAATGGACTAATTGGGGATGTCCGTTAAATCCGAATGTTTTTTAATTTAATCGATTCGATCGAATTTAATCTGGGACGGAGCTCAGCCATTTCTAAGCCGATTATGATGGGATTGGGTATGTTGGATGTAAATGGGATTCTTAATTGATTTTGAGAAGAACTTCTGGAATATCTATCACCACCTGGGACGGAACTCAGCCATTTCTTAACCGATTATGATCGGATTGGATATACAGGATGGAAATGGGATTCTTAAATTATTTTGGGGAGGAGTTCTAAAATATGACCACTTTGGACGGAACTCGATCATTTCTTAACAGATTATGATGGGATTGGCTATGTTGGATAAAAATAGGATTCTTAAATGATTTTTGGAAGGAATTCTGAAATATAGCCGCGCTAGGGACCGAACTCGATCAATTCTTAACCGATTATGATGGGATTGGAAATGCTGGATGGAACTGAGATTCATAAACAGGTTTTTGAAGAAGCTCTGAAATATGGCCATCTGGGACAAAGAAAAAACTAACGAATGCTAAACATAAGTTTCAGATTTGTAAATAAATTCCAAAGTAAAAATATTTCTACCCGTATGCGATTTACGAGTATCGATTGAACGGCTTGCACTTTGTGCTGATATTAATGTTAAAAGCGATTAATAGTGCCGCGACGTGTATCGTTAGATTCGTTGGAGTGTTTTCTATCACACGACCAACATACAGAAAAATCCTATGACCTTTTACGGAAATATCTCATTTCCCGTATTACCTTCCATGCGATTTACGAGTATAGATTGAACGGCTTGTACTTGGTGCTGATATTAATGTTAAAAGCAATTAATGGTACCGTGACGTATATCGTTAGATTTGTTGGAGTGTCCTCTATAGCCTGACCAACATACAGAGAAATCCTATGACCTTTTACGGAAATATCTCATTTTCCGTATTACCTTCCATGCGATTTACGAGTATAGATTGAACGGCTTACAGTTTTTTTGTTTCACTCATCTATTATTCTTTATTTGTTTATTTATTTAACCTGGAAATTTCTTGCTCGATTCCTAGTACTTTTCAAGAATTTTTTTATCGAAAACGTTGGGACTAAGATAAAATTTAAAAACGTAACCTAGGCATGTGCGTGAAGTATTTCCTAACTTTATCCTAAGTTAAAAAAAATTTAGGAAAGGTTTAGGAAATATTTCACACCCCTGTATACCGGAATGAAATAATTCCTAAATAAATCCTAAGTAAAAATCGTCTTTGTGGATTAGTAAATATACACCAAAAAACAAACATTTAGGCGAATCTAGTTAAATATGCAATTTTGAATAATTGGTTTTACTGATAAATACAAAATTTTAAAAATTAAGTGTTTTCACTTTGTACTAGACCCAATCCAACTAGAAGACATGAGTTTCCGGAAAAATTAGAGGAACACTGGGTTTAATATTCAAAAGTTGTAGAAGTACAAATCGAAGTAATAACCCTGTGCCCTAAGATCATCTAGGAGGTTAGAACTCTTAGTATAGATGTTTTCACTTTGTACTAGACTCAATCCAACTAAAAAAACATTAGTTTTCCGGAAAAATTAGGAGTTGTAACCTCTTAGAAGTATCTTAGGATAAAGGGTTTGCATTTTAATTTCGACCTCTACAAATTTTGAATATTAAACCCAGTGTTCCTTTAATTTTTCCGAAAACTCATGTCTTCTAGTTGGATTGGGTCTAGTACAAAGTGAAAACACTTATCCCAAGAGTTGTAACCTCCTAGAAGTATCTTAGGATAGAGTGTTTTTACAACTACAACTTTTGAATATTAAACCCAGTGTTCCCCTAATTTTTCCAGAAAACTCATGTTTTCTAGTTGGATTTGGTCTAGTACAGAGTGAAAACACTTATCCCATGAGTTGTAACCTCTTAAAAGTATCTTAGGACAGAGGGTTTTTACTTCAATTTTTGCCTCTAAAACTTTTGAATAATTAACCTAGTGTTCCCCCAATTTTCTCAGAAAACGCATGTTTTCTATTTGGATTTGGTGTAGTACAAAGTGAAAACACTTATCCCAGGAGTTGTAACCTCTTAGAAGTATCTTAGGACAGAGGGTTTTTACTTCGATAGTTACCTGTACAACATTTGATTATTGAACCCAGTTTTACCCTAATTTTTCAGGAAAACTGTTGTTTTCTAGTTGGATTGGGTCTTGTACGAAGTGAAAACACCTATTCTAAGAGTTGTAACCTCTTAGAAGTATCTTAGAACAAACTGGTTTTACTTTGATTTTTACCTCTACAACTTTTGATTATTCAGTCCTGTGTTCTCTTTATTTTTCCGGAAAACTCATGTTTTCTACTTGGATTGGGTCTAGTACAAATTGAAATCACCTATCCAGAGAGCTGTCAGTTCTTAGAAGTATCTTAGGACAGAGGGTTCTTACTTTTTAGAAAGGTTTTTAATGAGATTGATGTCCATCTCATAGAATCTTGACTTGCAATATTTTGAATTCCAAGCAAGTTTTAATAATATTTAAATTTATTTATTACCAATATATATTATTACCAATATAATCATATTTTTTTAGTTTTTAAATGCAATTTTATTAATTTTTGATATTTTGAAACTATCGGTAAGAGCTATTATTCCCAAATGCATATTTAACTTTACAAATATTTATATTTTTTGTTGAGAAAGAAAATCTTTATGTAAAATATAGTTTCGCCTAAATGTTGATTTTTGGTGTATATTTACTAATACATATACAGATTTTTTTACTTAGGATTTATTTAGGAAATATTTCATTCTGGTACCTAGGCCCCAACGAGGGACCCTGTAAACAAAATTTACTTAAGCTGAGACCCAACCCAATCGATTTCTGGTACTCGGAAATATCTTTTCTGCAATTTTTATTGAAACCGTTTGAACTAAAAAAAGTTCAACCTGGGTCCCGACGGAGGACCCTGTACATTTTGTTACCCGAAATTTATACCCAGCACACTCAATTCCTGGAACTTGAAAACCTCCTTTCAATTCTCTTTACCAAAATTGTTCGGACATAGAAAAAAATTTAAATTGGAATCTGGGCTTCGACGGAGGACCCTGTAATCAAAATTCCGTTAAGCTGAAGCCCAACTCTAAAATCACCAGCCGCATTTGCGCCAAGAAGCAAAGTTAACCGCTCCTTGGAGACTTTGAATCCCGAAGCTGATCTTTCATAGAATTATTCTGTATGTTAGTCAGGTGATAGAGGACACTCCAACAAATCTAACAATATACGTCACGGTACCATTAATCGCTTTTAACGTTAATATTAGCACCAAGTACAAGCCGTTCAATCGATACTCGTAAATCGCATGGAAGGTAATACGGAAAATGAGATATTTCCGTAAAAGATCATAGGATTTTTCTGTATGTTTGTCAGGTGATAGAGGACACTCCAACGAATCTAACGATATACGTCACGGTACCATTAATCGCTTTTAACGTTAATATTAGCACCAAGTACAAGCCGTTCAATCGATACTCGTAAATCGCATGGAAGGTAATACGGAAAATGAGAAATTTATTTGTATTCTATTTTAATTTTACGTACAATATCATGCCTTGGTGCATTAAATATTTCTCGGTAGTTAAATAGGTAATATTATATTTTACAACTATTCGTTTCTACCCAATTTACATATAAAATAATTTTAAATTTTAAAATTCGTTATAACGAGAGTTTAACCCATACATACACATTTCTTAAGTTTAGGACAACGTTAGGACATACTTCACACCCGTACAATGACAAATTTGAACAATCCAGAAATGAATCAAATGATCCTAAAAGTTAAAAGAATTCAAAGAAATTAATTACAACAAACCGATGGGACCAATCCAAGACAATCCGTCGCTGATGGAAGTCGACCCTTCATCAAGGTCAAGAAATACTCTTAATAGGAGAGTAATTAATAATCATAAAACAACTCAGAATAATGAAATTCCAAGCGAAATACTAAATGCAGAAAATTTTGAAGATAAGAACGAATACCCATATTCGGAAAATTTTCAGTCAGATCCAAGTTCAGACACGGAGGACTAAATTTCCTACCGTACTTGATCTTTCGAAACGAAAGCAAAACAAAAACTTTGAAACTATTAATAGTCACAGGCGCTAATAAAAATATTATTCGACCTAATCTAATTTCGGATAACCTGTAAGTACCCCATAATACTTCAAGAAAAATTTCTTATTTACCCGGAAGTCAAAAATAGCAATGGCAAAATAAACCTCATTAGTAAAAAATTACCACCTCAAACTTATTACGAATTCGAATCTCATAATTTTTTCGACGGAATCCTTGGTTCAGAAACCATGGCCGAAATGCAAGCTAAAATTGACTATAAGTCCAACACACATCATTTCATTGAACACTCACAGAAAACTTTTATCACCATACGGTGACATTCCCCACTTCACAAAACGGAGACTGGTTGATGCCGAAGTTCGAAAGGATAAACAATGACATAACAATTCAACCTGGCCTTTATAGAGCCAATAATTTTGGAACAGTCATTAAAGTGCTAACCAATACTCCAACCCCATCTAAAGAACCGCCCAAACTCAACCTTGAGGTTAATAATTTCAATACGTTAGAACCTATACCTGTGTATGGTAAAGAGATAGTTGACAAGCGAATACTTCAAAATTTAATCAGAACCGAACACTTGAGCGAAAATGAAAGAAGTGTTCTAATTAGATTAGAAATCAAGACGTTTTGAGCAGCACGTCACTGTTTACGAAGAGGCCATAAATTGCGACGATTCTTGATTCACCTCAAAACACGAGGAATTTTTTCGACGCGGAATCTGTATGCTGCCTGAAATATGGGGAAAAGTCGTAGCTAATGATGGACAATACTTTGAATAAAATCAAATTGGTCTCAACTTGGTTTGATGTCTGAAATTTGTACATAAGATTTCAAGACAATTTGCATGTTGTGATTGGCGATATGGCGCTACACCTTAAATTCACTTAATTCTTAATTAATTTAAAATTGTGAACCTCTAAAAACACCCTTTAAAAATTGTCTTTTAATTGATTTTTGTAAAGAAGTAAAGAACACTAACTGTGCTGTGAGTACTAACAGTACTGTGATTCTCAATATTTTTTGTTTATTTTTAATAATTTTAATTAAACCACGTTTATCGAATCCCAAACTTTTTTCTTTTGCAGCTACACTTTTTGATAATTTGTGTATTTACACTTTTTGAGTTTACACTTTTCGTTAAAATGTGTAGCTACACTTTTTATTAACGTGAAGTACTTCACACCGGTAGGTGAACCTTATCCAGGTGTGTAATAAATTATTTTTATGTCATATTAGTCGGAATTGGCATCAGAAGTTGTAGGTTCGAAATTGCAATATAAAGGTCGGTCACTTCGTGCCCCCTTATAAAGGGAAAATCAACATTATCCAGCTGAGTTATAAATTATTTGTGTGTCAAAGGTTTCAAATACGTAATTCAAGCCACATTTAATAATTTATTATACCAGACCGCCACCAGATATGAGGTTAATTGTTACTCCATGGATCTTGTGGAGGGCAAGTCAACTTATCCAGGTTAGGTTAGACGGGATTTGGTTCAGAAGTTAAAAGCTTTACGACCACGAATAATTACTGCATTGTCACAGGCACGGATAAAAGGGCATTGTGTTCTTTTTTCCCAAACTCAAGGAGCTAGATTGGAAAATACATGGATTTTGGATTGGCAGCCGACGACAAAATGTGCAACACAGATGTGTCACAGAAAGTCACAGTATGCAATTAGATTGCAAGAGTTATTGAAAAATTGTGACCTATACTGGGGCATTGAGATGTCAAAAAACTTCTTCGTGACAAAATAGTTGTTGGGATCTCGAATGACCATTTGAATCGGAAATTAATGGAGATAGCTGGCGTTACTTTGGATACAGTGATTATGACTACTGGAAAATATCCGAATTGACACAGTCAAATCTGATGGATGAAAACCTTTGACGGTTCTTCGTTAAATATTATGAATTTAGAAAAAGATTTTTTTTTAAATTTAAATTGGCCATCGCCATGTATAGGTTATTTACTGAAGTAGTCTTTGCACTGGTGTCCTTAATCCACTAAATCAATTGGTTTCGTTCTCTGCAATCGCCTTACTGCATGTGAAGAGTCCAACATGCCACGAAGCTTTTCATTTACGTGTTGAAAAATACGTTGTCCATGAATTACCGCAAGTATTTTTATTTCTTCTTGAACTGTCTGTATATTTAGGCCCCTATGAAGGTCATTATACCTAATGTACCACGGAGCGTGGGAGTCAACGCGCAAGAGTCCATACTCATCAAGGAATGGGTTCAATGTTTTTATACTGCTCGTTTTATGGATTTCCTGGCCAGCATGTAACTGTTGAATTTCCTTTCCATAAAACCTTGATTGGTTACGTTCACAAATTTTGAATAGGCTATCGAAGATTTCTTTTCGTGTCAAGTTGCTTGTCTTTGGTGTATTTTGTTTGTTTAAGTTGGTTATAAACGGAGTATGTATGCCATGATGGATTTAAATTTAGTCAACGTTGAATATCTGGAGATTAGATGATCGAACCATTGAGTTTGAGCATTATCGACCGATATTGTGAATGTGAACGCTTTTTAGTTTTCCTCTTCGCTGGTATCGTAATTATTTTGCTGGAGGGGCCAATGTTCCCTGCTTTGATGGAACCACACGGGTCCACGCCACCATAGATCATGATGAGCGAGTTCTTTTGGTGATAATCCCCTGGAGGCGCAATCTGCCGGGTTGTCGGATGACGATACGTGATACCAATGCTTTCGAGGCAATGTGGATATAATTTCGGCGGTTCGATTACCCACGAAAGTGCCCCAGCGCTTGGGGTGGCTGGAGAGCCAGTCCAATACAATTCGTGAGTCTGTCCAAGCATAAACTTGGTTTAATTTAGTTTGCGTTTCACTTTTGACCATATTAATTAAATTTGCCAACATGACCGCCGCACACAGTTCGAGTCTAGGAAGGCTAACTTGTCTAATCGGGGAAACTTTTGTTTTGGCAGTGATGAGATGAACGTAGATCTTTCCTTCAACGGTCAACACTCGTTGATATACGACTGCTCCATATGCGTTTTGGCTAGCGTCTGCAAATCCATGTAGATCTATATTAGTTTGTTTGGTTGTCTGCACGTAACGAGGTATGGAGATTGAATAAACGTTTTCCAGCTGGTTTCGAATTTGCTGCCTTTTGTTGGAAGCGTCATTTGGGAGAGGCTCGTTCCAGTCTAAGTAGATTGCACACAGCTTCAGCCCAAAGATTTTGATGACGATTACGACAGGAGCCAGTCATCCCAAAGGATCGAATAATCGACTGGCTTCAGAAACGACGATACGCTTGGTGAATGAGGTGTTACTTTCCAGATTCGAAGTAAATGTAAATTGATCGGTTTTCGGATTCCAATTGAGACCCAATATTTTAATTGATGGTGGATCATCTGGGTGGCCATCACTAATCAGCCTCATGTTACTCTTGGATTCTTCGTTGCGACAGATGGATCGAGAGTTTCGCGTATAGTATCGGCCTCTGTCATCAGATCATCGACGTATATGTCGTGGCGAATTGCGTAGCTGCGTGGAAATTAGAGCGTACATATTTGTCGGCAATTTCCTTTAGCACCTCGTTGCCAGGAACGATGATGAGGCTAGTCCGTAGGTGACGCCATACTATTTTTTGGTAGCAAGTGTCGTGCGAGTCGATTTTTACCTGGCGATACATTATCTCGATATCAGCCGATACAACGATACAACTAATTTATGTTCTCGAAATCTGAGAATTATCGAATAAAGTGTTCTTTGTACGGTCGGACCAATCGTTTAGAGACAATCGTTTAGAGATGTTCCTGTAGTGGTTTTCGCTGACCCGTCAAAGACGACTCTCAATTTGGTTGCCGTGCTAGGGTGTGTCAATACTCCGTAATGAGGTAAATAATAGCCAGTGCCGTTTATTTTGGCTTGTGGAATCTCCTTCATATGTTTTAAAGTCTGATACTCGCTCATGAAATCTCGATAGAGAGCGCAAATTTCGGGTTCTCGAGCGAGAATGGCTCTCAATCGTTGAATGGCGCTGGGCAGTGAATTGCCTAAATTGTCGGTGGATTTCTTGAAAGGTATAGCCTTACAATAAATCGGCCATCACTGTCTAATTTTACGTGGGAGCTGAAATTACTCTCACACATAGATTCTTCTGGTGATCAGATTGGTTTATCACTCTAGATAGATTCCAACTCCCAAACTCTGCGAAGAGTTTTGTCCAAATCCATATCGTGGTGTGTGGTGAACAACGAGACCAAACCAGTTTTCCTTTCCTTGTAATGACATCCGGAGACAATCCATCCTAATGCCGTATTGTGAAGAATAATTCCATTAGCATCACCCTTGATTTGACCGGATTCTAGTAAACTGAAGAAGTAATCTGCGCCCATCAAAATATCTATACGTGCGCATCGATGAAAGTGCGGATCGGCGAGTTGAATTTCTGGCCTTGATTGGAGTGTGATACCCTCGATGGAATGGAACGGCAACTGTGTGGTAATTTTTGATAATATGAACGCTTCGATTTGTATCTCGGGTCGACGGTTCGGACGTATAGTCAATGTAGTCTTTCCTTTCGTGTGACCATCGCTAGCACTTCCAAATGCAGTTACTGACAATCTGGCGTTCGCATTCTTCAATCCCAAGCGCTGGACGCATGATTCGGTGATCAAGCTGGCTTTAGATGCTGAGTCTAATAGTGCCCGGCACATGCATATACGCCCATTTGAATCGACAACTTTAATCAAAGCGGTTGGGAGAATTGTCGATTTCACAGCATTTGATAAACGGTGGACAGACAGAGTTGCTTCATTTGTACTTTACGGCGGATTTGAATTGGGATGCGGTTGTTGTTCATCCTCTGCGTGAAGAAGGGTGTTTTCTATGACAGAGTTGACACCGACGCTTAGATGTGCATTTCTGAATTAAATGTTTTCGACTCAAACAGTTGAAGCATCTGCCGCTCGTTTTCGCCCAATTCCCCTCCCCCCCCCCCAGGGGGGCCTTCCGTACTGACATGGCTCTTGACTTTGGTCGGAGCTATCGATTTTCTTAATGACATGTTAGTGATTTCTAATGTGTCTATGCGCCTTGCTAGAAAATCCATAAAATTCGAAAATTGAGGGCTTTCTAAATCAGTGGTATATTCCGCCGGATTTATCATCTAATTTCTGTACCAACAGAAAGATGAGCCAGTGATCTCGAGTCTCGGTGTTCTCCCCTAACGCCTTTAAACCACGGATGAATTCATCAGAAGTATCCATTAGCCGTTTCACATGGGCAGAAAGCATTAATAATATGGCGCTTGCGGTCGTAGCGAGCTTTTAACTTATTTAGTGCGCCGATATCGCTGCCTTCTGTTGTACTACTATGACGCAATAGTATAAAAGACTATTTCTTTTATCACAATATATGTGTAGGACGTATACATAAACACAATGATTAAATGGTTAACATTAAATTATTTAATCTTTAACAATATTTTAAATTAGCTAATAATTAGCACAATACAGAAATAATAATATAAATTATTTCAACTTCTACTTTTCTTAAATCGTTTTTACTTCAGGAAAAATAATAACTGAATTTTTTTATTTTTCAAAACATTTTGTTATTTCAACCTACGTCGGTAGACCTGTTTTTTTGTCTCTTCCATATTTTTAAATGAGTTCATTGGGATTTGGAATTTTGACAATTAATTTGATGTGAATATTTGTAAACATCGCCACAATACTCCCTCCCCAATGAATTCGGAAGAATTCATGAAAATGAATCATGCATAATACCGAGACCGAAAATAACCGAAAATAAACTAAGTAAAAGAATCAACGATGATCCAGAAGCTGCTTTCAGTCGTAACGTGTTGGTGGTCTAATTGTTCTTCCAGTCCTGGTTTGAACTGGTTCCTTTGGTGGAAGATTGAAACGAACCTTTTTTAACACGCTTGTACGATCAGAACCCGGCGCGTTATCCGAAGTTCTCTCACCCAGCGGGGCCACCGAAATCGATCCCACGATGTCTGCATTCTCCGCGAAACATGGTTTGAGGCGATCCAAAGATACCACGCTCGACCTGCCGTTTACGTCAATAGTGAAGAACTTATCCCCTCTTTTGAGAACTTTAAACGGTCCTGAATAAGGTGGTTGTAACGATTTACGCACAAAATCCGACCTTGAAAACACGTGTTACGTGTTCACGTGTTCGGTCGAAAGTTCCTTGTTTATGAAAGTTTTTACATTAGAGTGCCTGGTAGCCGGAGACTGTTGAGAGATTGTTGAGAAAATCTGTCTGATGAATATTATCTGCCGAAAAAGAATTTAGAAATTGACCAGGCACCCGTAACGTACTTCCATAAACAAGTTCAGCAGGAGAAGTTTTAAGTTCCTCACTATATAACGTGCGTAAACCTAACAGTACGGTTGGCAAGAACATTACCCAATCAGCTCGTTCGTGACACATGATTGCAGACTTTAATGTTCTATGCCATCTCTCAATCATACCGCTGGACTTTGGGTTATAAGCCGTCGTTCTTACTCGCCTGAATCCACCAACGCTGCAAGTTCACTGAAAAGACAAGACTCAAACTGCGAACCTTGGTCGGTTACTATGACGTTTGGTACCCCGTACGTAAGCGCGAAATCCATGTGGAGTATACCGCAGAAGCGACAGTAGCTGCAGTAATATCAGGAACTGGAACTGCCTCAGCCCACCTCGTATACCTGTCGATTAATGTAACGCAATACCGCTGATCAATACCGCTGATTGTCAGAAATAGGCGAAGGACCAATGATGTCTAAGTGAATTTCTGCGAAGCGCTGCGAAGTTAATTGGTAAGATCCGAGAGGTGAAACGGTGTGTCTTGAAATTTTGGATTTCTGACAAGCTAAACAGGATTGTGCCATAGATTTTGAATCTTTCGTGATGGAGGGCCAGATGACGTTTTTAGTCAATAATTTAACTGTTGCTTAAATTCCAGGAAGCGAAAGATTGTGAAAGGCTTCAAAAACTTTTTTTCGAAAATCAATTGGAATAAAAGGTCTTTGATTAGCTGTCGAAATATCGCAATATATAGTTTTGTTAGAGTTAAAACTCAACGGAACTTGGACAAACTTTAAAGTTGAATTATCGCGCATCAGATCTTTTAGCTCGACATCATTGGTTTGGGCATCCGCAATTTGCGCATAATCTATACTTTCAGGAATAGAAATTAGATTAGTGCGGGAAAGTGTATCTGCAACGACATTATCCATGCCTGAAATGTGTTGGATGTCGGTAGTGAACTGTCCGATGAAATCCAAATGTCGAAATTGACGCGGTGATGCTTTTTCCGGATTCTGACAAAAGGCGTAGACAAGTGGTTTATGGTCCGTAAACAACGTAAAATGTCGTCCTTCCAAAAGATATCTGAAATGCTTGATGCCAGAGTACGCTGCTAACAACTCTCTGTCATAAGCACTATATCTTGTTTGCGTTTCTTTAGGACGAACCGAGAAGAAGCTAAGTGGTTGCTAAATATCGCCGATATACTGTTGTACTACCGCGCCGATAGCTGTGTCCGAAGCGTCTACCATGATAGCGAGCTTTACACAACTTCTCCTTACAATTGTTGAAGGCATCAATGGACTCTGCTGACCAATTAATTGAAAGTTTACTATTTTTCTTATAACCTTTAAGAAAATCATTAAGTAAAATTAGATCAGCCGCGGCGTTTGGAATGAAACGTCTGTAGAAATTAATCATCCCCAAAAATCTTTTGAGTTGATTAACCGTTAACGGACGTTCAAAATTTTTGATGACTTCAACACGTTCTGGAACAGGTAAAATGCCATTTGCATTAACAAAATGTCCTAAGAATTTAACTTCAGGTGAAGCGAAGACACATTTTCCAGGATTAATTATTAAACCATTGTCTGATAATTTTTGGAAAACTAGCTCGAAATGCGCGTGATGTTCCTCGAGAGTTTTAGACGCTATCAGAATATCATCTAAGTAGATGAATGCGAAATTAAGTCCCAACAATACGGAATGCATGCATCTCTGAAAAGTTTGCGCTGCATTCTTGAGACCAAAAGTCATTTTAGTGAATTCAAATAAACCGAAAGGAGTCGCAATAGCGGTTTTTGGAATATCAGACGGTTCAATAGGGATGTGATGATACGCTTGAACAAGATCAAGAATCGAAAAAACAGTACATCCTTCAAGTTGGTACGAAAAATCTTGAAGATGTGGAATGGGATAGCGATCTGGAATAGTAACACGATTCAGACTTCGGTAATCCCCACATGGTCTCCAATCTCCGTTTTTCTTCAATACAAGATGCAAAGGACTAGACCATGCACTATTACTCGGACGACAAATTCCCAGTGTCATCAGATTATCGAATTCCTGTTTTGCAATCGCTAATTTATCGGGTGCCAAACATCTAGTTTTACAGGAAACCGGTGGTCCAAAAGTTTCCAGCCGATGAGTGATCATATGCCTAACTGGTTTGACGTTTAGGGAGTTTGCAATAATTTCAGATAATTTCGAAAGAAGTTGCTGGATTTGATTATTCACCTGAGATTTGTCTAGTTGAGACAGTGTTGACTCGGCTGTGAAAGTTATAGATCTAATCGTAAATAAAGATGTCGTTGGATCTAGAAGACGGTGTTTGCCAAGATCAACTATCAAACCAGTACTTTTAAGGAAGTCAGCTCCAATAATGGGCAGCGAAACATCTGCCACTATAAATTCCCATTTAAAATTACGCCGTAACCCAAAATCTAAATTTAGAATTTTTGTTCCAAAAGCTTTAATTGGCGTACCATTCGCAGCGAATAATTTGGAGGTAGTTAGAGCCTGCGGAATGTTACAAATTTTGAGTGGAACAACCGAAACGTCAGCACCAGTGTCTATTAGAAATTCATCTCTAGAATTTAAATCATGTATTAATAGACGACTGGTAGCAGGTTCATCAGTGACAGTCGTCACGTCCTGATGAACATTTAAAAATCCTTTTTGATCGACTGACCTCCGCAGGTTTTATCATATAATTTACAACCAACCTGACATTTCTGCGCTTTGTCACCGAACCTAAAATGATAAAAACGCAAATCGAATTTTGGATTAACCCGACCTCTAGATCTCGAACAAGAATTTGTTCGATTACTATTGTGTGAACGAGATCGAGATCTAGGGCTAACCATAGATTTAATTTCCATCAAAATTTTAATTCTAAAATCTTCTAATTTTGAGTCTAAATTAGATGCATCAGAAATGCCGGTTGGATTGACGTATCCGTTAGATGCAGCAGACAAGGATGGACCGAAAGGAATGCACGATTTAACGGCATTTAACTCTAACGGTGGCATCACCTCCATCATGTTATCTGCGCGAGCTGCTAACACATCTAACGTTACGTCATTTTCAAACGATGTCAGGATAACTTGAACCTGCGAAGGCAACCTCTTCCTCCAAAGTTGTCTGAGTAACTTGTCATTAAAGTTACTGCCAGCGTTCAATCGGATCCGGCTCAGCAACTGCGACCGCTTTTTATCCCCCAAAGTCAGGTTTGTCAGGACGTTGTTCAAACGTGACATCTCTGACTCGGCCAACACGCGAATCACTTCCTCTTTGAAAATCGAATAAGGAAGCGAACCCTTATCGCGGAGAATTAAATCCGCGAAACGATTGTGGAGTCTCGCGTCCAACGCCCCCACTGCGTGCGAGAACCTGCTGGTCTCCGATCTGATGTTCGCCACAGCAAACTCCGATTCACGATACTGAACCAAACGGCCGGATTCTGACCGTACAACGGTTGCGGAGGTCGGAATCGAACTGCTCCAATCTCCAAATTTGGATTTTGGACCCCAGCCCAACCAGGTCCCAAACCAGACTGCCCAGACGACTGAGCAACTCCTGGATCTCGGAATAAATTTTGAGATTGGAGGAACAATTGAAATTGTTCCGCCAATAAATTTTGCATACCTTGTGGCTGACTAGCAATGTCCACGGAGCTTGCATCTCCATAAACCTCCTCATTGACCGGAGAGTTAGATGAAGTATCGGACGACATTTACAAACTTTAAATAAATACGCGAACAAAAATGCAAAACGAGTAGGCGAATAAAAGTAAATAAATAAATAAATAAATAAATAAATTGCCGAAATAATTTTAATTTTTAAATGGAAGCTTGATTTTTTATTTTTTTGGTCGAAATGAACCCAAATAAAAATATGAAAAGAAAATTACTCACCTCGGTCCACCTTCGTTTACAATTTAGAAATTTCCAAAATAAAAAATTCTGACGCCTGGTGTCCTGTTGGCTCGCCCGCTGCCTTGTCACTACTGTTGAAATTTGGCCTGATTGTTCCGACCAAAAAGAAATTTTCAAACCAATGGCTGCCCAATTCCGAATGGCCTTGGATGTCAATTCAGCACTCGAATGACGCAGAATGATGTGTATTAGTTGCACGCAAATAATGTGGTGCTTATGTTATAAAATCACGTCGGGGTCACCAATTATAAAATACTATTTCTTTTATCACAATATATGTGTAGGACGTATACATAAACACAATGATTAAATGGTTAACATTAAATTATTTAATCTTTAACAATATTTTAAATTAGCTAATAATTAGCACAATACAGAAATAATAATATAAATTATTTCAACTTCTACTTTTCTTAAATCGTTTTTACTTCAGGAAAAATAATAATTGAATTTTTTTATTTTTCAAAACATTTTGTTATTTCAACCTACGTCGGTAGACCTGTTTTTTTGTCTCTTCCATATTTTTAAATGAGTTCATTGGGATTTGGAATTTTGACAATTAATTTGATGTGAATATTTGTAAACATCGCCACAATAGCATTGCTGCTTCACCGCGAAGGAATCCTACAAGGTATTGGAATTTTTGTATCGGACTTAAACTATTGGATTCATGAATTGTGCTACAAAACAAGTGGTAAAAGGATTGCCATTCCTGGTATTCCCCGGAAAATGGGGGTATATGAATTTTTGGCAATTTTATTTCGTGATGCGTTCCGCTGTTTGTTACGTTAAATATCGGGGGATCTGTTTCCCGCGGCATGGGACTTAGATTTAATACAGGTATTAAGGCCCGTTACGGCTGTGTATTATTTTTCTTCATATTGAAAGTCCGAGTCCTCGTTGGGAGAAATAGTAAAGATTTTATTTTCGATTGCGGTGAATTCGGTCAATAATTGATCGACACGAGCAAGGCGGGTTTTGAATTCTTCAATGGGTGTTTCGTCGGTAGCAGTTCTTATGAAGTTGATAATATTCGTTAACCGACCCTTGTTCGATGCTCGTTGCTTTTTAATGATTTAATTATTTAATATAATTCAATTTAATGAAAATTTCGTACCATTGTATTACCGGCTGCTATTACCTGCCTGCAATCACGAATTTTAATATGGCTACGCCCGTTGGTAGTTTCGGTCGAAAGGCGAGCACACTGGACGCCACGCGGTCGTTTTTCACTCAATTTTGAGCTTTTGAAAATACTGGATGGTAAGTAACTAGGTTTTTCGCTCGAAATGAGAGCGGACTATAACCCACGCGGTGATGATATAATTGGCTCGACTGAGACCGTACTGCAAATCACTCGATTATTACCACGCGGTGATGATATGCAGAAGAGCCATTTTGCTTTTTAGGAATCGGCATTACTTTAGAGTGCTTGATTTTGATAAATTTTAATGGCAGTCCACCAACACCAGCAGAATTAGATATTACTGATGTCGTAAACAACAACATAAAATGTTGAACAACTTTTTTATGAATCTAAGATAAAAATACATGTATTATTAAGATTTAATTATGTGCTATTCTAAATTATAATATGTACCTAGCTGTGTACGATTGACCTGGTTCCGCAACACCTGAAATAATTATAAATGTATTGTAAATCAAAATAATATTGTACTTACCATTGTATTTGTTTATATAGAATGACAGCTGAACCATTTGTAAACTTTAAAAATGTCGTACATGTACAATAGACAAATATGTAAATTGTACTAAAATGATTACGTTTTATGCTAAGTAGAAATAACAAATTGTTGCCATCTGTAGGAAATTTATATAATTTATTATTCTAAGGTTTTGTTAATCGAAATAAAATTGAGAAAAAATTCTTTTTAAGCTGACCGGCAAGGCATACACAACAAATAGCTTTTACTGCTAAAAATATTGGAAATAGTACCCAAGTGTGAGATAACCAAATTGGATACACGGATTTATCACACTGTGAACCAACAAGACCAATCATCGTTTTTTATTGCACCATCACTGTACCAATTAATTTGTTCGAGGCATCCGAATTGGTACAAAACAACTGATCTAAAGCCTTCAGTTAAGTCTACAATATCAATATTTCGAAAACTAAAACCGTCATCAGTTGCCCTATTCAACACGAAATCGTTTATGTTAGGTGAAGATTGTTGATTGCAAAAATGTTTGAGTTATTTGGTTTATTGGATAGTCCAGTTATCGAACTAAGGTGTTTCCAAAATGTTTTAGAAGGTAAGGTAGGATCGAGATGCTTAGCTAAGTACTGAGTTTTTGCGTTTTTGATAGCATTGTTGGTTCTATTTCCTTTCCTGGTTGGTTTTATTTTTCTACGCTTCCAACGATTGGCGCTTCCAATTAAATTACGAAAATAAAATTTCGTGATTTAATCAAGCATAAAATGTGATTATTGAATCAAGCTGGACCAGTAGATTTTAAACGAAATCATTTGATAGGAACAAACTTTTCATACAGATGACAAAACCATTTTGTTACACGGGACACTTTATCATTTGGTTCATAAACGGTGTATATTATATCCCGGGATATGTTTGAACATTTGCGCATTAGATCAGTAGTATCGATATTTTTGTAATGGTTACTAATTCCCACTTTTGGGTCGAAATGCTTAAATGTTATCGACAGGAAGTCCGAAATAAGGAATCGAGAAAAAATTTTCAAAATCAAATCCACCTTAATATTTAATATATTTAAATTTAATCACAGATGACCTAATAGCAAACTATTCATAGAGCAGAACACGATAGAACGATATACAGCTACCCATCAGTATATTTTATTATTTCTATTCTACTCGTAATAGAATCCTATTAATTTATAAACATAAACACTAATAAAAGTAACAATCCTCATAAAAATACAATTTATGACCAATAATCGGTTGAGCGCACAAATTTAATTTATCTAGACAAATAGCATCATTTACTCGTAACTTATAAATACAATCTCAGATTTTAATTACATCATTAACAATAAACATAATACGCATGTTAATTATTCATGTGTACACGATATACACACGCTGTCTATATCGGCTATAAATAGTGGCATGATGCTGCTGGCCTCCCCAAAAACACATACAAATATGTTTGTATATTACATTGTAATACATTCGCTGACCCATACCCCCCACCCCCTCCTCCGCCTGATCTAATTTATCAATTTTCTTGATTGACGTAAAACGTAATGTTACTCGCGCATGTTGGTCGTTTAAGAACATTCAAATTTTATTATTACAATTTGTGTAATCGATGATATCGACATATCAAGAACAACCACATAACTATTAAGATCGCATATGCACATGTCAATAACCGCTTGATATTTTGTGTTTGGCTAGGGTTGAAAATATACGAATTGTATTCTATTTGATTAGCGAAGTTAGTATTAGTTAGTAGTCCTTGTCTATTGCTGTTAAGTTAATAATGATCTATTATACTCCCTATAGGGACTAAAGTAGATGGGTTACTAGACATCTGTGATCAAAATCGAATAATTTCCATACAAAATTGTTTGTTAAAAAACTCCATAGAAATGTATTTTTCGTATGCATAAATTGTGCAAATTTAAATATCGTGTGCAACTTGGGAGTAAACGTCGATTAATGCTCTTGATCAGATGCCACCGTTGGCCTTCCGCCTCGAGTGGTAAATTCTTCTCTCAAGCTACTATTACTTTAATAATATTTCAGTTATAAAAGTGTGCCTTGCTATTCGTGACATCCAGTCGGACTCGATTGGCCACGGTCATATTCACATCTCATGCATCTGCAAGCTTTTACCTATTTTAAGTAACGCTCTCTTTAAGTTAACAGAGTTTAATTTCTCGAATGCGTGGAAATCGGCGTTCATTTTACCTATTAAAAAATGTCTAAATCCGAAATTTAAAACGATTCTAGGCCAATTCTCAGATGTTAAAATATAGATTCTCGTTTTTCTCGACTTTCTTGATTCCGTCGACCACCTAATTCTATTTTTTAAATTAAAATCAAATTTGAATGTTTCCAATGCTGGAGCTCACTTTATTGCTTCATATTTATGCGATAGATTCCAGAATGTTAAAGTTGCAAATTAACAAATCCAATAAGACTGATTTCTGGGGTTCCGCAGTGGTCCTTTATAGGTCCATTATATTGTCATTATTTATTAATTCATCCAGTGAAATATCATCTCGTTGCAGATGACCTCCAGATATATTATTCAACTTTAGCGAGCGACGCCAATTTATACACATATATTATAAATCATGCCTTAAAACTTATTATAGCTTGGAGAAATTCCAACTGGATCAAAATTAATCCCTTGAAGTCTAAAGCTATTTTCTTCCACGGAGGAATGAATTGACAATGGTATAGTACGTCTGTGAAGATAGCACGATATTTGCGATGGTAAATTATGATATGGATTTATAAAAGTAAGCACGAAAAAATTAAAATAATTAATTGCTCAAAAAAAATTAAGATGAAAATTGATCAACTCAAAATATGTACTCGTATATGAAACAAAAATTAGCAAATTAGCACGAAAAACGAAACGGCTGATAATAAATAAGTAAAATTAAACATTTGGTCAAGCTTGATATAAAAGCGCTTCCAAACATTTGTCGAGCATGAAATTGAATTTTAATTGAAATTGTATCTTTGAAGAACTTCTTAGACAAATTTCAAAGCAATCGTATGGGTCAGACGGTAGTACTAGTGGTTCGAGGTGGCCTCTTTCAATAATTTGTCGGACATGAATTTAATTTTTAATTGTAGAAGAATCCTTAACGAATTTCTAAGACAAATTTCAAAGCAATCGTATGGGTCAGACGGTAGACTAATGGTTCGAACTAATGGTTATCGGGCATGAATTTAATTTTTAATTGTAGAAGAATCCTTAACGAATTTCTAAGACAAATTTCAAAGCAATCGTATGGGTCAGACGGTAGACTAATGGTTCGAACTAATGGTTATCGGACATGAATTTAATTTTTAATTGTAGAAGAATCCTTAACGAATTTCTAAGACAAATTTCAAAGCAATCGTATGGGTCAGACGGTAGAGTAATGGTTCGAACTAATGGTTATCGGCCATGAATTTAATTTTTAATTGTAGAAGCATCCTTAACGAATTTCTAAGACAAATTTCAAAGCAATCGTATGGGTCAGACGGTAGACTAATGGTTCGAACTAATGGTTATCGGACATGAATTTAATTTTTAATTGTAGAAGCATCCTTAACGAATTTCTAAGACAAATTTCAGAGCAATCGTATGGGTCAGACGGTAGACTAATGGTTCGAACTAATGGTTATCGGACATGAATTTAATTTTTAATTGTAGAAGCATCCTTAACGAATTTCTAAGACAAATTTCAAAGCAATCGTATGGGTCAGACGGTAGACTAATGGTTCGAACTAATGGTTATCGGACATGAATTTAATTTTTAATTGTAGAAGAATCCTTAACGAATTTCTAAGACAAATTACAAAGCAATCGTATGGGTCGGACGATAGTACTAATGGTTCGAGCTGGCCTCTTTCGAACATTTGTCGGACATGAATTTAATTTTTAATTGTAGAAGAATCCTTAACGAATTTCTAAGACAAATTTCAAAGCAATCGTATGGGTCAGACGGTAGACTAATGGTTCGAACTAATGGTTATCGGACATGAATTTAATTTTTAATTGTAGAAGAATCCTTAACGAATTTCTAAGACAAATTTCAAAGCAATCGTATGGGTCAGACGGTAGAGTAATGGTTCGAACTAATGGTTATCGGACATGAATTTAATTTTTAATTGTAGAAGCATCCTTAACGAATTTCTAAGACAAATTTCAAAGCAATCGTATGGGTCAGACGGTAGACTAATGGTTCGAACTAATGGTTATCGGACATGAATTTAATTTTTAATTGTAGAAGAATCCTTAACGAATTTCTAAGACAAATTACAAAGCAATCGTATGGGTCGGACGATAGTACTAATGGTTCGAGCTGGCCTCTTTCGAACATTTGTCGGACATGAATTTAATTTTTAATTGTAGAAGAATCCTTAACGAATTTCTAAGACAAATTTCAAAGCAATCGTATGGGTCAGACGGTAGACTAATGGTTCGAACTAATTGTTATCGGACATGAATTTAATTTTTAATTGTAGAAGCATCCTTAACGAATTTCTAAGACAAATTTCAAAGCAATCGTATGGGTCAGACGGTAGACTAATGGTTCGAACTAATGGTTATCGGACATGAATTTAATTTTTAATTGTAGAAGAATCCTTAACGAATTTCTAAGACAAATTTCAAAGCAATCGTATGGGTCAGACGGTAGAGTAATGGTTCGAACTAATGGTTATCGGACATGAATTTAATTTTGTATTGTAGAAGCATCCTTAACGAATTTCTAAGACAAATTTCAAAGCAATCGTATGGGTCAGACGGTAGACTAATGGTTCGAACTAATGGTTATCGGACATGAATTTAATTTTTAATTGTAGAAGAATCCTTAACGAATTTCTAAGACAAATTACAAAGCAATCGTATGGGTCGGACGATAGTACTAATGGTTCGAGCTGGCCTCTTTCGAACATTTGTCGGACATGAATTTAATTTTTAATTGTAGAAGAATCCTTAACGAATTTCTAAGACAAATTTCAAAGCAATCGTATGGGTCAGACGGTAGAGTAATGGTTCGAACTAATGGTTATCGGACATGAATTTAATTTTTAATTGTAGAAGAATCCTTAACGAATTTCTAAGACAAATTTCAAAGCAATCGTATGGGTCAGACGGTAGTACTAGTGGTTCGAGCTGGCCTCTTTCAATAATTTGTCGGACATGAATTTAATTTTTAATTGTAGAAGAATCCTTAACGAATTTCTAAGACAAATTTCAAAGCAATCGTATGGGTCAGACGGTAGACTAATGGTTCGAACTAATGGTTATCGGACATGAATTTAATTTTTAATTGTAGAAGAATCCTTAACGAATTTCTAAGACAAATTTCAAAGCAATCGTATGGGTCAGACGGTAGACTAATGGTTCGAACTAATGGTTATCGGACATGAATTTAATTTTTAATTGTAGAAGAATATTTAACGAATTTCTAAGACAAATTTCAAAGCAATCGTATGGGTCAGACGGTAGTACTAGTGGTTCGAGCTGGCCTCTTTCAATAATTTGTCGGACATGAATTTAATTTTTAATTGTAGAAGAATCCTTAACGAATTTCTAAGACAAATTTCAAAGCAATCGTATGGGTCAGACGGTAGAGTAATGGTTCGAACTAATGGTTATCGGGCATGAATTTAATTTTTAATTGTAGAAGCATCCTTAACGAATTTCTAAGACAAATTTCAAAGCAATCGTATGGGTCAGACGGTAGACTAATGGTTCGAACTAATGGTTATCGGACATGAATTTAATTTTTAATTGTAGAAGAATCCTTAACGAATTTCTAAGACAAATTTCAAAGCAATCGTATGGGTCAGACGGTAGAGTAATGGTTCGAACTAATGGTTATCGGCCATGAATTTAATTTTTAATTGTAGAAGCATCCTTAACGAATTTCTAAGACAAATTTCAAAGCAATCGTATGGGTCAGACGGTAGACTAATGGTTCGAACTAATGGTTATCGGACATGAATTTAATTTTTAATTGTAGAAGCATCCTTAACGAATTTCTAAGACAAATTTCAAAGCAATCGTATGGGTCAGACGGTAGACTAATGGTTCGAACTAATGGTTATCGGACATGAATTTAATTTTTAATTGTAGAAGAATCTTTAACGAATTTCTAAGACAAATTTCAAAGCAATCGTATGGATCAGACGGTAGACTAATGGTTCGAACTAATGGTTATCGGGCATGAATTTAATTTTTAATTGTAGAAGAATCTTTAACGAATTTCTAAGACAAATTACAAAGCAATCGTATGGGTCGGACGATAGTACTAATGGTTCGAGCTGGCCTCTTTCGAACATTTGTCGGACATGAATTTAATTTTTAATTGTAGAAGAATCCTTAACGAATTTCTAAGACAAATTTCAAAGCAATCGTATGGGTCAGACGGTAGACTAATGGTTCGAACTAATTGTTATCGGACATGAATTTAATTTTTAATTGTAGAAGAATCCTTAACGAATTTCTAAGACAAATTTCAAAGCAATCGTATGGGTCAGACGGTAGACTAATGGTTCGAACTAATGGTTATCGGACATGAATTTAATTTTTAATTGTAGAAGAATCCTTAACGAATTTCTAAGACAAATTTCAAAGCAATCGTATGGGTCAGACGGTAGAGTAATGGTTCGAACTAATGGTTATCGGACATGAATTTAATTTTTAATTGTAGAAGCATCCTTAACGAATTTCTAAGACAAATTTCAAAGCAATCGTATGGGTCAGACGGTAGAGTAATGGTTCGAACTAATGGTTATCGGACATGAATTTAATTTTGTATTGTAGAAGCATCCTTAACGAATTTCTAAGACAAATTTCAAAGCAATCGTATGGGTCAGACGGTAGAGTAATGGTTCGAACTAATGGTTATCGGACATGAATTTAATTTTTAATTGTAGAAGAATCTTTAACGAATTTCTAAGACAAATTTCAAAGAAATCGTATGGGTCAGAAGGTAGACTAATGGTTCGAACTAATGGTTATCGGACATGAATTTAATTTTTAATTGTAGAAGAATCCTTAACGAATTTCTAAGACAAATTTCAAAGCAATCGTATGGGTCAGACGGTAGAGTAATGGTTCGAACTAATGGTTATCGGGCATGAATTTAATTTTTAATTGTAGAAGAATCCTTAACGAATTTCTAAGACAAATTTCAAAGCAATCGTATGGGTCAGACGGTAGAGTAATGGTTCGAACTAATGGTTATCGGACATGAATTTAATTTTTAATTGTAGAAGAATCCTTAACGAATTTCTAAGACAAATTTCAAAGCAATCGTATGGGTCAGACGATAGTACTAATGGTTCCAGCTGGCCTCTTTCGAACATTTGTCGGACATGAATTTAATTTTTAATTGTAGAAGAATCCTTAACGAATTTCTAAGACAAATTTCAAAGCAATCGTATGGGTCAGACGGTAGAGTAATGGTTCGAACTAATGGTTATCGGACATGAATTTAATTTTGTATTGTAGAAGAATCCTTAACGAATTTCTAAGACAAATTTCAAAGCAATCGTATGGGTCAGACGGTAGACTAATGGTTCGAACTAATGGTTATCGGACATGAATTTAATTTTTAATTGTAGAAGAATCCTTAACGAATTTCTAAGACAAATTTCAAAGCAATCGTATGGGTCAGACGGTAGAGTAATGGTTCGAACTAATGGTTATCGGGCATGAATTTAATTTTTAATTGTAGAAGAATCCTTAACGAATTTCTAAGACAAATTTCAAAGCAATCGTATGGGTCAGACGGTAGACTAATGGTTCGAACTAATGGTTATCGGACATGAATTTAATTTTTAATTGTAGAAGAATCCTTAACGAATTTCTAAGACAAATTTCAAAGCAATCGTATGGGTCAGACGGTAGACTAATGGTTATCGGACATGAATTTAATTTTTAATTGTAGAAGAATCCTTAACAAATTTCTAAGACAAATTTCAAAGCAATCGTATGGGTCAGACGGTAGAGTAATGGTTCGAACTAATGGTTATCGGGCATGAATTTAATTTTTAATTGTAGAAGAATCCTTAACAAATTTCTAAGACAAATTTCAAAGCAATCGTATGGGTCAGACGGTAGACTAATGGTTCGAACTAATGGTTATCGGACATGAATTTAATTTTTAATTGTAGAAGAATCCTTAACGAATTTCTAAGACAAATTTCAAAGCAATCGTATGGGTCAGACGGTAGAGTAATGGTTCGAACTAATGGTTATCGGACATGAATTTAATTTTTAATTGTAGAAGAATCCTTAACGAATTTCTAAGACAAATTTCAAAGCAATCGTATGGGTCAGACGGTAGACTAATGGTTCGAACTAATGGTTATCGGACATGAATTTAATTTTTAATTGTAGAAGAATCCTTAACGAATTTCTAAGACAAATTTCAAAGCAATCGTATGGGTCAGACGGTAGAGTAATGGTTCGAACTAATGGTTATCGGACATGAATTTAATTTTTAATTGTAGAAGAATCCTTAACGAATTTCTAAGACAAATTTCAAAGCAATCGTATGGGTCAGACGGTAGAGTAATGGTTCGAACTAATGGTTATCGGACATGAATTTAATTTTGTATTGTAGAAGAATCCTTAACGAATTTCTAAGACAAATTTCAAAGCAATCGTATGGGTCAGACGGTAGACTAATGGTTCGAACTAATGGTTATCGGACATGAATTTAATTTTTAATTGTAGAAGAATCCTTAACGAATTTCTAAGACAAATTTCAAAGCAATCGTATGGGTCAGACGGTAGAGTAATGGTTCGAACTAATGGTTATCGGACATGAATTTAATTTTTAATTGTAGAAGAATCCTTAACGAATTTCTAAGACAAATTTCAAAGCAATCGTATGGGTCAGACGGTAGAGTAATGGTTCGAACTAATGGTTATCGGACATGAATTTAATTTTTAATTGTAGAAGCATCCTTAACGAATTTCTAAGACAAATTTCAAAGCAATCGTATGGGTCAGACGGTAGTACTAGTGGTTCGAGCTGGCCTCTTTCGAACATTTGTCGGACATGAATTTAATTTTTAATTGTAGAAGAATCCTTAACGAATTTCTAAGACAAATTTCAAAGCAATCGTATGGGTCAGACGGTAGAGTAATGGTTCGAACTAATGGTTATCGGACATGAATTTAATTTTTAATTGTAGAAGAATCCTTAACGAATTTCTAAGACAAATTTCAAAGCAATCGTATGGGTCAGACGGTAGTACTAGTGGTTCGAGCTGGCCTCTTTCGAACATTTGTCGGACATGAATTTAATTTTTAATTGTAGAAGAATCCTTAACGAATTTCTAAGACAAATTTCAAAGCAATCGTATGGGTCAGACGATAGTACTAATGGTTCGAGCTGGCCTCTTTCGAACATTTGTCGGACATGAATTTAATTTTTAATTGTAGAAGAATCCTTAACGAATTTCTAAGACAAATTTCAAAGCAATCGTATGGGTCAGACGGTAGTACAAGTGGTTCGAGCTGGCCTCTTTCGAACATTTGTCGGACATGAATTTAATTTTTAATTGTAGAAGAATCCTTAACGAATTTCTAAGACAAATTTCAAAGCAATCGTATGGGTCAGACGGTAGAGTAATGGTTCGAACTAATGGTTATCGGACATGAATTTAATTTCTAATTATAGAAGAATCCTTAACGAATTTCTAAGACAAATTTCAAAGCAATCGTATGGGTCAGACGGTAGTACTAGTGGTTCGAGCTGGCCTCTTTCGAACATTTGTCGGACATGAATTTAATTTTTAATTGTAGAAGAATCCTTAACGAATTTCTAAGACAAATTTCAAAGCAATCGTATGGGTCAGACGGTAGAGTAATGGTTCGAACTAATGGTTATCGGACATGAATTTAATTTTTAATTGTAGAAGAATCCTTAACGAATTTCTAAGACAAATTTCAAAGCAATCGTATGGGTCAGACGGTAGACTAATGGTTCGAACTAATGGTTATCGGACATGAATTTAATTTTTAATTGTAGAAGAATCCTTAACGAATTTCTAAGACAAATTTCAAAGCAATCGTAAGGGTCAGACGATAGTACTAATGGTTCGAGCTGGCCTCTTTCGAACATTTGTCGGACATGAATTTAATTTTTAATTGTAGAAGAATCCTTAACGAATTTCTAAGACAAATTTCAAAGCAATCGTATGGGTCAGACGGTAGAGTAATGGTTCGAACTAATGGTTATCGGACATGAATTTAATTTTTAATTGTAGAAGAATCCTTAACGAATTTCTAAGACAAATTTCAAAGCAATCGTATGGGTCAGACGATAGTTCTAATGGTTCGAGCTGGCCTCTTTCGAACATTTGTCGGACATGAATTTAATTTTTAATTGTAGAAGAATCCTTAACGAATTTCTAAGACAAATTTCAAAGCAATCGTATGGGTCAGACGGTAGAGTAATGGTTCGAACTAATGGTTATCGGACATGAATTTAATTTCTAATTATAGAAGAATCCTTAACGAATTTCTAAGACAAATTTCAAAGCAATCGTATGGGTCAGACGGTAGTACTAGTGGTTCGAGCTGGCCTCTTTCGAACATTTGTCGGACATGAATTTAATTTTTAATTGTAGAAGAATCCTTAACAAATTTCTAAGACAAATTTCAAAGCAATCGTATGGGTCAGACGGTAGAGTAATGGTTCGAACTAATGGTTATCGGACATGAATTTAATTTTTAATTGTAGAAGAATCCTTAACGAATTTCTAAGACAAATTTCAAAGCAATCGTATGGGTCAGACGGTAGACTAATGGTTCGAACTAATGGTTATCGGACATGAATTTAATTTTTAATTGTAGAAGAATCCTTAACGAATTTCTAAGACAAATTTCAAAGCAATCGTAAGGGTCAGACGATAGTACTAATGGTTCGAGCTGGCCTCTTTCGAACATTTGTCGGACATGAATTTAATTTTTAATTGTAGAAGAATCCTTAACGAATTTCTAAGACAAATTTCAAAGCAATCGTATGGGTCAGACGGTAGAGTAATGGTTCGAACTAATGGTTATCGGACATGAATTTAATTTTTAATTGTAGAAGAATCCTTAACGAATTTCTAAGACAAATTTCAAAGCAATCGTATGGGTCAGACGATAGTACTAATGGTTCGAGCTGGCCTCTTTCGAACATTTGTCGGACATGAATTTAATTTTTAATTGTAGAAGAATCCTTAACGAATTTCTAAGACAAATTTCAAAGCAATCGTATGGGTCAGACGGTAGACTAATGGTTCGAACTAATGGTTATCGGACATGAATTTAATTTTTAATTGTAGAAGAATCCTTAACGAATTTCTAAGACAAATTTCAAAGCAATCGTATGGGTCAGACGGTAGCACTAATGGTTTAGCTCGAACCATTAGTCTACCGTCTGACGAAATTTTACGTGCTAACTCTATCTAATACTCAAACCACTTTTAGAACACAAATCAATTTACTTTTATAAACTAATAAGATGAATGTCTGATAAATTTGGATGTAGACTTTCTTTAATTTATTTAATTGTATTTATAATTTACTTAAATAATATAACTAATTTTCAAAATATTTAAATTATGATAATTTGTAATTTTTTTGTGTTTAGTACTATTTGATATAAAATAATTGGTTAAGACCTGTGATTGCCATACGTACAATTTTACAGAAATCGTGCTAACTTTACGTGGTAGTTTCACAGTGATTAGCAATGTTAGAAACCCGGTTTTAATTATTAATGAAAGTCTAGACTGGTGTGACCACATTAACATGATTTATTTTCCTGAAAGCTATACTTCACCATCTGCTAAGCTTAAGCTAGTTCGAGCATTAATCACTCGTCATTTAACATATTGTTCATCGATTTATTCCGGATGCTAGAAGACAGATTTTATGCAACTGAAGATGATTTATGAAATAAAAGTTGTTAGGTTGTAGCAGCTATGTTGTTAAAGCAATATCTGGTAAATTTGCTGTGAATTGTTCAGTAGCGTATGGTAAATGTGTTGAACAACGTGTGTAAATCATCAAATTTTATTTACAACAACAGTGCTCCAATTTCGGCGAAAAATAATTTTTAGAGACGGGGCTGATTTTTGGATGAACGGATATGTGAACAAGTATTAGGCATTATAACATTTGAAGCGTTACCAATTACCAAAGGTTTGGTGTGGATTTTGGTCAGGCGAAATCATCTTCCAAAACGAGACGGATATTTTCATAACCGACAACGGCAAGTGCCACAGATCGATAATTAGGAACTTCTTGTAACCTAAACTGACTGATATGGATACCGACGACATGTGGTTCCAACAGGACGGCGCTACGTGTCACACACCGCATGCTATGATGGACATTTTGTACGGGCGACTTGAGAGCATGGTTAACTCGACTACGCCAACTGGCGACCGTGAACGTGCACTTTAACTGCCCTTAGAATTCTTCCTTTGAATCTACAGGGTGGGCCAAACGTCACTGAACATTGCATTTTTGATATAATTTTTTTATTTTGTACTTTTTTTCTCTTTTTATTTTTCAGTATTATAAACAACATTTGGGAGATTCAGTAGTCATGTGTATGATAACGAGCAAAAATTGTTGAGTTTTAGTTAGCTGGTCAAAATTCAATAATTCAAACCCAAAGAAAATTTCGAAATTTTTTTAACACCAGAAATGCACCATCACGAAATCAAGTACTCAATCTAGTCGCTCGATTTCAGTCATCGGGATCTGTTAGTGACTTATCTCGGAGTGGAAGACCGCTTGAAGCACGAAGCTAAGATAATATCGAATGAGTTCGGGAGGGCGTAAATGAGAACCCTGAAACATCGACTCGCAAACGCGCCACTCACCTCCAAATGTCCAGAACTTCAATGCTAGAATAATGAAAAAAAATTATTCCTGTTTCCGTACAATATACAAATGGTACATGCAATTTTGCCGCAAGACGGCAAAGAAAACTGACGGTCAAGAAAATTGATCGAATTAGTAACGGATGATCCTGATTTTATGAAAAAAATTATAATGAAAAGCGCATTTCCATTTAAGTGGTCATGTTAATAAGCAAAATTTTAGAATCTGGGGCACTAAAAAGCCAAAAGTGATTCAACAGCGTCCGTTGCATCCACTTAGAGTCACTGTTTGGTGCGGAATATCAGCAGACAAGATATACGGCCCGTACTTCTTCCAAGACGAAGATGGCAATGCATTGACTGTAAATGATGAGCGTTACAGGGCTATGTTAGAAAATTTCTTGCTTCCTGAACTTGATAATACTCAAGAAATGTGGTTTCAACAAGACAGAGCTACGCCCCATACTGCAAGATGAACGATTTTTGGTAACCGTATCGTTTCACGATTTGTTGATATTAATTGGTCAACACGATTATCCGACTTAACACCACCAGATTTCTTTTTGTAGGGATCGCGTATACACAAATAAACCGCAAGGGCTGCAACAACTACAAGACAACATAGTTAATGAAACTATTGCGATTGATCAACCAGTTTTGGCTTCAGTTATGGGCCAGGTACAGCAAAGAGCAGCAGCTTGCGAAGAGGCTGATGGCAGGCATCTAACAGATATTATTTTTAAAATTTAATTTTTTTTAAAACTCTTCATGATTAAAACTATCTTTTGTAATCAAAATTATTCATTAACAGTACAATGTTCAGTGACTTATAGGCAACCCTGTACCTTAAATCAGCAGTCTATGCTAATAAACCACAAACATTTGATGCCCTCAAAGTCAACATAACGAACGCCATCAAGCAAATTCAACCAGAATTGTAGTTGACAAAGTCATCGAAAATTGAACCTGCAGAATACGTGCTACCAAGCAAAGCCGCTACGGACATTTGAACGACGTTATATTCCATACTTAATGTCATAAAATATTATCTTAAAAACAAAAAATAAGTGTTGGGTTGATCAAAATATGTGTTATGAATTAAATCGAAATTTTTTTCGAGATGATGTATAAAACGTTAGTGTTTTAGGGATAACATTGAAAACCATCATGAAATCACAGACATGATTAATAATGACCTCATTGCTTTAAATATTTTGCTATGTGACGTCATTTTATATCGACGGTTCCAATCATTGACTATAGATGGCAGTATAATCAAACAAATGATATGATTTCTTTGTATACTGTTTTTGCGTGAAACGTTAATCGCGGTGAAATTAAAAATTATATTACGGGCCATTGGTAAAAATTAATTTATTATTTTATTATTCAATTATGCATTCAACATTTTGTTAAACCTCTAAACCACGAAGGCTTTTTACGACATTACTCCAACTACCTGGTACTCTAGGTGCATTGATCTAAATACCAGGCAGTACCACATGATACGCCATCAAATTTATGGCTACAGTTTCTTTTCTGAACTGTAGATAGCAGTAATGTTGGTAAAACAATTGACATTTAGGAGTTTAACGCATCGTTTAAGGCATATTTTTATAATATAAATTAATTCTTACCAATAGCCCGTAATATAATTTTAAATTTATTGTGATACCCACTTCATGCTGCTGCTACAAGCCTACGGAAGCATATCGTTTTACGTCGCAGTTAAAAAAGTTATTGAAATGGAATTCAAGCGCAGTGCTTTGTATTTGGCTGGAAAATTGCAACCAGCCAGTGTCAATGAACTGGGACATTTACATGTGAACAAAATGTTTGAGTATCGGATCATTACAAGTTACAATGTTACTGGCAGCATCAATGATACTGGTAGCATCGTGATATCCACGACAAAGCGCAGTTTAATTGGCGAAAAATCTCAATGTGTCTGCTCGTAGCATGGGCCGCATATTAAAACATGAACTACGATTGAAGTTCTACAAAATACAAAATGTTCAAGATTTAGCACCTGTACAAAAGGCGGTTCGCTTGGTAAGAGGAAAGGTCTTAAAACACTAGCACGTTCGTGGCGAGCTTGAGAATTTGGTCTTTGCTGATGAAAAAAATTTTATGATACAGCATTATATAAACAAACAAAACGATCGTGTATGGTTAGAGTGCACATCAAAAGACAGTTTAAACCAGCGAATTGCTCACGCTCACCACTCATGTTCAAGTCTACCGTGAAAAGATATTAAACGATGCTTTCTTACCTTGGGCACGTAAACAATTCAATAGAAACCATTGAACGATTCAACAAGACTCGGCATCATCCCATAAAGCCCGTGAGACCCAACGTTTTCTACAAGAAAAAGTTCCCAGCTTCATTTCTTCACAACAATGGCCACCATATTCAACGGACTTAAACCCAATGAACTTTTCCATATGGTCCATTCTGGCGGTCAAAGTATTAACTAAAAAATATGAGCCGGCCGAGGTCGACCCCTTAAAGATTGCTCTTCGCCGATAATGGGACAAAATACCATCAGACCGGACAGCCTCGATGCTATTAACCGCGCTAAAGGTGGCTTCATCGTACAATAATATATCTTTTGTAAATTATGTTTTGTAATTTGAAATGCTTTTTCGATATACTGAAGATTTAAAATAAGAAAAATAAAAATTGACAAATTTACAGCATTTTTAATTGCTAACACTTCGAGTGCCGACAGGGGTCAGGGGGTTATTGTAGAATTTACTGATGATATATAGATTTATGAGCTTACGAAATTTGTGTAGTTGGATTTTTGAGCCCTAATATCACACCCAATTTCACAAGTAAATCGACAAATATTTAGTTTCCGATCCAGCGCCTTCTCACTGCAATTGTGGCGATCCATTTCGGTTCAAATTTGAATTTGAATTGCCTGGATTACCTGCGATGATGTTCCATTTGATTTCAGGCAAAGAAGACGATTTTCGAGACGTTGAACCTAAAACTACAACTTCTGTTCAATCAAGTTTGGAGTTATAACAGTCAACAATTGCGATATATTGAAAATTACAGATGGCCGGGAATTGTTTTCACCACCACATGTTTATAGTTTAATTTTCCCTTTATTATCTCTTCGAACTAGTAATTATCGGGGTCTAAACCTGAAATAGCCTCGTAGTCGCAATATTAATGCATTGTTGCGACCACCTGTTGATAAATTACAAAGTGTTACGAATTTGTTGTTTCTGGAATATTCCTGAAAATACTTACTTACTCGTAACACTTAAAACACGACAGCAATAATTTTCACTATTTGTTATCAATTCACTCTCCACATTTACCATAAATCACACAATTTATTTCGCTCTTCTGTTCACTTTCGCTTTTAAACTATCCGTACCGAATCACCTGAATAACTAACTCGTGTTCACCTGCGTCCGTATGTATTTTCTGTAACCTGTTATAATCTGGTATACCACAAAACTGTCATAAAACAACTTGCAATGCTTAAATCTAGATGTCATTATTTTTTATAAATGTCATTAAACTCTTAACCTTGGCAAAAGTTGTTGTTATTTTTTCTTGTCTTAACCCTTGATTTTTAGCTGAATTACCCAGTTCAGGATCTATGGACAAGTGTCGCAAATAGGCGAACTCGTAACCATATCATACTTAATTTTGAAATCATGATTCGTTTGTCTTAGGAAAGAGTAACGACGACTGCCGGTCTTCCAGGCTGGGGGTCATTTTCAAGTCAATTTCTACCTTGTTTAAACAGACGGACCCACTTCGTTATTATTTTATAAAAAGGATTAACTCGTATTCTCCGTAAATATTTTTCATTGGGTTTTGCATGTTCTTACACATTTATAAAAATTTGTTCCGAACGCTTTCGTCGAAAACATTTTCGCAGTAAATTAGGAAGTGTGGGCGTGTACAGCGCACGACACCGACACAAAAATGTATGCCACATTCAAGGCATACGATACAGCACTTTCGGTTTTTTGACAAACATTAAAGAAATTTGCGCCGCATGATGCTCTAGTATTCTGTCTGAATAGAAAAATTTGCGGCGAAAATATTTTTGCCGAATGCGTTCAGCACACCGGTGTGAAGTTTTCAACATTTATGAAAAGTGTAGCTGCATAAATTAACAAAACACAAAAATGTTTAAAATTACATAAAAAATGGTGGCGGGGTTGAATTTGTTATTTATCCCACTGAATCTATTCTAATCTAATCCGCGGCATATCACTGCGACCTTCGGGGAATCTTTTTGTTTAGTGTAAATGGAAATAATAATGTAAAAAGTGTAAACTGGGCCTTGCGGATGTTTAAGGGTTATTAACACTTAATTATAGATGTGACACCACAAATCTGAGTGTACTGGTATTTCGGGGACACGATTCTCAATTTTAGTGATATGCGGCATATCACTGCGCCCTTCGGGGTATTTTTTTTGTTTGTTTAGTGTAAATGGAAACAATAATGTCAAGAATGTAAACCGGGTCTTGTGGATGTTTATGGGCCATCAAAAATAATTCTAGAGATAACATCACAAATCAGGGTGTACTGGCATTTCGGGGACACTCTCTTTAATTTTTAGTGATATGCGGCATATCACTACGACTACGAGAAGTTCTACACTATTTGTTTGTGTATCTAAATTTTTGTGTTTTGTTAATTTGTGTATAGCTACACTTTTGATAAATGTTGAAACCTTCACACCGGTGTTCTGCACAAAGTTAGGTAAATGTGGACCCACCTTTAGAATTTATATTATTCTTTGCAAGGAATTTGATTACAACACCATGTTCAATATTTAACATATTTTTTAAATTTTCATTTTAAACTAACAGAAATTAAATGGCCCCTCAGCCTAGGGTACTCAGAGGGCTTCGGCTGTGTCTGTGAATACCAAGGTAGGCGCGTCCACGTCGCGGGGAGCGGGTACTGCTTAGATAGTAGCAAAGTGCTACCGGGGACCAAATGCCAGTGGTATAAATTGGCTAAATCAAACAATGAGTACAACAATATACGGAATGTAATACCCCAGGTGGTACAGCAGCAGATATGCTGCCAAATCCACATAGATTCTAGGGTGGGACAATCATTGTTTAACCCATTTGGACGAAGTTCCAAATTCTGAAGATCACCAAGATCTTCAACTGGAAATATATTTCAGTACGAGAAGGAAAATGCCGAGCTACGTGAACAACTAAGAGAAGTAAAGGAATTTACAACTTAATTGAAAGAATATTTTACAATTTTAAAGAAAGAGAACGAAGAACTCAAAAAAAAACAGTTGAAACACATGCAGAACTTGGGACGACACTTAGCCCAAAAGTCGATGATCCGTTCCTTACGGATGAAGAAGAATTAGAAAGAGAAACAAATTGGATGTTGAACCGGAATAAAAGACCAAGTAAGAAAAGGAAAGCGCAGCACTCACCAGAAATGGCAGTGACTTTACCATCAACTTCAAAAGAGGTTTCCAGAAATCAGTTAATCATCAAGAAACAACTAGCTCTAGAACAACAACCAGCTAAACCAAAAGAAAAATCACCTCGACCAATAAATGTCGTCGAGATATCAAATTTCGCCACTATACTATCGATTATGAAATCGATTACGGTAGCCGAGTACAAACTCGTATCTTTAAACAACGGCGTCTGGAAAATTAATGTTGTAGACTTTGAAACTTATAGAGATTTGGCTACAAAACTTAATTCCGAGAGGCATCAGTGGTTTACCTATGAGGATAAGAATCATCGCCCAATCAAAATCATGGCTAGAGGTGGTCATCCAACCTGCGCAAAAGAGGAAATTATTGAGGATCTCAATCAAAAGGGTTATCAAATAGAAAATGCTGTAAACATCATTAAGAAAGAACAAATCGAAACTGAACAAGGAGTTCAAATTAAACATTATTAATTCAACAAAAGACTTCCACTATTGATAACAAACAAAAAGTGGAAGATATGTGTAATATCAAGGCAATACTTAACATGAAAGTTAAACTAGAGCCATTGGAAAAAATAGCGATTTAATACCGCAGTGCAAAAAATATCAAGGTTTTAATCATACGCAGAAATATTGCCAAAGAGAGACTAGATGCGTGAAATATGCCGGAAAGCATCATGCCCAAGTATGCCCGGTTAGTAAAAATATTGCTGCAAAATGTGTCAATTGCAACAAGCCACATCCCGCAAACTACCAGGGATGTGAAATAGCTAAGGAGCTACAAATAAGAAATAAAACGCGAAAACAAAGTCCAGGAATATCGGTAAAAATTATCAGACTTCCACCAAAGTTGAACCTAAACCTCATACTAGTAAAACGAGAGAACCAAAACCAAAACTGTACTCGCAAGTAGTTATGACAAAACCAATAATTTCGGAGGGCACTACCGAGGGAACAGCAGTCCTCCTAAATGGAAGCTCTTAACATTCGTCTAGCTAAACAAGAAAAATGCCTTCAAGCTCTACGCACCAGGTTAGATAAGCAAGACTCTCGAAATGACATGAAATCCATGCTCTATTAAAATGATGCAAACAACAACAAATAAAACATTAAGAATAGCAACCTGGAATGCAAATGGGCTAATGCAACATATTCCAGAATTAGAAATTTTCCTAAATACTGAAAAAATAGATATATGTCTAGTATCGGAAACCCATTTTACTTCAACTTCATATCTTAAAATATATGGATTCAGTTGTTACCACGCCATTTATCCAGCAGGAAGGGCAAGGCATCAAACACTTTATAGATCTTAAAATTGAAGAGGAATTTATGCAAGTAGTCTTGGAACAAGTTTCATAATCGGAGGTGATTTTAATGCAAAAAACACCTACTGGGGATCAAGAGTAACCTCTAAAAAAGGAAGAGAAATGTTTGCAGCAGGAAGACTATGCAATTGCGATTTTCATTCTGGAGATCAACGAACTTATTGGCCTACGGATAGAAGCAAAATACCTGATATCATTGACTTATTTATCACGAAAGGTATAGACGAAAACTACATACACCTAGAAAGCAGCGAGGGGATTATGTCGGATCACACGCCTGTTATTATGACAATCAGTGCAACGATTGTTAAAAAAACTAGTCCACCTTCGCTAACGAACAAAAAAAACCTGCTGGGAGAAATTCCAAAAAATCAAAAATTTTTGAGGATAATATTGATCTACAGGTGGCAATTAAAAACCCGATACAGCTAGAAGAAGAACTAGAACAACTCAGCAACAGTATACAAGAAGCGGCGTGGACTAGTACCCCCTCAAGTTCAAAGAAAATGCGCCGAAATGCTATTTATCCTCTAGAAGTTAGGGGTTGCAGCAAAACGAAAAGCAAGAAAGGCCTGACAAAGAAGTCGAGCGCCAGAATATAAAACAACTCTAAATTTTTTATCCAATAAGCTAAAGTTGCTAATTAAAGAAATCAAAAACGAATCCATTAATAAATAATTGAGCGGCCGTACTGGGGAAAAGATACCGAGTACTCCCTTTGCAAAGCGACAAAAACTTTAAAATGACCTAAACTACAAATTGCACCAGTTAAAAATAAAGATGGCACATGGGCTATAAGTGCAAAGCAAAAAGCTTCGTTGTTTGCAACCCACCTCAAGAACACGTTCCAGCCTCTATCTAGACAAATTGCAAAGGAAAAAATACCACCAGTATATAAACTGCAATATATCTCCTGTCACATTACAAGAATTAAATGAGGAAATCAATCTTAACCTAAATCAATTTAACCTAAAATATCATCGTTCCAAATCAATGGAAAGTAGCAGAAGTAACCATGATACCTAAACCCAACAAACCACTAAATGACAAAATTTCAAATAGGCCGATTTCCTTACTCCCAATAATTTCAAAATTATTCGAGAAACTACTGCTAAAGAGGCTCAAACCAATAATAGTAGAAAGAAATCTTGTTCCTCCACATCAATTTGGCTTCAGAGAAAACCATTCAAAAATAGAACAAGTACAACGAACTACAAACATAACTGAAGAGGTACTTGGAAAAATGAAAGTATGATCAAGCGTCTTCTTGGATGTAGCACAGGCCTTGGACAGAGTATGGTATAAAGGTTTGGAACACTTTCGAGTTAAATTAGATGGCGAATACTCAGAAATAAAGAAAATATCAGCAGGAGTACCACAAAGTAGCACTCTGGGACCAACTTTATATGTTCTATACACCTCGGACCTGCCAACGATAGAGGAGATTAACATAGCGACGTTTGCGGATGATACGGCCATCTTAGCAGTTGCTAATTGCATAGAAGAATCTACAAGCAAATTGCAAAGAGCTACTAATATTGTCAGTACCTGGACCAAGAGATGGTGAATAAAACTTAATGAAACAAAATCTGTTCACGTAAACTTTACCAACAAGAAGGTCAACTGGATACCAGTAGAACTGAACTCCCAGCAAATTCCCTATGCAAATTCGGCAAAATATCTAGGCATGACTCTGAAAAAGAAAAAAGAAGAGTTAAACTGCAAATACAGAAAGATGGATTGGCTCTTAGGAAGAAATTCTGAGCTAACTCTACATAATAAATTGCTACTATACCGGTAAATCCTAAAACCTGTGTAGACTTACGGTATTCAGCTCTGGGGCTGTACAAAAAAACCAATGTCAATATCATCCAGTCATTCCAAAGCAAAGTCCTTCGTGGAATAGTTAATGCACCGTGGTACATAAGAAATGACAACCTCCATAGAGATCCGAAGATGGATTTCGTTAGTGAAGAAATAAGCAAACACGTGAGAAAACACATGCAACGTATTAGTCTACACCAAAATGCTGAGATACGTCGTATGTTGGATGATTCAAACCCAGTAAGACGGCTGCAAAGGAAGAAACCGCATGATCTACAAGATCCAATCAGGATCGACTAAAAATATAATAAAATTGTAAAGGGGACTAGCCAAAGGGCTTCAACCCTCCAAACAAGAATATGAAAGATAAATTACTAGATGATTTGTAAATCAGTTGTAATAAATAAATTTAAAAAAAAGAAATTAAATGGAATGAACAATTGTCTGTTTAAATGAAGATGGTTCCGCCCAGAATGCTTTATGTTAGTTGTCTACCTGCTTTTATTCTCGTGATCCTCTTAAACTTCATAAATTATGACAACCTGACATTTGTACGTTTTGACTAACTCTTAATCCACTCATTACTATCATCATTATGTGGAATAATATTTGAGTTGTGTTAATTGTAATCCACTAAACGAAAGTGGTTTATAACGCTCGTTAAAGTGTAATTGTACACAGTAATTCCCATGCAAATCGAATGATATTAATTACATGTATCGATAAAAGATAACAATTACCCAGTCATACATTATAAATACACAACCAATATACGTATGTGTGTACATGGAAAAATAAAATCTATGTTTATGTAACATACAACATTAGACATAAAAATATGAAAACTCATAATTTATATCGAGTGGGTGTTTTGGGTTGTTTGGAGTGTGAAATTTTCTTTTCTGTAAAGAGCTCTTTTGTTTCAGCAAAAATTCATATCTCATTTCACTTATGTATTATGTACTCGTACCGAAATACACAAAAAAGTTGTTATCGATTTATGTGATATATGATGCTTCTCTGTATAGATAACCCCATGTGTACCATGTATCAAATCTGTTTCATTTCTATACGAGTCGATTTTAATGAAAAGATGTATTTTCAGTTAACGTTAATTAATGGAAATTGGTATTTCCACAATCCCTCGAAATCATTCACATTACAATTTTTAAGCATTTGGGAGTTATTCGATTTACATTATATGTAGGAATTAATGGTGGCAGAAAGATATCGGCTTTTAAATAAAAGTGAAATTCCGTGAATTTTAAACAGTTTATGAAACGAGGATTGCGTGGTTCCGCAGTCTGATCGGAAATAAACGTTTCGTGAAATTAATGAAGTTGGGAACTTAACTACATTTTCTGCAATCGATGAATAACAATTCTAATTGGGATTTCCATTTTGGGGCTCCCCCTATCAACACAAAGAAGTGTTTAAAAATTGTTGATTATAAAACCACTCGATTACACAGCTTTCGTTTCTAAACTTTGACCAATATGGTGTGCAAGCCGCGTAGCGGTTAAATATTTGACTGCACTTTATTTATGACAATTAGAAAGACATTAAGGCACGATAATCCAATATAATTTGTAAATTGTTTTACTTTCTTTTGCTTAGTAAAATAAATTTTTACAACTGATTTACGATTTGACGGGCCGTATCCCAATGGTTTCTCCCGTTTGAGTTTACATAATTTGTTATATTTCTCTGTCCTAATTAAATACAACTGCCCAGTTCTAAAAGTTTCTGCTTTTGAAGTCTTCTTACTGCGTTGGTGGTGTCCAACAAACTTCGTATGTCTGCATTTTGGTGCCGAGATATCCGAGAGCCATGGCATTTTTCTAAATTTTATGTTTAGTTGTTCTCTCTTCATTTTTATGTGTTCCTTCCATCTAAGTACTGCATCTAAAGTCATGCCGAGATATTTAGCAGCGTTTCCATGCGAGTTTATCTTTCTGATATATGACTAACTTTTAGATTTGTAAAGTTCACTTGGATTGATTTTGCTTCATTTAATTTAATTCGCCATTTCTTTGTCCAATTACGTATCAGATTAGTACACTGAGAAAAAAACATGGCTAAAAATAATTATTTTAAGGGTAATTTTAAGCAGTTTTTCCTTATAGAAATTAGCTAAATAGTATAAATTTTTAAAACAAGAATATTTTAATTTTTATTGTAAAGGTGATACATAATAGTAAAATTAAATATTTTTCCTATTTAATTTGAATAGTATTATTTGTTAAAATTAAAACTAATTTCCTTTTAAATCAATATGATAAAACACTTAAATTGACAGTAAATATTGCTTGTTCTAAAAAAAATTAATTCTTATTTTAAAAACCAAAATTATTTAAAATAAATGTGGAATTTATCAATTTTAATGGATGATCTACCTTAATTTTACTAACTTCGATTGTAATTTTAAGAATTTATAATATTTATTTCACAGCCTTACTAATACGGAATTTTTCACCTCAATAATACGAAAATAGAATAAAAGAATTTTTAATTTATTTCAATTTTAAACTAAAGTTTAGTTTATATTTTGCTTTATTTCAGTTTTATTCTACATGGTTTGAATTATCCAACTAATTTTATAAATAATTAAATAATATAAGCTAATAACACAATAAAATTAATAAAAATGCTTCCTTCGTATTACTTTTCTTTTATCTTGGATGTAATAAACATGAATTGGGGGACCCTCAACATGTTGGAAGTATAATTGGAAAAAAATAGTATATACCTAGCACAGAACTTTTTCCAGAACGTGACCTCAAAGGGTCGTTTATTTCAAATTCATCGGAATAGAAGTGAATGGGAATTACAATCTTATGTCGAAAGTTATTATGTTTATTGGATTTCCAGTTTGTACCAATGACAAAATTTTTAATGTTTGTCTGGGATTCAAGGCTTTCTAAATTTTCTAGAGTACTTTGTAAAATGTTTCCAGTTTCAAAATATTTTCTTATTTGAAAAGATAAATTTAAAAGACATCCTTGTGCTTTATAATTATCTAAGGTTGGTATATGATTGATAATAGTTTCTGCTATTTCATTATTTATTATGTATGTAGACGGTGGACAATAAACGCCTAATTGCTCTATATGTTTAAAAAACTGATATTCATTTCTAATATTATTAAATGGGTTGGACAATAAAGCCACAATTTCAGCAAACTCATTGTGTTTTGCTTCATTTGAAATAAATTTCGAAAACTGTGTAAGCATATTGGAAATCGGGTTAGTAATTAAGTCCCTAATGTTATCTTGAACCATGAATACCATTTTTCGACTGCACGAAGTTCCATGGAGGCCAACAGAAAAATTTGTAATATTTTAGTAGTAAAATTTGGGGTCCTAAAGAAGAATCATTGACGCCTTGCAATGGCAATGAATTATTTGATAAAACCGGAGAACCGCTTAAATTTGGGTTGTTTTGCATAGAAGTTCATGTTTCTTTAAGTGTCGTTCATAACTATAAATTGATTGGAATATTTGACGACAGTTTAAGCACTCAAAGTTATATAGTGAAGGAACTTTATGATATTTAAAAAAATATTAATTATATACTGAGAAATTAATGAAAAATGTTGGTGACATATAAAACATTCAGGCATGGTTATATTTTTGTTTATGTAATTTAAATTGTTTTTAATTGTTCTACTAAATTGAAAACTATTGGATTTTTACTATCTATTTCAAAAAAATATTGCTGCAAAAATAACCATACCTGCTTGCTTACGTCCGAATAATTTAAATTATAAACAAAAATTAACTGAATTAATATATCAATACTTTTTCTAAATGATGGAAGTTTATACTTTACACCGTCACAATATACGAAAATTTCTTTCAATAAGCCTGGTTCATTTTCGACTACGACAATACGTGGTTGGATCCTTTTCTTATTCGAATAAAATTTATTTTCTAAAATATCCAAGCAGTTTCGCAAATCATTAATGTTGCTTAATTTTAACGCAAAATCGGTTTGTCCATCCAATTATCGTTGGTAATTGTTTTTTGTCGATTCTTCGGGGTAGAAGTATGGCATGTAATAAATTACAGACTATCCAGTCTCGTGTGTTAATATCATCTGTAATTAAAATTAAAAATTTGAAGAAAGTTACAAAGAATTATGTTTTGTTTATTTAAATAATCACCAATAAAATCAGATGAGTTTAACTTTTCCAATAGAACCTTTGAGTTTCAGTCTTTAATTTCTCTTTCGAACAAAATTTTGCATTTCTCCACAAAATTTTCAAAATTATCTATCAACCAACTTGATTTATTTGGAAACATAGTTGCAAAATCAATTTCAATCTGTGAATAAAATTTGTTAGAATGAAATTAATGTTCAAATACAACAATAGTATTTACCAGTTGAAACCCATAAAAATCATTAAATCTTGGCCATTCACTACAAAGTCTACTTATATTAAAATCTTTGGCCTTTCCATATTCTAGGGTTCTTTGGGTAGATGTAGATTTCCAATACTCAATTACTGTATCCCATGGGCCAATGTTTTCTGCTAACCATTTCTTCTTTTCAATATAATCGCCATCCGGTTCAGGTAAATTTTCATCGTTTGTTCCCAAAAAGCTGCTTTCTGGTTCTACTCTGAATTTTTTTAAATATTTCGTTGAGTAGCAAATATTAGTGTATCTGTCATACAGGTAGCTTCCCAGAAGGATTTTTTCCCCGTTTGTAACATCTTTCTCTTTATAATAGGTTTCCTAGATCAAAGTGTAAAATACTTAAGAAACTTTCTTTTATCAAATTTAATATTATTTTTGTAGTTATTTTAGCTAAACTGTCGATTTAAATAAATTTATAGAATTTATATTAGAAGGGTCGCTTACACTAGACTAATTTCCAAAAATTATAGAAAATGTTTTTTTCGTTGCCATATGGACAACGTTCGTGAAGCAGAAAAATGAAAAAATTCCAAGCAAAAAGTAGGTAAACTACTTTTAATTTTAAATTAAAATGACAAATAAATTTATTAGTTATATGGTAAAAGTGATTAAAGTGAGGTATTATCCATGAGGATTAAGTTTCGCCTACGAGCGGTAGCTTCGAGATCTTGTGTATAATACCCCTTTGCTCAAAAGTATCGCACAACGTTTTACCCAGTTTCTAAATTAATTTAATCATTTCATTAGAAGATTCAAAATTCGAAATTTACAATACGGACTCCGTTTTACGAAATATATAATATGCATGGATTAATTATGTATTACCTTTTTGGTGAATGATAAAAAATGTAACTAACAGTGAATTTATAACATTAATGCTCAGGTCACGCCCGTGGCAACTTGGGTATTAAAATAACAAGGAGTAATTTTTTTCTGTTTCTAAAAGTAGTTTAGTACTCGAGCCATTACTGGCAAAAAATGTCATATCTCTATATTTCTATTAGAGGATTAAATGGTTGGGGTCGCAAAAAATGGTACATTGGGATTGTCTTATTTTTATACGAGTTTTAAATTTAATGTGTATAGTTATTTATGAAATAAATTAGAGCAACATGAGTTATTATTCACAAACGTACCGTAATATGTATTTTAAATAAATTTATAATTTATAGTTATTAACATGTACTAATAGATGCAGAACTTGTATAATAAAGGTGAACTTAAAATTGGCGTTAAACAATTTAATAGCGATCCCAATATATTTTTTTTAAACTCTAACAAACTGACCCGGTAAGGCTAACAAAATTGCCTACGAGTTAATTTATTAGAACATCAAATTGAATTAATTTATTATGAATGCATATTTGAGATCATAGATGCTTCGTAGAAATAATAGTAAATTACAGTTGTCGTAAATCACAGTTGTTAAATTTAGAATTAATAATAATAAAAATGTTTACCTTATTTTCCGTGGGAAATATTTGAACGATCGATGATGCCATTTTCACAAAATCTGGTTTCATTAGCCTTATCTTATGCTCAATGCAATAATCAATTAATATCTGAACTAAGTTTTTTTGTGAAACCTTATTCAATACTTTTCTCTGTTTAAAGAATTGCATAACATCTCATCCTTTAATTGACTTAGTTAATATATTCGCCACCCAGTTAGAATCAAATGCGCACCTAAAAAGTTGTAATAGATCCATAGTTAAATGTTTATACACAGTTTAATGTTATACAATTTCTTACAAAGTTTCTGAGCACGTTGGATCCAAATTAACACTTTGGGATGTACATGGTGTTGGGCTAGAAGAGGCACTATACGTATTTAAATTCCTTGAAAAGTTTTCTAACCAACTGTTTACTTTGCTATTCATTGATTCAGTTGTATTTTCGGTTGGATTTAATGGAATGCCTTAACAAAATATTTTGGTTAATATAATTTGACAAAAACATTTAAATGAAAATTAACTTACGATTGAATCTCGCAATATTTTTAATCCTGTTTTAAACAACACTTAACGACCAAAAGCCCCATTAATTTTATCGAACAATCGAACAATATCCTCTCGTTCTAATTTTAATAAAACATTTGCGGTGATATCTTGTTGTTTTAAAAGCTGAATAGTAGCCTTTGATAAACCCCATGACACAGCTAGTTCTTCCATATCATAAGTTACAGTGATTTATTCGGTACTACCGATATCTAACGCTACAGAACCATCTTCTAATACGTAAGCCGTTGACATTTTTAACGAGTATTGATTAAAAAAATACTTAATTTTATAACTAAATGCACAGAATAAAACTAAAACTATTTATGTTCAACACCACGTTTTTTCACATTAATTGATATCGTTTTTATTATTTGCAAGAATACTTAGTTTATTTCCATATTTTATAACACATTTTAACACTTTTCACTGAGTTGTAAAAACTATTAATAATCAATAAACTAGATTTAATTTCTAACTACAAAAATTGCAAAAGGTTTAAGGTTTTTTATTAACTACTCGTAAAACAACTTGACACACCAAATGCAGTATGAATATGAAGCTAAATGTTGTAATATGAAACATAACTGTATAAATGTTGTAAACATGTCAAATCAAGATGTATTTTTATTTATTTTATTAAAAATAATATATTTTAACTTTTAACTTAACTAATAAAGAGCAAGAGAGAAAAGAGAACTGAGAAACTAAAAATACAGAATATAAATTTAAGCATATAATTGCTCATTTTTAAAGGTTTCACTATTCAATAACAAGAGATAGTTAATGCTTAAATCGAGAAATAGTTAAAACTTAAAATAAGATGCACGTTGAATTTTAAAACAAAAATTAAAATCTTAAATATTAGAATTTTGCTTCAAAAATAACAATTATTACTGCTTATTTTTATCATTTTATAAAATGTTATTATTAAGCACCTCCGTTTCTTAAAATGAATATTTGGTTTTTTTCTCAGTGTAGCCTTCTGTAATTTACTAGTGGAGTCATTGATGTTCTTTGCTGTTGCAAGTATTACCGTGTCATCGGCAAAAGTCGCCATAGTTGCTTCTGTTGGGAGTTGGGAAAATTAATCTCTTCTTTAGTTGGAAGTATTCATTCTCATATTTTACTCGGAAGTGCCTCTCTGATATAAAGGGTGTTTTTTTAAGAGGTTGCCGATTTTTTTTTTGAATAAAACACATAAAATTATGAAATGACCAAAATTTTTTTTTATTTGGTAGATAATTTTTTGGCATTTAACATTTAAACACAATTTCTGGCATATGGCTACCACGACTATTTTTCACAAATGTCATTCTGGAGGTCCAATTTTCCAGCACTTTTTCAAGCATTTGAGGGCGTATGTCAGCAATGACACGTTGAATATTGGTTTCCAAAGCGTCAATCGATTGAGGTTTATCCACATAAACCAATGACTTCACGTATCCCCACAAAAAGTAATCGAGTGGCGTCAAATCGCACGAACGCGGAGGCCAATTCACCGGACCATTTCTCGAAATAATGTTGTCGTTGAAAGTTTCTTTCAATAAGTCGATTGTTTCACGTGCTGTATGGCAAGTGGCACCATCTTGTTGAAACCACATTTCATTCATATCCATATCTTCAAGATTTGACAACAAAAACTCATTTAACATGGTTCTGTATCGATTTCCATTCACGGTAACGCGTCGTCCTTCCTCATTTTTAAAGAAATATGGACCGATGATCCCACCAGCCCATAGACCGCACCAAACAGTACATTTATCAGGATGCATTGGTAATTCTAGAACGGCGTGTGGATTATCTTTGCTCCAAATGCGACAATTTTGTTTGTTGACGTATCCATTTAACCAAAAATGCGCCTCATCACTGAAGAGAATTTTACGGTAAAAAAATGGATCTTCGTTCAATTGATTTAACGACCAATCACTGAATTCACGGCGCAAACGATGGTCGTGTGGCTTTAATTCTTGCACCAATTGAATTTTGTATGGCACCAAACCCAAATCTTTACGTAAAATTTTCCATAAAGTCGATGGACAAAGTCCAATTTGCTGAGCACGACGACGAATCGATAAATTGTCGTTTTCTTCGACACTGGCCTCAACGACAGCAATATTTTCTTCTGTACGAACTCTTCTCATTCTTGTCGGTGGCTTGGCATCCAAAAGAGTGAATGTAGACCGAAATTTGGTAATTACGTTCTTTATGGTGGTCTCTGACGGACGATTATGTGCACCATAAAATTCACGAAGTGCTCTATAAACATTTTTAATTGAACACTGATTTTGAAAATAAATTTCCACGATTTGAAAACGTTGTTCTGGAGTTAACCTATTCATAATGATTTGCCAAACAATACTGAGTAGAAATGCCACTTTGAGCTGTCAAAACAACTGTCATAAAATAAAACGACATCTATCGGAAAAACAAACCTCCTAAAAAAACACCCGTTATATGATTTTAAAATTTGAAAAAGTGCTCTGGAAGATCTCGATGAAGTTTGAATTTTAACCCCTGGCGCCATACTTTGTCGAATGCTTGCGCTAAATCAAGGAATATAGTTGAGCAAATTTGTTTGCTTTCTAGCGATTTCTCGATTACATCAGTAATTCGATGGACTTGTTCTATCGTAGAATGTTTTCCCTAAATCAAAACTGATGTGTGGGGATACGATTCCTTTCTTCGATAATTGGTTTTAGTCTTTTAAGAAGAACCTTTTCAAATAGTTTCGATAATGTTGGCCTATATGAAGCTTTATCATTCGGAGGTTATTCGACCTAAGTATCATAATTACTTCTGCAACTTTCCATAATCTTGGTGCATATCTTAGTTGAAATGCTGCATTAATTGTATGCCCTAGTTTCCTCAACGCTTTATCCGGTAACATTTTTATTATCTACCTGATGTAGTCCTTGGAGCTCGCCAATAGCAATCGATGGGCTTCTTAGCCGTTTAGACAGCACCAAGTCCATTAGCACGAACAAAGACTGCATTTACTGTCCGTGATACGCCACTCTACCAATTCACTGTAATGCCTTTCGGATTATGCAATGCTGCCCAAACGATGTGCCGGCTCATGCATAAATTCCTCCCGAGTTGCATGACCGGGTGTTCGTTTACCTAGACGACTTACTAAGCACGGCTCCTACATTCGAGGAACATATCCCTCTGCTGGAATTAGTAGCGAGACAGTTGAGTGAAGCGGGACTTACCATCAATGTAGATAAATCAAAATTCCTTTTAAAACGATTGAAATACTTGGGGCACGTCATCGAGGATGGAAGCATTAAAGTAGATCCAGATAAGATCATGGCCATTAAAAACTTTCCAATCCCGAAAACATTTAAGCAATTCAGGCAGTTCCTAGGAATGAGTGGATGGTACCGGAAATTCATTCTAAATTACTCATCAATCGCTTCCCCCCTCACCAAACTTTTAAACTCTAAGGGAAGCATAATGTGGAACGAACAAGCCCAGAAATATTTTGAGCAGTTAAAAACCTGTCTGTCTGAGGCACCAGTATTAATAAACCCGGATTACACACGCACTTTCTATATCCAAGTAGTTGCATCTAAAACAGGTGTAGGAAGTGTACTATTCCAGAAAGATGATGAAGACGCAGAACATCCCATCTCTTTTTTCTCGCATAAACGAATGTATAGCTGCGATTCTAAGTATTAAGAAATTCCGAGCGTATGTGGAAGGATACGAGTTCGTATTAATTACAGACCAAGCCAGCCGTCAGTGGCTAATGAACCAGTCCGAACTCTCTGGTCGATTAGCAAGATGGAGTCTGAAAATTCAAGGCTACAAGTTCCGTATCGAATACCGTAAAGGGACACTCAAGTGAAGCAGCAACCTTGCACCTAGTAGAGAATCCTTTTCATTTAGATTTGCAAGCTCGTTATTTTACTAAATCAGACTACCAGAACCTAGCTACCTAAACATGAAGCCCATATATGACAGCATCAAGATAGTGGATGGGAAAATACTCATCCACAAGCCCACAGAAGACCCCGATACAAAAACCGATACTCCTAGTTGGAAGCTTTGGGTCCCCAGTAGCTTAACTCGTAGGATTTTAACCCAGGCTCATGAACCACCGATTGCAGCACACATGGGCACGGGCAAAATTCTTGAGTATATTCGGCGATATTACTTTTGGCCGTCTTTAATACAAGATACTCGGGATTACGTACGCCAGTGCCAAATGTGTAAGCTGACTAAAGCTGCAAATTCTATTGTGAGACCTAAAATGGGAGAATATGCAGAATATGTCAGGCATTTCTAGAAGCTGTATTTGGATTTCCTAGGACCATACCCCAGGTCCAAGAATGGCAACACTTGTATCCCAATTATACTGGATCAATATTCTAAATTTGTTCTGCTCAAACCACTACGCGATGCAACAGCCGGTAAGGTCGTGGATTAACTGGAAAAGGAAATGTTCCTTTTATTTTATGTACCCGAAGTGATCCATACATACAATGGCAAGCAGTTCAAGTCTAATTTATTCAAGGACTGTTTAGCTAAACTGGGAATAAGACACGTGTTCACTCCAGTGTATTCTCCACAGGCCAATGCCTCTGAGCGGGTAAATCGATCAGTGCTAGCCGCCATCCGCGCTTGGTGAACACTTAAGTTCAATTGCGAGCGCACTAAGAAACACAGCGCATTCCTCCTCCACCGTCTTATCTAGTGTTTGAGCAACATGCAGTTAATCACGGCTCACAGTATGAGTTACTGCGTCTCCTAAGGGATCAAAGTTTGAGTACCTTCACGGTAAATGCCAAAGAAGATCGCCTTGAACTAGCTCGAGAGCTGGCTTTAAATCACCTCCGCCAGACACATGATAAGTCAGCACACCGCTAGAACTTGCGATCAGCAGATCGTGTACTGAGTGTAGGACAGAAGGTCTATGTGCGCAAATTTGCCCAGAGTAATGCCTCCCAGTAATACTCCGCAAAGCTGGACAAGAAATTTGTACCTGCAAAGATCCACCCGAGCATCGGCCAAGTGTCATATGAGTTAGTGGATGAGAAGAGAAAACGACTGGGCGTTTTCCATGCTAAGGATATTATGATGATACGAATGCATAATTGAACTTATAGCAGTCCTTTCCAAAACCCAACTAGAGCCGGTAAGCAAATAGTTGCAAATTGTGTTTTCCTTTTCCCTAGGGATTCCATAACTATGGCAGTGGTAGTAGGAAGGGGTGAAAAGGAACAGGAGAAATGGATTGCAGGAGGAAAGAGTTAAAAAGGCAGACGAGAAGGGGATCGTTGTGAATGAAATCACACCCGATATCGCGAACCAATCTTTTGTTGCATCTTTTACGCAAACTTAAATACTTGCATGGATGATGTAATAACAGACTGAGGGCTGGTATTACGAATACCAGTTTTCGATTAAGGAACATAAGTTAGGATTAGGGAAATATGAGGTTAACTCAAACTACGACATTCCTTTTTGAGTGGAATTTGTTTGAGATAGCGCCATCCAATAGGCTAAGTACCTTAGAAATTTTTGTTGTTATGACTGAAATTAGGTTAGAGTTTTGCTCCCTCTTTCTAAATAATCAATATAACATGGAATGGATTAGGATTTGCTTTTGGGACAGTTTGCTTTGCAATTTTCGAACCATTTACTGAACAACCGAGTATCTTTATGGAGCAAATTATGCAAGCGTATCTAACCCACGAAAGTTGGAAACTTATTCTGCAATATAACCTGACCAACTATTGGCATGAGTGGGATCGCATCGGTACAACAGTGTCCTAACTAGCCGCATGGTGTACTGCAAGTGACTGGAGGCAAAAAAATGGAAATAAGATCGAATCGAATGTTGAAAGACTCCAGCAGGAAGAGGCGAACACCTTTCGAGTTTATGGATACCTTGATGAGCGATCTGTTTGGGGTGATGGATCAGAGGGACGAAATTGTAAACATTACTGAATACAATGAAACATAAAATGACAGATCATGACATATTACAAATGGCCGAAACGTCACTTAAAAATCATATCATTCCTATTGGAAAACCCTATCATTGTGCATAGGTAAATGACAATGACCGATGCAAAAATTGGAAATGTGGCATTTGTTGTTGTGGTCAATTTACCGATAATGCAAAAGTTATACACGCGCGGTAATTGATATCCATTTTTTTATAAATTGGTTGAGAATGAATTTTCAAGTTCAAGTACAAAAAAAATATTATTTACCCCTCGCCCCCTTCACTATCATCAACTTTACTAACCTACTCCCCGATTAGGTCATATTATGGGCCAAATTAAGTTAGTTTAGGGTAAAATGTTTGTATAAACGTTTTACGTATACAACCATAGTCGAGTTTTGCCCAAACGATGGGTTAATAGGTTGGTTCACTATTTCGGGGTCCGAATACCCCAATTCACTTTTTCCCCCATTTTATTTAATTATCTTTTATTCTTAATGCGGTAAACTAGGCTATTATCTGGGTACCCCAAAAACCCACACCATTCACCTCTACCCGACTGAGCTGCGGGAACCAATGCCGCATGGGGTACCAGGCAGATAATGGCAATTCTATGAAACTGTAGGCAAAAAGTAGTACGACTTTTTAATTTGTCGAAATATTGTTTTTCTATGTTGGTATGAATGTCAGTGACATCTGTGCCAAATGTCACATCAAAATAATCATTAGTGTTTAGTATACGCTTGTCTTTCTGAAGTACAAAAAGTGCACTCGGCGATTTTTACAATGAGTGAAATTATTCAACAAAGAAGTTCCATTAAATTTTATGTGCCGAATCAATTTTGTTGGGCCGAAACGTTCAGAATGTTGCAAAAGACCTTCGGTGATAATTGTATGTCGCGAGCAAGTGTTTTTGATTGGTACGAATTGTTCAATGATGGTCAAGAACGTGTTGACGACGAACCACGTCTAGGACGGCCATCAACATCAACTGATGATCAACACGTTAATAAAATCAAGGAACTGGTGCTCGAGAATCGACGATTATCAGTCAGAGACCTTACTGGCATCGTTGAAATATCGGAAGGACCAGTGAAAACCATTTTGAAAGATGATAGCCTAAGAAAAGTGAAAGCACGATTGGTTCCAAAATCACTCATTTTTTTGGAAAAACAGCGTCGTGTTGACGTCTGTGAAACAATGCTTTCCGTCTACCAGGATGTCATCAAACGTATTATAACTGGCGATGAGTCTTGTATCTATGCTTACGACCCAGAAAGAGGCGATCAATCGGCCGAATATCGTGCCAAAGGTGAGCCGAAGCCGAAAAAACCACGTCAAAGCAAGTCAAAAATCAAGGTGATGTTGACAGTTTTATTCGATTATCGAGGTGTGGTGCACTCCGAATTCCTTCCGACCGGCCAAACTGTCAACAAGGAATACTATTTGAGTGTTATGCGTCGTTTGCGCGAAGCTATTCGTAAAAAGAGGTCGGAATTATGGGTCGACAACTCTTGGTTTTTGCACCACGATAATGCACCTTCTCATACTGCATTGGTTTTACGTGATTTTTTCGCCAAAAATTCCACCCATATCGTTCCGTAACCACCGTATTCGCCTGATTTAGCTCCGACTTCTGGCTATTCAGCAAACTCAAACGACCGCACCGGGGAAACCGTTTTGAGTCAATTGAAGACATTAAACGTGAATCGCTACGCGCATTGGAGGCTATTCCGGAAATTGACTTTAACAACTGTTTCGAGGATTGGAAAAAACGTTGGCACAAGTGTATTGGGGCCAGGCAGGAGAGATTACTTTGAGCGGCACGTAATAGATTTGGAGAAATAAATAAAGAATTTTAAAATTATGAAGAAAGTCTTACTATTTTTTGCCCACAGTATTATACCTATTTCTTCTAAATTTAAAAAAATTTCTAGCTCTGTAAAATACTGCGCTAGTCCGTTCGCGTTCCAGGTGACAATTCTTAATGATCTGCTCATTTTAATATAAAAGGGCTGTTGCCCCGTCCGTGGTTTCCTGCTTTTCTAGGCGCTTATATAAAGCTAGCCTAGCATTTAAGGTTTCTATGCTTCTACATATCCTTTCAAGAGAGTCATCAGTAATACCATTTCCGCCATGTACCTATAACTGGTGGACTTGGCACCGCTTGGGTATATTTTGATTTCCCTCTGGCAACCTTAGAGTTTTTAGAAAACTGATATAGTTGGTTTCTTAGCTTTTAGAGTTCTTTGGCTGCTTCACATCCTCTGTAATTCGCAGGAAGATGCCCTTTACAGTTTATGCATTTTGCAGGGTCGTTTCTCCTTTCCCTACACTCTTTCGCGTTGGGTTTTCAAGCACATTTTACGCATCTAGGCTCCCGACCGCAATATTTTTGAGTGTGGTTAGATATTAGTCCCGTGTTTTTCTTTAGGGGTTCTATTTTAACCCTCATATTTAGAATTGCTTTGATGTTCAATTTTTTTTGGTCCTCCATTATATCGGCCTTCTTTCACGTTGGATGAAGGCCTCCGGCCATAACCTTAATTGCACGGCTGTTTTTATCTTCGTATGTGAACCATTCTTTACCTTCCTCAGTGAGCTTTGTGGCTAGTGCTCTATATGTATCGGAATCTGGTGTATTGATTCTCCACACGTTATTGTTTAGTGACACTGCTCTGTACTCCTTAGTGGTCACTGATTTCATTATAGTGTGTATACTAGCAAATTCTGCTATGCCGAATACATTAATTGGCGGAGGATCCTTTTCTTTCGGTGCAACCTTTTGTTGTTGAATTTTTTGCTGTTGTTTTTGTTGCTGATGTGCTGGACTAGTAATAGCTACAGTAGCTTGCGTTCGTTCTCCAACTTCAGGCGAGAATTATGTTTTTCGTTTTTTGGTAGGTCTTTCTTTCCTTTTCAGTTCCCAATCTGTTTCTTTCGCGAGTTCCTCTTCATCAGTATGGGACTCGGTGTTATACCTGATGTATGTACTTGCTTCGTTATAAATGGTTAGAGGGGTTTCAGAAATCGACATTTCCATTTCTTTGGGCTTCTTCAATTCTTCATTTTCCTTTTAGTTTGTCAACATCGTTTCTTAGTTGGGTTATACGTATTTCTACTTCACTTAATTTCCGACAGAGTTCAGCGTTTTCATTTTTCAGCTGATTTGCTCAGTTAGTTTGTCTAGTTGGTGATCTTGACATCTTTGAGCTACTTATGAATGGGTAGAGCAATGATTGGCTCACCCCAGAATCCATTGAGCTTTCTCCTTTTTCCGTTATATTCATTGCTTTAATTGGTCAGGTTGTACCTCCGAACACTGGGTCCCTTTCACCAGGTCCCTGGATACAATGAATGAAGTTATAAGAAGTTTCTAAAGTTTCGCTTTATGGGGATGAAACCTGTGGCTTGATTTCATTCAAAATTGTAATTTTTCAGAACTTCATACGTTTCTCATGTTTGAATCCCATTTTTATCATACAAACTTATCAGTCGATATTTGGCTTATTTCCCGATTAGTTCGAATTTCGTTTTACTAGCCGAATTCTATCCTAATCGGTTATGGATGCGGGTTAGCACTATTACAAAGGGAACCAATTTCATTGCAAACAATATCAAAGTTACTAAGATTACGTTTTCAGTGAAATACTTGTCGATGATGTCACTAACATAATATTGTCCATAAAACAGATTCTCAAATTTTATAAAATTTACCTGTTTATGTACATGCCGCTCTGTGTAGCACAGTACTACACAGAGCGGCATGTACATATGTGTAACCCTATTGTTTCAACAATTTCCGATGTACGTACTGGAATGGAATATTTTAAATTTAATTACATTTTTGTATAAATGTTACGATGTTCGAAAAGATTTACGGAATTTGATAAAGCGAGAAAGGGGGCCAATATACAGACATACGATGTAATTAGGAATGAATTTATGTTAATTTTACATAGTTACATAACATAGGTTTTAGTAACATGACTTTGGTGAAAATTAACTGTCCGGAACAAGTATTCCAAAATTACGTATGCCTGTATACTCTTTTCGGCACACAACCCATTATCCATTTTGCACTTAGACCTTCATAATACACATATAATTAAGAAGTTGTGCTATGGTGAGAATGAATAATTACTCGTAATGTAAATTTAATTGTGGGTGGTCTACATTCGTTGATACATTCGTGAGTAATCAATATTAATTCAACACTAGCTATGGTATGACGATATGCAGATCAGTACACCGTGCCCATGTAATTTTATGTACATCCAACATATAATTACGTAACGAATTCCTTACTCCGCAGTCATATACATTAGCATTACTCACAGAGGACTCATTAATCATTGGAATTTTTTGTCGGTTCGGTGTACAACGGTAGCTATTTTTGTACATAGCGAAAAACGTCTTTACATTTTAAGAACACTGCTAGTGTTATGTTCACGTAACGAGAATTTTGCAAATCATTTAATTATGTTTTTATGTATATATTTTATGTTTATTGGCGAATATTAAAAAAAAATTGCGAGGTGCCTCAAACATTTTAGAAAAGTGTTTGCAACATTTAAATGTAATTAGTGATTTATGTTTTTGTGAAGAAGTCAATAGAGCGACGACCTGTAAAAGGTGCAATTCATTACCTCACCGTACATAACACCCTTTGATTCATTATTAAACGTTTAAACTTACCAGAACCCATACAGCAAAACACTATAATTAAAATTAAATGGTAATTAGAGGCTGAACCAATTCGGAGCAGAACCATAACCAAAAACGGGGGTCGAAAACCACTTTTTTTTGTTGTGGTAGGTGAAAATGCATTTACGCACAGTGTGTCGGGCTCTTGTTTTCAAAATACGACTAAAAACACCCTCCCTCGGACTGTGTGTCACATTAATTCAAAATACCCTATTGTTCTTTCTCTCAGAAGAGCTCATACGGTGCACGTCTATCGAGGTCTACTTCATCTTTAATATGCTAGTAAAGAATTGTCTTGTCTGTCTCCACGCGTCCCTTTCGCAAACGAGGCATTCCTCCGTCGCTGCTTTGCCAATTATGTAATATTTTGAAAGTAACCGTATGGCTTTGGGTTCGCTCTCGCGGGATAGTTGCCAGCGTCCATCGTGTGGTTTCTTTCTTTTGTATTATTTCTTGTTCTATCAATCTCAGCCTTTTTCTCGTAAATGTTTTTGTGTTCAAAAGCCATTAATTCTATTGGTATGCAGCCAGATATCAAAAGGAAGCTGCCTCAGAAACCGCACGCTCATCTCTGAACCTGTGCCAGCCGCTTCTGGTACATCACTTTTTTCAATTAATCCGCCCCGACTTCTACTCTATAAAATTACTGATTGGACCGCGGACCCCTTTGCGGCCTTCTCTAGTGTTTGAAAATCTGCTCGAAGAATCTCATTTTTGTGTGAATAGGATGAGCTATTTGCCGGCGGATTTAGTGTTGACTACTTCTTGCCTGACTCACATTGGGATTTCAGTATGGATCCTTTTTTTGTCAAAATTGCGATATCTGTTTTTTAGCGCGAGGCAGAGTCCGTGTGTCGTTATCAAACTGTTTATCCTGCGCATCACCAGGTTGAGTTTTAACTGAGCTTGCTTAGTATCCCTTGCCGGATGCGATCCCTAAAATAATTATTAAAAATCTTCAGCAGGTATCTTGGTACGTTAAAAACGTACTCGAGTGCGAAAAGGATATCCGCCCATCTAAGAGAGTTAAATGAGTTTTTACATCCAATGTGAAGTACGGTACGTCTCGAAAAGTGGTTATGATCTTCTGCACTCCTGATGCCATCTGTAGCTTCTTTCACCGCGTCGATAGTCGATAGACCGCTTCTAAAACCAATCTGCCTTACTGAGAGGTTGCCAACATCCTTAATTGGGCGAGGGTCGCCTTTGCCTTTATTTATTAACAACAGTCGTGCTATCCTCTATACCGTGCTATCCAGTATTTATGGATCGTAACGGAAAACCATTCCGGCTGATCCTGGGACTTTTTTGTTTTTCAGTGTTCCTACTGCGTTCTCCAGTTCTTGTACCTAGAACAGCGAGGCAGGTATATCTCGATCGAAGATTTGTTCAGTCCTCGCCATGTGGGACGGAAAGAGCGTTCCTACTATGGTCTCCATAGTAGTGGCGTCCATTGGGCTTGCCGGAATTTATACCGCTCGTCTCTGTGCCTGTGCCAGCCGCTTCTGGTACATCACTTTTTTCAATTACTCCGCCCAGATTTCTACTCCATATAAAAGTACCAGTTGGACCGTGGATATTAACAGGTGTCTGTTACTAGCGCTCAGAGCCGTGACCCCTTTGCTGCCTTCTCTACTGTTTGCAAATCTGGTCGAAGAATCTCATTTTTGTGTCAATCGGTAGGCCGAGGTATTTGACGGCTGATTTAGTGTTAACCACTTCTTGTCCAAGCCACATCGAGATTTCAGTATGAATCTTTTTTATGTCAAAATTGCGAATTGAGTTTTAACTGAGCTTGATTAGTATCCCTTGCCGCGATGAACACAGCCACGTCATCCGCATACCCAACCAACAGACTATCGTCGGGCATTTGAATCCATAGTGGGCTGTAATAAAATATATTCCACAGATCGAGTCCTAATATTGATCCGTGGGCTGCTCCACTCGTTGCCAGCATAGTATTTTCTCCGTCTGCGGTTTCGTAGCGCAGGATGTGATCCTTCAAATAATTATGAAAAATCTTCAGCAGGTACCTTGCTACGTTAAACTCGTACAGCCCTCGCCGTGAGGTTCAGAAAGAAAGTTGCTACTATAGTCTCCATAGTATTGGTGTCCATCGGGCTTGCCGGAATTTGAGCACCAATTTTTTTTGTGACCAGGTTGTAGCCAAGACCCTACGGGACTTAGCTGATTGTTTGGTTTTTGTTTATTCTGCTTGCCGCGCATTGAACCCTACGGCGTAGAGCAAGACATCTCTTACATAGGTCGACAATTTTGGTGGACCACCAGTACACGGGTTGGCGCGGCATCTTGTGTGTCATGTAAGCCTCGCATGCAGTAGTTACAAGTTCCATAGTGGCGGATACCACAGCCTTAGCTTCCGTTCTTCCATTTGTCGTTCGTGTTTCGATGCCTTTCGCTAGTTCCGTCGCGAATTTTCCACCTTCTTGGTTTTTCTTGCGGAGCAACTTGCCGCCTGTTTTCCACAATAAAGGTGATACACTGGTGGTCGCTTCTACAGTATTCCTAGATGACTGTCCAGCTTTGAATAAGAGGCACCAGAATATCAGAAACAAAAGTGATGTCTGGGGCCATCCCACCAGGGCAACCAATCGAACTCTAGCGGCCATCTCCGGGATGAGTTTCCTGGCTCCGAGTTCTGCCATTGATTCGTTGGGAGTGAAGAAACAGCTGATGATAATGGCTTCCTTGCTTTCTTAATCCTGGCATAGTAGCGCAGCCATGTCCCATGATTTTGTACCTGCACCTCTAGAAAATCAAATAGCCGCAGTTTCCAAGTGATCTGAATATCATCGCGGAGGTCTGCTGTTGCAGTATTGCTCGCTTATCATAATTATATCAGCGCCCTTCGCAGCTGCAATTTGTTGTAAGAGACAGTCGGCAGTTTTATTTCGGTTCATGTTGCCTTGGATTACCTTCAATGTAGTCGGTTCTTAGCCACTATATTGGCTTATAGACTACGCAGTATTCATCTGGCTCCAGGCATTTGTAGCACGCTTGCTCCTGTCAAAGTGGATTCAGGCAGACCTATCGTGCATCTCGATAACCGCAAACTTTTGGAGATCATAAGCCGTTAACGTTTGCTTTTGCCAGAAGCTAGAGAAAGCAAAAGACCGCAAAACAAAACAACTCGAAATATCGGCCAGGTAACAGTCGATGTACGATGCGTAAAAGGAATCGAAAATATTTCAGCAGATTTGGAACAATGAAGAATTTGAAACGCTCTCAAAGAGTAACAACATTTCGATTAAGTTAAAATTGTTTACCGTTCCAGACAGCAGGCAACGAGTATTTTGTGGCTATTCGACCGAAGATATTCGTTCATTTATACAGAAATTTTACGAGCCTATTCATGATATTGCACATCCAGGCGTACGAGCTACAGTCAAATTGATGACGAAGAGATTTATTTGGCCAGGAATGCAATTAAACGTCTCAAAATTTGTGCGAAACTGCCTGAAATGTCAGTGAGCGAAAATAGATAAACATTGTCAACTGGAAAAATTCGACACCCGAACCGAGCGATTCGCCTATATTAACATAAGCGTCTTAGGACCGTCTCCACCGTCCGAATAAAATCGTTACTGTCTAACAATAATAGATCGTTTCACATGTTTGCCGGAAGTGATCCCAATTCCTGATATGACAGCACCAATCTTCGCAAACGCATTGATTTTGGAGTAGACATCAAAATACGGGGTACCAAAACAACCAACCAAGGTTCGCAGTTTGAGTAAAATCTCTTCGATAAGCTAATGAAAACATTTAGGACGCGGCACTATCAGACATCAGCATATCATTCACAAGCGAATAGACATTGAAAGATGGCACCGCACCTTGAAGGCAGCAATTCTCCTTGGCTTTGTTACGGGGTGGTTCAACAACCACTCCACAGATTCATCTAAATATGCAGATGCCTCTTTCATGGTGATTTTGCCGACTAGATCTCAGGGTTTTGGGTTGTGGGGAAGTCGAGGCTTGGACATTTCTGGTCTACACAGTGGAACAGAAGACAAAAAAATAAAAATTAAGTTAAAGCTTAAACTAAATTGAATTTACAACAGAATCCGTCGGCCGAAATTTCAGGAACAATGAGATAAATATAATAATAACCGAGTGTGTCCATCCAGCCTGCAACTATGAAACCGACACGAAGTGAGACCCCCTCCCATCATACCACTCCGAAAAATTTAGTAATTCATTTTATGAAAAAACACAAACAACAGAAATAGGTAACATAACCAGGACAATAACGGAAGAATAAATCGAGGCCGATGAGGGAGAAAATAAAAAGCCGAATGTCCGGAATCCTACGACGTGCTGTTTTTTATTTAAATAAAGTTTTCAAAAAAAAAAAAAAATAGAGGCGAAAGGGGGATAAAAACAAAAAAAATCTAACTAAAAGGGTGGAACATGAAAATTCCGAAGCGAAAGAAAAACGAACGAAAAGAATGAAACGAACGAAAATGGTCGCTGGCTTGAATAATTACGTACGGAATAAGACAAAAGAAAATTTGAGCAAAATTGGACGCTGAACGTGAATAATAATGTAGCGAAACCAATGTGCAGTGCACCCTCTCGCGCGTGCCAAGAAACCGTTATGGTACTCGATTACACAAAATATATTGAATTAAATTTGAAAAATTGAAAATTGAAAATAAAAAATAAAAATTGAAATTGCAAAAATTTTAAATTTGGACTCAAAAAGAATAAATAAAAATACAAAAAAATCTTTACCTTATGACCTCATTGAAGTCCCGCTAAAATGGGTTGCGGCGTCCCTTTACCGTTAATAAAAATTACAAATGGCCACGAGTTTTGCCACCCGTAAACCGTAAAATATCGCTGGGCGTCTTCCCGCCGTAAACCGTAAATATTCGTTGGGCGTGTTCCCGCCGTTAATAAATTTGCCTTGTAAATGTTGGGCGTTTTCCCGCCTTTACTCGAAAATAATGTTGGGCGTCTCTCCGCCACGAACCGTAAATATAATCGTTGGGTGTCTTCCCGCCGTAAAAAAATGCGGCTGCCCACGTAGTTGGCCACCCGTATGATTATATAATAATCGAAAAAATCGATTAAATAATATAAAAACTGAACTTAACGTTTCACAAAAAACTCGACACTAACTCATTTTTAGAAATCTAAAAACTAGGCACCAAAAACATCTAGAAGCATATTTTGTTCCTTGGTGTTTTTTTTGCTTTGTTTTAATGCGCGTCACTCGCCCACCCTTTCACACCGCGCATTAATTGCACACGACAAAACGAGAAAACACAACAAAAATATTTTTCTACATCTCTGCCGGTCGCACACACGCGTATGGTGTATACATTGGTCTCGCTCTACAACATTCATTCCACGTTTACAAGAACACTGGGTGTGAACTAAAAAACACAACAAAATATTAAGGGTAATTTCCGTAGAAACAATTGCTGTTAGTAGTCATACCATAAAACAGATGGCAATGCCGTCAATAAAAAGCATCAATCATTCAATTACAATGGAACTAAAAATTCAATAAAAAAACAAAGGAAAGGAAATAATGTTAGGACCCCTCAAGGTGTCGTAACAGCCTATGAGTGACATAGAAGGAGGATTTAAACGCTTCACTAACCAAATTAGTGTTTAGTACTACAGTGCGCATCCCAGACAAGTTTTTTGATGAACAACCAAGGAAGAAAGCGGAAATGTAGCCAATTATCGATTTAAGGGAGGTGATGAGCAACATAAGACCAACAACAACGGTATAGCAAGTAAAAAAATAAGTAAAAAGATGTTCGTACACGGTGACCTGGATACAGTGACCCAAGATATCCTACGAGATGATTCGGTTCGACTCAGTAGATCTTCTGAAACCGGCGTATCTGCCGACGAAAGACATACCGTCGATATGGCGCCGACGGATACCACAAAGACATCGAAACAAGCACCGACCATATTCGAGCAGGAAGCAGACAAACCCGCTGAAACCAACACAACGACAGTATCGAGAAAAGTCACTCGAACTTGTAGATATATTCGTTTTCCGGCGAGATTTTTTAAATCTCGGAGCCGGAAATGTTCAATTGACTTGTTGGGGGCAGTTCAATGATGTTTACAATTAACTAATTTTTGTGAAGCGTTTAATAGATGGTCGCAAGAAGCTTTACCATTTGTTGCAACACATATTGATTTGGTGATGAATTAACTTGGTTGTTGAATGATGAACTGTTTGGACACATTAGACTTGGCGTACTCTGTTTTACCCGCACACACTTCGAGTGTTTAATTTAGCGGCACATACTTCGAGTGCATCACATCGTTCAGTCAGGAATTCGAACAAATTATTAAATGTTGGAACATCAACAGATACGGAATATTCTAACCATGCCTGTTGAGATTCATGGTCTAACATTCTAATTAATAGAACAATTAGTAATGGGCCTCGCGATTTTCGCACCGCGATTCGGTGGTTGAATTGTGGTTGCGTTCCTTCGTTCAAACAATTTTTTCGACCAAACGGAGGTCGAAAAAAATTGTTTCAACGAATGAACGAACGAACGAACGCAACCATAAAGGCGCCTTTATGCTTTACTTGCTCCAATGCGTTTAGTAATGCTCGCAATGATTGACTTGCTACTGGCTGATTCACGAAAATTTCAATTCCTTTTCTTTCTTCCCGCAAGTACACATTTGGGATATTGAAATTTTCTGGCATTGCTCAATGTTTGATTGGGGTGGTTAAAAGCTGACCTCGAAATACTTGTAATTTGGAGTAGTCTCCCGAAAATTGTTCTATTATTGTGCGTTGGGACGGAACTTCCAAGTAAATATGATGCAAACAGCACTACCAAGATGGATGTAGGATTCGACACATCGCGCAAAACGTCAAATTAGTTGTCGCTCAATGAAATTCAGAGACATCTGGTTGTATTATTAAATTTTCCAATGCGTCAAGTTCTTAGACGATCAAGTGTTCATCCATTAATTGCCCAGAGGCATCGCTGTACCCAATCATTTATGAAATATATTTAGACGACTTACTGACAGGCGCCGATACAAAAGAAGCTGCGTTAAAATTTAATACGGAAACAGACACTTTACTAGTACAGCCCGGATTTGATTTGTGGAAGTGGAGATCAAACACAATGAAATTTTTAGAATCTTTCCGCGTGTACTGAAACGGGTACACAATTTAAACGACAACCAGAAGGCATCGGTATTTATTCAACAAAAGTTTTATAGAACACAAATACTTTACAAGGCAAATCGGAAAATTTGTTGCGCTTCGTACGCCATTTCCACTAGATACACCGTTCTATCGAACTCGAACACGTCCATTAGACTAGCGCCCCTCAACAGTAGCTCGCAAATCAAATCGTACGTATACACATTGAGTTGTTTTACAGCAAACATTAATGGTGTCGTGCCATCTTTACTCTTCCGATTTACTTTCGGATTATATTTTAACAGCCGTTTATATCCATCATCGGCGGTCACCGTTCCAGTTTGTAAATAAAATAGGAATGGCGTCTCTCCCTCCCGATTCCTAGTGTCTAACGATAATCCGCGTTTAATTAATTTATCGATTAATTTGTATTTCTTTAATTCGGCCGCTATGTGCAGAGGTGTTACACCTAAACTTGTTTTGGCCAACATATCCTTGCATTGGAATTCGAGCATTATATTCGTACAAATTTCACAGTTACGAATCATTTCGTTAAAGAAAGTTGTGTTCTCGTGCTGTTCACTACACCGGCCGATTAAATATTTTCGTACATCAGAATTTTTATATACCACCGCGGGCTCGTAGAATACATTTATTATGTCATGATCGTGTACAATTTCACCGAGGCAATTGATTAATGGTGAACGGCCCTTTTTATCGATAATTTTTAGATTTGGTTTATATTGTGAAATAAGTTTAGCGGTTGCGACATCATGGACATAATAAATCGGTGACTTGCCATCATTATTGATCGCGTTAATATTCCCACCATTATCCAAAATGTACCTGATCAGATCGGTGCGATCCTCACGCGACGATACAGCCAAATGTAATATCGTGTCCCACTCGTAAATTGTACAAACATTAGCATACGGTGTCGTTGTCCACGTATTTAGAAGTTGGTATATTTTAACGGACCGAGCGTAATGCACTGGCATTTTTCCGAAATTATCACTTCGATCTATATCAAGTCCAAGGTGTAATAATTTTTTGGTTGCTTCATAATTGTTAAACTCCACCGCATGGTGTAGCATCGATTTCCCGTCACTCGTAACCGTGTTATAGTTAATACCGCGTTTTATCAATTCTTCGAAAAACCGGCTGATAAGCTCGTCATGGTCGTCTCGTGTTTGATGCAACAAAATTTGTAACAAATTAAAATTGTTATCGCTTGACTGGATTCCATTTAAATCGTAATCTGGGTGTGACGTCATTACTATGTTAAACACATCAAAATTAACATGTTGAACGGCAATCGTTAAAAGACGTGCCAAGTCTATTCCTGCCATATCAAAATTTTTTGAGGAGATCACATATGAAAATAAATTGGCACCGTTGGTTCCAACAATTTTGTATGTGATCGTGCAAAGCGTATCTCTGTCTATGTGTGAAACAGAATTTTCTACTACACACTTAACTTTTTCGACTTGATCACTTGCCAACAGTCGATCAATGGCATCTTGGCCGGCAGCCTTATGCTTAAAAAAGATTTTTGCGGCTATTGGGTATTTTGTATAAATTTGAGTGACTGTTGCAATACTCAGTGCACAGACCAGGTCGTGGAAAAATACTTTTGTAGTTGTTGAATATTCCAATAAAGTTGGATCAAGTGCAATCATATCCAACACTAGATTTTCCGATTCTCTGCATAAATAAAGTAAATCTAATATGGGGCCAAACTGCTCACTGGAACTTGCCAAATATTTTAAACAATTCTCGGCAATTTTATACTGTCGCTCGTAAATGACATACTCAAATACCGTGAGTGGAGAACATTTAACGATTACGAACGGTACGGGCAGATTTAATACCGCGACCCAACTTAATCCATTCTCATCGCGTATTTTATCCATTACGTATTTAAATGCATTCCAATTGTCGCCTTTAAAAATCGGCCAACAAAAATCTTTAGAATTCAACCAATCGTAACAACAAAACTTAAATCTTTTATATATCTCATCGAGAAATTCGATCCGATTCAATTCGATAGCGTGGCATGCAAACTCCAAAATATCTGTAATTTCGGCACCATAATTTAGCAGCACATCAAACATATTAAACAGTCCGGATTGAATACTGGCACGTAACAATGAATTGGACTCGGCCGTTTCCACATTTAAATCGAGCGTACCATTCGAATTAACACATTTTATCATGGAGACCAACAACATTTTACCCTCTCGCGTCGTTGGTGATAGCATCAAAACTTGGTCACACGTAAAATTATCACGTTTCAACAGAAACATTACGTACTTGCCCATATTGATGTATTCCCCATTCTCGCACCTATCGTATTTTTGGTATAACGCATCGAACTCTTTAATATTTTGATTTCCGTACGCAATTAAAATCGGTGTGTCGACCCAAAATGTGGATCGAATGTCCGTTGTGAAGACGCCTTCAATAAATTTTAAATCACTGGCGTATATATCCCATAAAATATTGACGATATCACGGTGTCCGTGCAGCAGGGCGATATAAAGTGGTGCTTCCATGCGATTTGTTCGAGCGTAAATATTTGTTCCGTCCTTAACGCATTTCTTTACACCTTGAACATTGCCAACGGCAATGTTTTCATGTAGTACAGTGTTATTTGTCAAACTCATTTTGCGACACGATACGTTACTGGTATATGACAGACTAAACTTAGTTAAAATTTTCCTAACCGTAGACACTTCCAATTGTATTGTTCGTTGTTTTTATAACAGATAACAATAATTATGTACAGCTATTTTTAGTTAGTAAGTCACCTAATCTCGTTTTAGAAATCATAACAGGATGTAATTTTTGTTCACATTTGGTTATAAATAATCGAATGAATGACGTTGGGAGGAGTATAAAGCAGATATTTTCGACATGATGTATAGTATTTAGCATAAATTCGAAAATGATCGACACACAGTCGATCGTGATCTGATCAGTGTTTGGTGGACCATCATTTTGTCTGTCTCAGATTAAAGCCATGAAGTGGTTCCGTCACCATGGAATCACTTTGAAATAAATTTTTCGTAGGTCGTATTCGCGTAAAAATTTTGGACTAGAATAGTGTTCCAAGTAGTGGAACACCGAATCGTGACTTTGGATCGTTGGACGAATAAACTTGCTTGTGACTAATGATTTATATGTTAGTGTATGCTGCGCTAAAAGTAGCGAGCAAAAATCATGTTGCGAGTAGCTTTGATACCAAGGCGGTGCATATGATGATTACATCATAAATAATGGTATACTCTTTAAAAAAGATTCCTTGTATTCTATGTGAAAGAAAGAGAGGATTCCAAGGTGGGCTCTTGAGATGTTGTCTTTACAACTTACCATATTGACCACCTCGGACGCTTATTTGAAACGGCCAAATCGTATGCACGTACATATTGAGTGCTGATGGCTTTTCAAAGTTCACATACAGAAATTGGAGATGCAGAGTGAGATTTTTGGTAACCCAGCGTGCACAATATCTTGAAAAAGTGCTGGGTTCACATTGGCGGAATTATCTCCTATACTATACAACAGTATTGTTGTAACTACTGGAGTCCAGCGGAATGTAGCAATCAGATTACAAAATCAATTCTAGTGAAGTTACCTTTGAACAGGTTAGGTTAGGATTTAGTGGTTGTTATCGCACACTTAGGCCAATAGGATCCGACATCATTAAACTCCCTTTAAACCCATTCAGTGCTATTAATATAGCGTACAAAATCTCGCACATTACAGCGAAATCAGAGAGGCTGTCCACAGTGTATTTGCCCAAGTGATCATGCCTTCTGCCAGCTAGCGCAGGGAATGAGCATAGGAAGTGCACAAGGGTTTCCTTCCCCTCCTCGTCCTTGCATCTTATCCAAGCAGAAGTTATTTGCATGTAGGCCAGCCTTCTCGCATGATGAGCCATCTAGCATTTGCCAAGGCAACTGCTTTGTTGTGGCTTGCTGGTTTATCAGCACTAACATAGGCCTACCTACCCATTCTCTCAATGGTTCCAGTTAAAGAGTCGTACCGTACCCTGCTAGTTTGTCTGCCCTGCAATTTCCCTTAACATCAGAATAACCCGGAACCCAGACCAACTGGATATTGAATAGTTCACCCATCTCATTAAGAGATGTATGACAATCCAACGCCACCCTCAACGCCAGGAAAACTGAATCCAGTGAAAGAATGGCCGCCCAGCTATCCACGTAAATAGTGATATCAGTCAACGATTGACCCACATTTAACTCCCCACAAAACACACCAGCTCTCACTCTACCATCGAGGTTGGAGCCGTCGGTGAAGAATTTAACTGTCCCGGTCTCCACGAAGAGACCACTCCTCCAATCCTCCCTAGAGGGAAGAATCCCCTTAAAAAGCTTGCAAAAGCACAACAGGGGTGTTAAAAAGTCCTAATTCACCAGGTCATGCCTCACACACTTGACTATAATAGACTGTCCTTTTTGCAGGCACTTTCACTCGGGAGAAGGTACAGCATAACCTCTAAGGCACAAGTGGGGGTCGTTTTCAGCGCCTCACAGAGGAAGGAGCAAACAGGCTTCCTCCTGCATCTTCGCCATCATGTTCCTGTATGATAGTTTTTCTAGAGCTGGCCACCATACACTCATACTATGCAGCAGTACAGGCCTTACTACTGCCGTGTAAAGCCAGTGCACCAGCTCCGGTTTCCGACCCCATTTCCTTCCGATGACATTTTTGCAAGAGTAGAATACCACAGTGGACTTCTTCACTATTTCTATCGTATTTGGTTTCAAACTGAGTATACTGTCCAGAAGAATCCCTACAAATCTTGCCTTGGCCACACTTGGTGGAACCACTTCCGGAATTTTATATCTCCTAGTGGAAAGAACCAGCTCTGTTTTACTTGGGTTGATCCCCAAACCACATCTGCTGGCCCAACCCGCAGCGATTGATGAATTGTACCAATGTACTTTCCCGAGACAACTATCGCTACGTCATCGGCATAAGCAACCACACCTATTAATTTCCCCTCCAATTCCAATAGTACTCCGTTGATTACTACATTCCAAAGGATGTGAGAGAGGACACCTCTCTGAAGTGTTCCCCGATCAACCTGTCTTCTGACGGAAACCTCCCCCATCCACACAATAACCTTTCTGCTTCCCAGCAAGTGGTTACTCCCTCCACCTTCACGTTGTTGAAAGCGCCCTCGATATCGAAAAACGGCACCAGCCAGAATTCTTGATGGTATGCATGTTGAGACAGTGCCCAGTTTCTGAGTACAATTCTCGAACGAATATAGACATCCAGCAGCCTTTCCATGATTTTCAGCAGAAAGGATGACAGCGATATTGGTCTTAAGTCCTTAGGAATGCAGTACGAGCTACTGCTACCTGCTTTCGGGATGAAGATCATCAAAAATGAAGAGAGGCTAAACTTCATTTTTTCGGGTTGTATTCCAGCTTCAGACACCCTTTGAAGATAACCTCCAGCCAGGGAAACACGACCTCTGAGTTCTTCTGAATTTCTGACGCATCCTCACTTCCCGAGGAAATAGGTTTCCATCAGAAGATTAAGAGTTTCTTCAATAGAAACCGCCCATTCGCCATCCGGTTTAATTAGGTAGCCTGGAAAAACGGGACTTGTAGAGAGACTCTTTCTTAAGCGCGAGGTTTCCGAGACCTTCCGCACGAATTCCTTTGCGCCTTCCTTGTCTCTCTTTTATATTCTCTGAGGCATTCCTTATAGAAGTTTCTGTCTTGGCTTTCTCTCAATCTTTCGCTCTATTGAAAGCAGACCCACAGACTTTCCGGCACTCCATAAGTGCCGAGGTCCACCAAACAGGTTTCCGCATTCCCCTCAGCTTTGTTAATGGGCCTCCCTCATAGAGGTATTGCAAGCCCTAGTAAGAATATTCACCATTGAATCCAGATCACTACCCGTGTCGGGGAGCCCTGGAGCTCCAGATGGAATACTATCATCCAATATATTTCTATATACGTGCCATACCGTCCTCCTGGGGTTTCTGAAAACGTACTGATTTTTAATTTGGAGATTAAGCTTAAACGTTAGATACCGATGGCCAGAAAAGCAATGCTCCTTCGCCACCCTCCATCATAGGTGATATGAAATCGGACCTTTGGACAGGCTCGCGAATTAATTTCAGAGAAGCATTGGTATGACTCCATTTGAATGAGTTTAGCTTTAAAAAACCATCGAAGAGAAGAAAATAACACAATTTTACGAGAGGAGTAAATAAACGATATAAACGGGAGGATTTAACAGAGAGTGGATAGTGAAGGAAATCGGAACCAAAATTCATCCTCGAATGACAACGGGAGTAGTAGCTCTGGCTGAAATCAGTTGGCCACAAGATGCATTTCGGTTAATTAGCATAAGGCGTCGCAGCATAGAGGCAGACTAATCCATAATAAAAGTTATATCATGGAACATACGTCAGTTAACACGGTCATGCACAGTCTAGGACAACGTGTAACAAAACTCCGAGGCTAACTGTGGACTGGACACCTTAAGCCAGAAGAAGTAGACGGTTGAGGATCCAGGGGAGCTTATAGTACCCGATACTTTATCTAGAGTATTGGTAGCTTGCCTCAACAACAATGATAACAACCCGGAGTTCCGAATATCACTAATCTCCCTAAGATTTTGCAGTGCTGCTTCGCAGTTTCCGAAATAAGAATAACCCTGTGCACCGGAACAACGGTGCAAACAAGTAGCCACTAAAAAACGACGATGATCCTATAAACCTCTTGGGGAACGCAATAAGCGAAAGCGATCAGGTGCAGGTCGCAAAAAGAGAAAAATCAAGGATGAGCGGAGCAGGAAAGCAGGACATCTATGAATTAGGAGTGAAAGTCGTCCCTGTGAAAAAGAACAAGGCGGACTTAGCTCGTGCAGTGACGGTTCAGTGACAGAAGACGACCACCGTACACAATTGAGGCCTTAGGAACGAAACTATTGAAACAGTGGTGATGCAAAGTATCGAAGCGATCGTTGGATGTGCTGGAGAAATAAAAATTCGTATCAATATGTCCCACGCATTCTGGCACGAAAAATGTCACGGTTAGGATACCGGAAAACCACGTACAACAGTTACTGGAAAAACGGTCAAATCCGAGTAGGTTGTGTTTTCTGTTGATACTGCTGTTGTTTCTCACTACAAATGCTGGGATGAAGGTCACCTAGCTAGAAACTTCAACGGCCCTGATCGTAGCGCATAATGTTACAGTTGTGGAAAGTTTGGTCACAAGGATAGATAATGTAAGGAGGCTTCGACTAGTATCGACGGACCCAATGATAAACAATCATGAACTTGAACCCACGGCAGGATTTTAAGATAGTCTCATATATATATATATATATATATATATATATATATATATATATATATATATATATATATATATATATATATATATATATATATATATATATATAATATATATATATATATATATATATATACTGTTACTTAAACAAGAATTTTGTTAACTGGCGCCTAAACAGGGACCCTTCCTTGTAAAAAGTTCAAAATTTAAATTAACCAAAATTTAAAATTTAAAAAAAGTGTTTAAATTAGCTAAAAGTGTTTCACTAAAAAATTCAAATTAACCATAATTTGAAAAGTGTCAAAAAAATTGTGAATTGGGAAAGAAGCTCCTTAGTAGACGTTACCGCACGACAAAAAGGTGTTGAGTCAACGAATCGACGATAACCAAACCCGACTAGTTGATCAACTGCGGCCCAATCGAGGTTAGAAGGACGGCAAGAGTACTTGGGTTGAAAAAAACTACGAATTGCGACTCCAGATGTACCCACATCTGTTAATTTTAATGTACATAAGTCAATTTAAATTCATATTAAGCGAAGAATTAAAAACTAAATTATAAATTATATGAAAAAAATATAAATAACAAAAATAAGTAATAAATATAATTTAAAAATTAAATAGAAGAATTCTAAAGAAAATTAAAAAAAAAGAAAAAAATCATTGATAAGAAAATTAAAATAACATAAATATAAAGAAAATAATCAATTTGAGAATTATAAAAAAATATATAAGATAGTAAATAGTTATAAATAAATATTCTCAGTAAAATCAAATTATACTCAAAAAATATTAAAATACAAAACGTGTTAGTGTTAAATTGTTGCTCTACCACCATTTATTATATTATTTTGTCGAAAAACCTGTAATATTCAATTTATATTGAACCATCTGCTTCAAATTTCCACTTATCACATCGCTACTGAATAAAGAGAAATGGGTGACGACAACGTCATCAAACCATCAATTCTTGCAGCCAGCGTAAATTCAGCTGGTGCATCCAACACAAACAATACTATTGACCTTACACAACTCAAAGAAGTCATATGTGACATAGTTAGAGAACAATGTCAGAACCTAAATCAGACGAATAGCACAAACACGGTATCGACCCTAGGTATCTAGCGAACCTGAATGACTTAGACAAAATACCTGACGTGGTGAAAAGCTTAAGAGATTTTTCTGGACAACCGGGTGAGTTCGGTTCCTGGAAAAAAAGCGTTGATCGCATACTAGAAGTTTACGATCACCTAAAAGGCACTCCAAAATATTACGGAATGCTGAGTGTTATAAGGAACAAGGTTACGGGTCAAGCGGACACCGCCTTGGAGTCCTATAACACACCACTAAATTGGCACAAAATAGCGAGATGTCTGACATTACACTATGCAGACAAACGTGATTTCGGTACACTCGAGTACCAAATGACAACGCTGGTGCAACGGCATCAATCAGTCCCGGAATGTTACTTACAGGTATACCAACACCTGTCACTAATTCTAAATAAGCTGTCTTCCATGGAGATGAGTCAAGAATCCATGAATGTTATGATGAAATCATATCGAGATAAAGCACTCGATACATTTGTCAGAGGGATCAGAGGTGATCTACCTCGACTGCTGAGCATGAGAGGTCCCACAGATCTACCCGAGGCATTACATCTATGTCTCAAATTAGAGAACATGCAATACCGGGTACAACACAGTCACGGTAACTTTAATACGAGAAACCCACAATCATCTTTACCACCACAAATTCCACCTAGAAGGTATCCAGCGCAACAGCGTAACCTTCCAATCCCACCATAATGCGCAATTTTAATCCGGAATTACTACACAGCCCGCAAATACCACAAACTTATCGGGAACCATTCCCAAACCAATACCCAAAGTACCCAACATAATCTCCATTACCGCATACAAATAGGAATTTCAACAAAAACCCCCTACCCAAACCAGTACCAATGGACTGGCAATCCATTCGTTCGAAACAAGTCAACTATCAAAATAGACCCCAAGGATTACAAAATGGACCTCGAAACTTTCCAATCCCGAATAAAAGACCTATCCAATCTGGACAAATTCACCAACCTGCCAAATTCCAAAGAATCCACCACTGTGAACCTCAGGATGAGGAATCCGATCTAACTTATTACCAGGACCAAATGAATACGTATGACTCACAATGGTGAGAGTACCAGTATATTCCAGGAATGACTGGTCGTAGTCATTCCTGGAATATACTGGTATTCAAGGAATCCCGACTACGAACGATGATCGACCGAAGACGACAATTACGGGGAAGGACAGGAGCAAGACGGACTCATAGATGACATTAATTTTTTAGATTAAGGAGCTCATCGCTTCCTTATCTAGAACATAGGGCGAAGAGCGGGAAGATATTTAAGTTTTTAATCGATACAGGATCGAATAAAAACTATATTAAATCACAATATGTACGAAATCCTCTAAATAATGAAAAACCGTTCATTGCAAATTCTGTAGCTGGCGGCATCAAGATTACCCATCATGCATGGATAGATCTATTTGGGCCAGATGCAAAATTAAAATTCTTCATTCTGCCAAATCTAAAATCGTTCGACGGTATTATAGGCAACGACAGCCTAAAACAACTGCGAGCGACAATCCACACCGACGAAGGATTCATGTCGATATATCCGGACATTAAAATTCCATTAAAACAACACTTATCCAATGCGGTCAACAATATAATCATTCGAGATTGTCATCTTCACCTAGAACAAAAAAGAAAGCTAAATAGTCTAATTGGCAACTGACCCCGTCTCTTTGCTGATCCCGAAGAGAAACTAACCTACACAACTAGTGTTGTAAGAGAAATTCGTACTATTAATTCGGAACCGGTTTATTCTCGACCATACCCTTACCCCGTTTGTTTGAAAAACGAGGTTGAAAAACAAGTTAATCAATTATTAGATGACGGCGTGATCAGACCGTCCAAATCACCATTTAACTCCCCGGTATGGATTGTACCGGAAAAAGAAGACGCTTCGGGAGAAAAAAAGTACCGAATGGTTATCGATTATCGTAAGTTAAATTCGATTACCATTGCAGACAAATACCCTATACCAGAAATTAACGACATTCTGTGAAATCTGGGGGAAAACACTCACTTCACAATAGTAGACCTAAAAAGCGGATTTCACCAAATCCCACTAAAATGGTCCGATATCGAGAAGACCGCGTTTTCTGTAAATCATGGAAAATAAGAATTTACGCGCCTTCCATGCGGCCTCAAAAACGCCCCTTCCATCTTTCAACGCACTCTCGATGACATACTCCGTGATCATATTGGAAAACGGTGCTGCGTGTACATCGATGACATCATCATATTTGGTAAAACGGAAGACGAGCACTTCAGGAATATGGAATTAATATTCAAAGTTCTTGAAGACGCCAATATGAAGATACAACTCGATAAGAGTTTTTAAAGGACGAGGTAGAATTTTTAGGCTTCATCATCTCGAAAGATGGGATAAAGACAAACCCGAAGAAAACAAAAGCGATAGCTAACTTTCATGTACCCAGAAATGTGAAAGAACTGAGATCATTTCTAGGCATGGCAGGATTTAAGAGGGGAAGACGGACACGTGTCCAAAGCCCTCTCGAAAACTAAACAAATCAAACTCGTTGAGGCAGAAATAAATGTCTTCAATAAAATTAAACACTCACTGGTCTCAAACGATGTAATACTCTCGTTTCCAAATTTTCAAAAAGATTTCGAACTCACTACCGACGCTTCCAACTTCGCACTTGGTGCAGTGCTCTCCCAGGAAGGTCGACCAATAAATTTTCTTTCTCGAACCTTAGATAAAACTGAGGAAAACTACGCGGCTAACGCGAAAGAAATGCTGGCTATAATTTGGGCAATAACACTCTACGAAATTTCCTTTACGGATCAAAAAAAGTACTGATCTATACAGACCATCAACCACTTACATATGCCCTTAGCAACAAAAATAATAATTCCAAAATGAAGCGCTGGAAAGCGATGTTGGAGGAGTATAATTATGAACTAAAATACAAACCGGGGAAAACGAACATCGTTGCAGACGCATTATCCAGAATACAACTTCCTTCAAGTATAAATGCAATGTCAACTACTCAACACAGCGACGAAAGCTCGTCACATGATCTAATTCCCACAGTGGAGAGTCCGGTTAACGCTTTCAGAAACCAGTTGTTACTATAAAAGTAGGCGAAGAAACTTCATACCAAATAGTTAATTCATTTCCTAATTATACTAGGCATATTATCACCCAACCACGGTTCACCAGTACGGACATAATAAATCTCTTTAAACGATATCTCAACCCCCATACTATTAACGGACTAAGGACAACTGAAAACATAATGGGAAAGGTTCAAGAAGTGTATCCAATCCACTTCAGAGGGTATAAAATTCTATGTACACGGAAGTTGGTTCAAGACATTACGGACGAAACTCAACAAGAGGAAAAAATATGATCCGTCCATCGACGTGCACATCGAAACTCTCAGGAAAACAGAGATCAAATCATTGAAACCCATTACTTTGCGAGAATGCGTCGGAAAATACAGATATTAGTGAAACGTTGCGCCACATGCCAAGAAAACAAGTATGACCGCCACCCAAATAAACCTATTCTCTTTCCTACCCCCATTCCAAATTATCCTGGTCACACCCTTCATCTTGATATATACTCAACTGAAAATAAACTAGTACTAACTGCAATCGACAAACTCAGTAAGCTCGCCTTCTGCAAACCAATAAAATCCAAAGCTGTGGAAGACATTAAACAACCACTAAGAGACATTATTTTTTTCTATAGCGTGCCAGAAGTAGTGGTAATAGATAATGGAAGATCCCTTAATTCGAATTCAATAACATCCATGTTGGAAGATGGGCTAAATATAAGTATCTTTAAAACTCCTCCCCCATTTACCATATATCACTCCAGAGGAAGCGTTAGATTTCGCGAATATTAAAATTATTAGTAGTAAAACATGTTTGCTTTATATTGTTTATATCCCACTAACAACTCTGGAACTATATGAGAAATTATTAGTTAAACCAGTAAAAGAAATAATAAGATTACAGAAATCAAATATGAAAATGTCATGAAAAGTCAGGACAAAATTTATAGCATAGTGAACGAATGTAAAACTGTTAATTCATTATCAATTTGTAAGCAAAATAGTATCCTAGATATAAGTAACAACACCTGTCTACCCAATATACTCAAAAGTCGTCCTTCGAAATGTAACCATACCAACGATCAACACATACCAACGGTCAACGAAATATCGGAAGGTCTGGTACTATTAAATCAATTCGACGGGAATCTTCAAATAGGAAATGAAACTCAGAAATTGAATGGAACTTACTTACTCAAATTTAGCAATACCACGATAGTAGTTAATGACTATGTCTTCGTTTCAAAAGGAAAATCGACCATACAAGTACTTCCAGATGGTTCTACAACCAACACCAGAAGAAAATGGATTTAAGGAAACTCTTTCGCTGCAAATGATGAAAGAGATTCATATTAACAACACTAATCACATCGAGCACTTACAAACTGAGAAAAACATCCAAAAGATTACGACTGGCGGGCTCCTCTCAATAATTATCATCATGGTGTTAACATTCATGATGATAAGGCGTAAGGCAAATAATAAGATACGCATTCTCAACACCACGAACATCGCAGAGCCAGCAACTCCAGATTCTCAAAACAAGCCCGAGAACCTCAATCATGCTGGAAATCAAAATGAAGACTTAAGAACACGATGCGTGACACCCAATCTGTTAACAGCAGAGCCAGACATAGGCAAACGGAGAAAATTCTACGAAACTCCGATTTTCTGATAGTTCGAATGCGATATGAACAACAACCTAGATAAGACGTGCATTTTCTATAATGCAGTATCATCATATTTTATTTGTAAGATAATGTTATGTAACGTAATTTTAAGTTAGTCGTAATTTTGTATTGAAAGTAAAATATTGTTAATAAGATTAAATAAAACATTTTAAGATAAAAAAATATTTTTTTTATGTTACTTAAACAAGAATTTTGTTAACTTATATAAATATATATATATATATATATATATATATATATATATATATATATATATATATATATATATATATATATATATATATATATATATATATATATATATTCAGCTTGATCGGCTGTATCCCGATTGGCTTAGCATGTTGATTGATCACTTCGTTGTTCTTGAACACGACTATCCCCTTATGCTTCCTTGCTCTTGTTAATCTTCGGAGTTTTCCTATGTTGTTGACATGTAGGTCGTGTAGGTATTCCAGGTTAAGCCTTAGCCTCTGCTCTGTAACATTTGGCTGCAATAATGGCGGGAATATCTGAGATGTTCTCGTTTCTTTGTTGGTGAAGATCCATCCCTTTATCTCTATAGATTCGTTTTGGTATTGCACTAAATAATTGCCTTCTAAATTTAGAATTGCCTTCTAAATTTATTTCTATTTAGATGTTTGGTCGAATTGTTATATATATGTTATCGCACCATGAAAGTTACTTAGAAAAATAATGTTATCGGTTACGGGTTCTATTATTTCTTTTTCATTAAATGTGAAGTAGCATTCTGCATTTAATCCTGATCAAGGATTAATACAATGGTTGTCTTTCAATTCCTGTAGTTGGTTGAGGTGGATTGTTGTGTTTTTGATGATCATAGTTGGTTCGGCATATTCTATAGCTTCAATTTCATTAGAGTAGGGTAGGGTTTCGATCTCTGTTAATAGGCGTGCGATTTCGTCCTTGTCCAACAGGTTAGAGTTGATTATCCCGCCCTTAGCGAGTCGCGCGGTTCTTATGATTTCTTTTACCTCTTCCTTCACTATTTGCAGTCGATTGAACATCAATTGTTGGAAACTTTCATTTACATTGTCATCTAGATGTAAGAAAATTTCATTATGTTGACTGAGGATCTTCTGAACTTTATCCGTTATGGCAGTATTTATTTTGTACTGTTCATTATTGTTTTCGATGATCCTATTCTGGCTTTTAAGGATCTCGTCCCAATCGGTTACGTCTGGAGCAGATCCTATCCAATTCGAAGTTCTCGAAGTTCTCCTACTACTTTCTCTATTTCATCGATTTGGCATGTTAATTGGGAGTACATGATGTTCGAACCGATTCCCTTTATTTCCGACTTGATGTTTGCCAATATCTCGGTATAAGCGCGCAGGTCGATTCGATGTATAATTTCGAATTTTCCACTTAGGATGTTTCCATTACCTTGTTTGATAGACACGATTGGAGTATCGTACTCGTGTATGTTTAGAGATGTCGTTATGCTCCACAGGCATGAACTGGAAGGAAAAACATAAGTGATATATTCTTTTCCGCGAGACCGTTGTCACGGTAACTTTATTATCTTTTGCGACGATCTCCTTGCGGAATTTAGGCTTGTTTTTTTATTGTATCTGTTTTATAGCTGTGTATATTGGTTGTCCAATTTCGTATGTTTTGGGAACGTTCTTTTTCAAGTTTACCCTTCGCAATTTAAGTCGTTGATTGTTTCTAATTCGTTGTATACCATCCTCATTCACTTTTTCCTTGAAGTCTAATAAATTTTGATAATTTACTCGTTGTTCTCTTCCAAATATGTCACTAGGCTTCTTCCCAGTGACTGAATGAATGGTGTTGATGTACCTATCGACGGCTAAATTAACCACCTCCTTAGCTGTGAAGTCTTTGTATTCGTTTTGAAGGCATCGAACTAGTTCAATTATAGTGGAGTGGGCCCTCTCTACTGCTTCGTTCACTTCACTTTTCTGTGAGGGTGACCGCTACAATAGGACTGACGAAACTGGGTTCGTTGTCCATTGCCATTATTCTGGATATTGTAAAATAATGTAAGACCTTGTTTATCTCGTCCCTCATGTGTACTGCTGTCCTATCTTTGACACTGAAAAGTTTCACGAATTTGGAGAATTTGTCGATACCTGCTATAAATTTCTCGCCTTTAATATCGATGAGGTCGATGTGTAGAATTTCGGTTGGATATGTTGGGATTGAGGTCTGGCAATTCTGCGTGTATTTTTTAATTAGGCTGTTCATCCGAGGGAAATAATACCTTTCAAGTATTTGTTCTTTATTTTCTGTAGCATTACGATGCGCTCTCCGATGTTCCTCTTGTATGATATGATATTTGTTGTCGTCGTTCCGGATGTCTTCTAATATACTCTGTGTTATGCGTATTTTGCAGTTGGGCAGGTGCATGTTGTAAAGTTCTTGGAGTAACTGAAGATATTTTTTCGAAATTTTAATGCCGTTCACAGATGTTGGATGCAGCTTTTCCTTGAGGTGTTTGATAAGTTCCCCCTTTGCTTGATTTTCCGTCAGGGATATGTAATGTCTATGGTAGTTCTGGTGTGGCTCTTCATACGCATAAAACCCGTTTCCTTCTGTTAATATCATTTGATTTTTAAACACATTTATAGGAGCTTCACAGTGTGGGATAAGTTGAGTACCATCTTCTTCTGCACTGTGTATGGTACCGTCACTCGATCATGGAAGAGTGTTAACCTTTAATTGAAGTCTTGACAATGCGTCATCTACTTTGTTTGTAACCCCTGGTTTGTAGACCATTTCATAATTGTATTCTTCAAGCCTTGCTGTCCACCTCTTCAACTTGCTATTATTATTCCTGTTACTAAACGTGAAGGTGAGCGGGGGATGGTCTGTAAGAATCCTGATTTTCTTTGCTCCGTAGAGATAATTCCTTAAATTATCTAGAGCCCAAACTATCGCTAACATTTCCTTTTCATTGGTAGCGTAGTTTTCCTCGGTTTTGTTGAGGGATCTAGATATATAAGTTACGGGTTGATCCTTGCCAATTTCACCCTGGGAAAGTACAGCTCCGATACTGTGGTTCGACGCATCCGTTGTCAATATATAAAAGGTTTGTCGAAGTCCGGCAATATTAACAGGTCGGATGATGACGATAACAGTTTTAACTGTTGATAAGCCTTCAACTCTATATATGTTACGTGTATGTTTATTTTCTTTGATTGGTTGGCCTTTATTTGCGCATTTTCCCCTCTTGTAAGATTGGTCAGCCAGGATTGGCGTGCTCTCCAAGCTTTTCGACTTTATAGCGGTCGTTCGGACTGACTTCGGTAATTTTATACGGACTAATAAATTTTGGCATTAATTTGAGTCGGGGTACGCTTAATAGCAACAATATCCCCAATCTTGTATATTGATGCTTTCTTCCGTTTTCGATTATACACACGCCTTTTTTCTTCTTGGACCTGCATAATTTCGTTTCTTGCCGTTTCCCTGATCGTATCCTTTTCTAGCATCAAATCATTCATCAGTTCTTCTTCCATCGCTTCGGCGATCCTTTGATCTTCGATGTTTCGCATCCTCACCCCAAACAATACTTGAAATGGTGTCGTACCGATGCTTCTTTGCCAAGTAGAGTTTATGTATCTCTGCAGTCTGTCTGGATGTTTATACCAATTTTCCGGTGAGTCAATTGCCAATTTGGTTAACGCAGGAATTATCAGTCGATTAATTCGTTCAATTTGGCCGTTTCCTCTGGGCACCCCTGATGTGATATGTATCAATTCGATCTGATTTTGAGTACAATAATCGAAAAATTCATTTGACCGGAACGATGGTCCTCGGTCACTTATAATTCTCTTTGGTTTCCAAAATTGGTCTTCTGAATTTCCAGCTTCTTTATTGCTTCGTCAGCTGTCGTTGTTTTTACCGGGTATATCCAGACAAACTTGGCAAAGGCATCTATAATTAAAAATATATATTTGTATTGTTTGGAAGTGGGGTGCATCGGCCCTAAGTGGACGATATGATATGTAACTAAAGGATACTTATCTTTGTCAATCGGGTGCAGGAAACCTTCTTGTTTTCCTGACTTACGTTCGGCTAGAATACAGGCAACACAATTTCTGCGATAACTGTCACACTTCTTTTTCAGATTTGGGATGAAGTATTCTCTGGAAATGATCTCCGTCATCTTCTTTGTTCCAAAATGTCCAGCTTCGTGTGTATTTTTAATGAGTTCGCCTTGAATTTTCTTCGGAACACACAATAATTTCCGATCTTCATCGTCTCCTTTATACAGAACGCCTCTCTCTATTATAAAACTTTCGTAGGGTTCGTACTCAAGTATCTTTATGATTGCAGCAAAATGATCGTCTTCTCGTTGAGCCTTTTTTGTTCTTTCTATGAATTCGTTCTGTATTACAAAAGTGGCAGGATTACGGCTGAGAGCATCTACGTGCTTCATCTTGGTATCAGCTCTATGCTGTAACACATAGTCGAAATCCTCCAGGTGCAACGCCCATCCAGCAATTCGTGGTGTAATATCTTTCTTCGTCATTGTTGATTTGAACGCGGCACAATCCGTAACGATTTTAAATTTAAGCCCCAGCAAATAAACACGAAATTTTTTTAACGATGCTATGATGGCAAGGACTTCCAGCTCATATGAACAATACCTCTCTTGACATGGTGAGGTTTTTTTACTAAAGTAGTAAACAGGATGGAATTGGCTATCATATTGACTTTTTTGAAACAGAATCGCCCCGAACCCAAATTTTGATGCGTCGGTATGGAGTTCAGTCTCGGCCTCAGGTCGAAAAATATAAAGCACTGGTTTCGTAGTTAATAATCGTTTTAATTCTGCAAATGCTGCTTTTTGTAATGGTCCGTACTGGAACTTTGTATCCTTCTTTAGCAAATCAGATAACGGTTTTGCCACCACTGATTAATTTGCCACAAATCTTCTAAAATACCCAGTTAACCCGAGGAAACTTTGTATTTGTTTGATCGTCGTTGGTTGCGAGAACTTTATCACGGCTATGGTTTTGGCTTCTGATGGCTTTATAAAACTTTCTTCAATCTCGTATCCGAGGTAATCAATTTTACGGCATAGAAACTGACATCTACGCCACTTAAATTCCAGGCCATATTCCACTGCGACATGTAACACCTTTCTTAGTTTATCCAATCCATCCTCTTCGTTGCTGGACGGAATAATGATATCGTCCATGTAAACTAAGATTTCCGATTTCATCATTAGATCTTTGAATACCCAGTGTATGTATCTTTGGAATACTGCTGGTGCAGTACTTAAGCCAAATGGCATGCGAAGAAATTCAAAATGACCCGTTGGAACGACAAAAGCGGTATATTTGACACTATATTCATCGACCGTAACGTGGAAGAATCCATTTCGTAGGTCCAAAGTTGTGAAAATACGAGAACTATGTAATCGATCGATCTGATCGTCAATTAAAGGCAATGGATATCGGTCCATTATAATTTGCCTATTCAATCTCCGGTAGTCAATGCAAAGTCGTTTGCTTCCATCTTTCTTCGATACCAATACGACAGGACTTGCGAATTCGGACACACTCGGCCGAATAATATTTTGTCGCTGCCATTCCTCAATCTGCTTATCGACATGCACTTTTTCTCCCGGTGACAACCGTCTTGGGTGTTGCCAAACAGGTTTCGCGTCTTTCAATAGGATTTTCAGCGTAATATTAGTTTCCTTTGTTTTTTCTGGCTTGTAGTTGTTTATCATCGAGCGAATTTCTTTTTCGTATTTAAGGTTTCCAATTACCAAATCTTCTTCGATTTCTTCGACTCTGTAACTTGCTAAGAATTCGTCTTGAGGTAATAATTCGACTCTTACCTGATTTGGGTCAAGAACAATTTTGTTCCCTGTAAGGAAGTCATTTCCGATGATACATTTTACATTAATTGCTTCTACAGGAACGATACTAATAGAAACATCTGCGATAACTTCATCGACCTGTACGGTTGCCTTTAAACGCCCTAGTGTACATATTCTGCAATCGACAATTCCGAGAATCTTCGTCTTTGCTTCGTCTAACGTTGGCGATCCCATTTCCACGTAAACATCTTCGCGTAATAATGTTAGATCGCTTCCTGTGTCGATAATCGAGTCTAAAACTAAATAATTGTTTAAATAAATTGGTTTTTGATTTATTTTAGTCAATAAATCATCTTGAATAAACTTGGTATCACTTTGGATTTGTTTCGACTTCTTGGGGCATTTTGTGGCGATATGTCCAAACTCATTACATCCGAAACATTTAACACCTTTTCTTCTATTCGGACATCTTTTCGACGAATGTCCCTTATCGCCACAATTGTAACACAATATTCCGGATCTCACTGTAATTGATTTTTCCCTCTCGACATTGCTATCCGTCTTAAACTGGGCATACAACTTAAGCTTTTGTTTGAACTCATCCACTGTCGTAGCTCCACACAACAACAACTTGTTTGATCCGGTATCCACGATGCCCTTAATAGTATATTCTATTACAGATTGATCTTCTACTCCACCGAGCGCCTCTAGTTCGCGCATTGACATAAAATAGTTGTCCAACGTCTGTTCTTTTTTCTTGATTCGAACTGCCATTTGTTGGTGTATTTCTGCGCTACTTATTTTCACAGAAAATTCTGAGATCAAATGGCTTTTCAATTTTCCAAAAGTTGTAAGATCAGGTTTCAATTTCAAACTTCGTTTAGCTAGGCCAGATAACGCTTTCTTAGCATATACCACCGTTTGCCTGGGAGTCCAGTTAGAAGATTGAATTCTGTAATTCGATTCACCGTCAAAAATAGTAATAGAATCTTGAACATCCTGATATTTTATTTGTTGCTCGTACTGCACACCATCGTCTCCATTCTGATTATTCCCAATATTATCATTCGTTCCAGCGGTATCTTGGGTGCCACCATTTGCATCTCCACCATCTTTAATTGCACTATTTTTTATAACGTTCAAGTCGCGACGCATTTCGATTAACTGTTGTAACACTTCACCGCTAAGTTCAGATCCAACTAATGTACTTTGCTGCGAATCATTTGAGATTCTCGCTAAACTTGACCGAAAAAGTCGAAGAAATGAGTCTTCATTGAATGTTTCATCGCCGTTTTCTCTTCTGGATTTCTTATTACGTTTCGACATTATCGTTCACACAAAGGTAAAGCAATCGGTGTCAAATTAAAAATGAAAATTTTATGCAACAAGACACACTGTTATCAATCAAAAAATTACCGCTCACAACTCCTCTTTCTTCCACTTTAATAAAATAAAACTTTCTTACGATTTTGTGATACCTGCAGATCTTATCTAGCGCGAAATCAGTGTATCAATTTTCAAAACTATCCGAATAGATACAAATGCAAGGTCATTCCGTATGAACTTCAAAAATATGTGTGCTTACACAACACAGCAAATGGTGTTCTAATCAGTCCAAAATAAGATGTAAACTCCAATATATAATCCTGCAGTGATCTTTTATCGATAATCTCGCTTTTAATCCTCCGATATTGTTTTATCGAGTAGAATCCCGGTTGAGCCCCCAATAATTTGTGGAAATTTATATTTAAAGACAATACACAACAATTATTTTAATTTATGATCTTTATTTTCAGGTTGTCGATTAACAACTAACATTTTTCTGCTTAACAACAAAACGTTACAATTAAATTACCAATACTAACATTATTCAAGAATACAAGTTTTATATAGAAAAGTACAACACATACATTGTTTTATATTTTTAAGAGACAGGGTGATCCTACATATATATATATATATATATATATATATATATATATATATATATATATATATATATATATATATATATATATATATATATATATATATATATATATATATATATATATATATATATATATATATATATATATATATATATAATTGCGAGTACTCCAGTTAAACAAAACCAGATGTCGTTATAGTTATATTAAGTGACTCGAACCGACGAAAACAGAAAGCAGGTGGTTGGAAAGAGGACTTAAGCAACGCCCAGGTCTCGTGCGGATAGAGCTGGAGGAGTTTGCCATTTTCAGCTTTTACTTCTTGCCCAATAGGTCTGTGAAAGAACTCGCTCAAAGTACTCGATGGCTTGGCATCAATTATCCGGGATCAAAAGTACATTGAAATTGTTACCAGTAATATATTAACGCTAAATCACCTGAATGGGGTCACTGTCAATATTAGACCGCTGGGTCAAGAAACTGGGAAGTTAGAGAAACCAAGGCCCTCAGTGATCTTCGTTGCATTACATTCGAAGTGGGCACTGTCGACATAAGGAGGAAAAATCAGCCCAGAAGACAGCTTAGTGATTAGAGGGTTACTAGTTCAGAAAGTGGACATTTTTGTTCCCCACTTCGCTGGTATCTATTAGGAACTTACAGAAGGAGTGAATAATGTACCCGGGGAAATACTGCAGCTCCATTGCAACAGCAGATCCTTAGGATTTACACCTGTGCCAGAATTCGTTTACAAAGAGAAAATAAACGAACCAATGGCCAAGCGGGTTACTCTGTCGTTGCACGCTTCGTTTTCGTTCACGCAAGCGGGAAGGACTTCTGTTCCAAGATTGTCGAGAATCCCTCGGAGGAGGTCTACGCAATTGTTAAAAAACAATGAATGTGCCAAGAGTGGATGCCTTGAGGATATTCCCTCCGAGATCGTTAGGATTGCAGCAACAGTACATCCAGAAATGATTCTGACCCAGATGGCATACCTTTAACGTGTAGACGTTAAATATGTCCCTATGTCTCCTAGACACTTTCGGGAAACTACTTCAGCACTTGCTGCTGCATAGGCTCTTAGGCAATATTAACAGGTCAGAAGGGTTTGCAAAAAACTAGTATGGATTCAGGGCGGGGAACGCCATAACGGAAGTAATGAGTTACTAGTGTGCCCACAATAGATGTACGAAAAATATTCTACAGTGTATCGTGGGACCTAATTCAATGTATTCTGAAGGAACTGCAAGTGAGGCCATTTCCTCGTCGAATTATAATTATTATAGAATCAGGTAAGTATGTTACTATAAAAGCAGTTACTAGCTATGTCCTCCGGAGTTCGTTACAGGGGCCCAGTATAGATAGAGTATGCCGGCTTAACCTGGCCGAATGAAGTAAGGGAGTATGGTTGATACCATTGCACCAGATTGAATATCTTGGGACTTGGAAGGCAACAAAAACAGCTATGGCAAATGTTGATTACAGGCGGACCTACTTGGTGTGAAAGAAAGTCGTTGGCATGGAAACCGCAAAAAAGAAATCGTAAATGGAAAGAAATGAAGATCATCCTAATACGGCATGCCAGTATCCCTCATCCAGCAGTAGTGTGCACTTTTCAGCAGCTTTTGGGCCTGGTTAGGATTCAATCGTCCAATCAACCATTAATTCGAACATAATTAACTTCGGTATGTAGGAAGAAGATTTTGATATCCTACTAAAAATGAGGAAAACTGTTTGTTCGTCTGTTTGGTTGTTTGAATGGATGGAAGTCTGTAACGATAATTTCTAAAAATGGCTTATGCGATTCGAGTTGTTTTACGTCATTCTCTTTCATGTCGTCTTTCTCTAGCACAAGTGGGTCGGATATCTGCCCTAGGAAGGTCTCGCATTAGACAGCAATTGACGATACCACTTTATTTCATAAAGCTCTGGAAGCTAAAGGGGAATCAAGATGAGGTGATAGGGGAAATCAAAATTTGAAGGGAGGCCAAACGATTATACGGATCAAACAATTCCAAATGAAAAGACAAAATGAACTTTTTTTAAAACTAAATCATTGAAAATCACTTAATCAATTTATCTATGTATCGTGGATCGTTTTTCGGTCGAAACTAAATGCATCGTCATTTTGAACCCTCATCACTTAAAATCGTTGAACTTTAATTTGATACATTTTCGTCGAATTGTTAAACGAATATTCCAGACATCAGCGAGTAAATTAAGTGAACAGCTCAGACAAAATTGTTTCGGCACTGGTGTGGCAGCAATTTCTTTATACAGACGGTAATAACATAATTACAAGTACAAAGATTAACCTGTTTAAAGCCGACCGATAGGCAGGTACAATGAAACCGATGTGATAAACAATAAAAAACACCGCAGGTGCGACACATTAAATGTAATTTATTTAATTTAGGGCTAACCGCCATAAAGCGATTGATACTAATAACATATAGAAGTCTGTAATTGCCACTTAATTGAAATTGATTGATTATCGGTTGCTACATTGTAATGTACAAGTCCAAACCAAATGAAAATATAAATGACGTCTCAATTCATCTACGTCTCGTAAAGTAATCACACGAACAATATGTTCACGCTAATAATATTTTGCATCATGTGCTGCACTGGCAGTGCCTCAATATTATCCGACGAAATTGTCAAGTTACTAAATAACGATCCAACTCAAGGTTGTTTGCAATTTTTGCAGTTTGCCCAACAAGATGAAGTGTCCAACATATTGCCATCATTGAATCCAAACTACACGTATACAATCACAAATCGGTTCTCGCCAGCCGGCTGTGAAGTTCGTAAATATTTTTTTATATTTCCATCGAAGAGCGGCGATGGAGATTTGAGATTTTTGGAAAGGAACACTCATATTATTTTGGTGTATGTCGATGAACCAGTGGATTATTATCGTACTAAATTTTTGGATGTAATTGAAAATTATCATTTGGTCGTGATCCAGTCGTATGCCGGACGCATTGATAAATATAAGTACACGGGCCCGAATATGCTTGTGAACTTGACCCATCACAATAGAATGTGTGATTTATTTGCGTATGAATATCACGAGCCACCAAATCGAATGTTAAAAGCAATTTTTGTGCATGAACCGCCTCGTATATTTATGAAGGATGGTAATCTGAGGGGCATTAATGGATTGATGTTTAACACATTTTGTGATCACTATAATTTTACGTGTGCTGTGACGGAAAAATCCCGACTCACTTATAGTCTTGAACACGATAAAAAAATGAGTGTACTTGACATTGATCTTTACCGATACGATTTTGGCTTAAATAATCACCAGAGAAGTTTTAATTCAGAGTATGAAAAATATTTCAAAATAATTAACACCAACTACTATCATCGCATTGTGATAGTGGCACCGAAAATACCGAAATTAGTTACTGTGTTCAATATTCTTCGTAATTTTAAGGCAGGATCATTAGTTCTCTATTTCACAATAGTAATTTTAATTGGAGTTGTGTGGTTTGTGTACAAGAAGCTGAATAACTATGAACCATCTCCGATAGATATGAGTTGTGATCTTTTTAACGCATTCATAGCACTCCCAATTCAACAACGGATTACCAATCCGACCGAAAAGTTTTTTGTTTTCGTGTTGCTGTGGTCAAGTTTTGCCATCTACTGTGGATATCAAACATTTATGATCACCAATATGATTACGCCAGAGTATGAGCCACCATTAAAGGATATTGATGAGGTGGCCAATGAAACCAATTTATTTGTGATGTGTGAACCAGGTTTTCTGTACTTGTTATTAGTCGAATTCAACTTTCGTGATTTAAGAGATCTGCCATCAGAAGAATACTATAAAGTATTTGAAAATCTCGGTAACGGCGACATTGATGATTTTATTGCGGCGCCAAATTTTACGGATTATGCGTTTGCGTTGCTCGACGAAAATGCTGATCGATTTCTTAGTTCCAGATATAATCGTCGCGGCCGTGAAATGTTATTTTATAAACTTGCCGAACCAATTGTAATCGAGAACTATGTTTTGATACTGCACAAGCAAAATTTTGCACAATTTCGATTTGAGGATTACTACACACGGGTAAATGAAGCGGGACTTTTCAACTACTGGGCACTTATGACAGAATTTGGTTTATCTAAGGAGGAGAAGGAATTGTCCAATGAAGTTAATTTGGATGATATGGTCAAATTAAGAGACTTTTATTATTTTGGACTATTGGCCTTAATCATCGGTTGGTGCATTAGTATTGGTACATTTGTTATGGAAATTTTTATTTACAAAATGTTGTTGTGTGTACGATTATTTTAATTTTTTATCGTCTTTCGTATTATTAAATCTTTGGTAGTATACGTTTCGAAGATCATACAATTGCAAAGTAGTCAATATAGCCAATATAGCCGAAAGAAGGTATAAGTTGTTCCCTTCCCTCGTATTTTTAGACTAAACGCAGATTAGCGCTGTCTTTCTTTATTTTGCAATCGTAAGATCGTAAAACACTGAGATAATAAATTTTGAATGTAACCAAATGATTTTGGTTATTTGTAGTGGACACAGGAATAGATATTTGTAGTTTAAAATTAAATCTAAAGTACAGAATTTCAACCAATTTATTGTAAATGTTCGCATAAATAAAAAATTGAAATTGAGAAACACAACTTTTTATAATCCATGGAATACAGAATCAGGAATAAAGGTTCCCAGTAAAGACATGATCCATTTTTGAACCCATTCGATAAAGCGTAACGGTTCTGCTTTATTGAAACTTCTGGACATCATTGTTATTGGATCGTTTTCGCCGTTGTTGGTTGCATGTGTCTCTAGAAAACGTACAAACGGTTACATAAATTGCCGCTACGAACATTGATTCGTTTTTTAAAATAGACGGCCCATCTATGGTCTAGCAATAGGCTTCCAACAAAAGATGACTTATACAGCTCACGTCAATTAGTGGAAGATGTGGTGGCGTAAGATCGCCTTACCTAACCTAACCTCCAATTTTCCGAAAGAGGAAAATAAATAAATAACGGAAATAAATTTTTGGTAAACTAAACCTGAATAAAATTCAGATTCGGTAAACACCGAGACAAAATCAAGTTTTATTCATTTTCCACATTATAGTTTTCAGCGATTATCGCATTCAGCGAATTTGTTTTGCTAATTAATTGTTCTACTCTAAATTAAATTTTATTATTTTTAGAGTTCATAGAAAATGATTTTTGTATCAAGTTGTTTTTGTTGGCTTTGATTTATACCGACTGCCGCTACCTCCAATTAATGGGTTTCATGTCCACCGGTGATTGTGGATGGAGTTTGGAAATTCTATTTCTCCTCAGCAAAAAACGGAGTGGTGTATATGTTGTGAGTTGTGACCGGGTGGCGGTCGTTTTATCGTAAACAATTTATAGTGTTTGAGAACAGTAGAACAGTATCTCCTGGACACAATTGACCGTGGACACAATTTATCGTATGCCAGTTTGTAAAATTGACCGTATAACAAAATTATGTGTAAGTAAAAAATTAAAGTGTCTTCGGTTTATAAAATTATATTGAATTTGGCCTTTATTAATCGATTAAAATGGGATTGAATATGTTGGGTGGAATTGAGACACCTGGGATGGAACTCGGCCATTTCTTAACCGATATTGATTTGTTTTTGTATTTTGAATGGAAATGGGATTCTAAAACAGGTTTTGGGCGAAGTTCATGAATGTGGCCATCTGGGGAGGAGCTTGGCCATTTCTTAACCGATTATGATTAAATTGGTTATGTTGGATGCAAATATGGGATTCTAGAATGATTTTTGGAAAAAGTTCTGGAATATGGCTCCCTGGGACGGAACTCCTTAATTTCTTAACCAATTATGATGGGATTGAGTATGTTGGATGGAAATTGGATGATCAAGTTATTTTTGGAGGAAGTTCTATAATATGGCCACCTGGGATGGAATTCGGTAATTTTTTAACCGATTATGTTGGGAATGGGTATGTTCGACGGAAATTGGATTCTTAAATGGTTTTTGGAAGCAGTTCTGGAATATGGAGGAGGAACTCGTTAATTTCTTAACCAAATATGTTGGGATTCAGTATGTTGGATGGAAATGGGATTCTCAAATAATGTTTGGAAGAATTTCTTAAATTTGGCCACCTGGGACGGAATTCTGTAGTTTCTACCCCGATTATGTTGGGATTGGGTATGTTGGCTACCTGGGACGGTACTCGGCCATTTCAGAACCGATATTTATGGGATTTTGTATTTTGAATGGATGTGGCCATCTGGGAAGGTACTTGGCCTATTCTTAACCTACTATGGGAAGATTGGGGATGTTGGATGGAAATGGGATTCTAGAATAATTTTTGGAATAAGTTCTGGAATATGGCCACCTTACCACTGTTCCCCGTTGAAATTAAGAAATGCCTGAATTAGTGTTATCAAAATACTCGCAGTTAACATGATTATGAAGTGCTTCATTAATCTAACGGACAGTTTGAACGTATATTTTCGTACTTTATTAAAAATGAGAATGTTTGATAGCAATCGCATTGGATTTCGCCAATTCTTTATTTTTGTAAAATTGTAAGATTTTCAGTCCTATATCGTCAATCTATTTAAATTATATTTGAAGGTAATATGAGGGCCAAAAATTCCTTGATTAATGCGCTCGCTAGGTAACTCTAAATGAATTAGGTGGTCTATTGAAAATGACTCAAGAGAAATTCTGCTTCTGCTTATTGACACTACATGTCAGGGCAAGTTATTGATGCCGCAAAAGCAATATCTCATCAGCTTCTGCTCTCCAGGTTAAGGGCGACGTAAGCAGGCGTCTATCGTGGGCTCATGATGTAATCAAGTTTCTGATAAGACTGGATGGCTTAACATCTATCACCAGTCGGTCCCAGGTGGAAATATTCTATTAGTTCTTCCAAAAAAATCAATTAATAATCCCATTTCCATCCAATATAACAAATCTCATTATAATCGGTTAAGAAATGTCTGAGTTCCGTTCCAGATGGCCATATTCCAGAACTTCTTCCAAAAATCATTTGCGAATTCCATTTCCATGAAAAAAAGTTTTATGTTTTAAGATACTTCAAATCCAAGACATTAGACTGTCCTCACGATAAAATGATCAACGATAAATTGTTCTACGATAAATTGTTCACGATAAACTAACAGTAAATCGATGTGACCATCACCCGACTTTCTTTTACGACAAATGTACGTAAATATCGGATACACCAAACTTGATTTCTAAGGCGTAAAATACTTACTTACCCGACTTTTGGTAAAACTTGTAGTGGTACCGGTCGGTACTGTTGGTATATTCTGCTTGACGATGGCATTGTTTTGATTTCGTCTGTCACGTATGCCGGTTTTAGTCGGTCGATAGCAATTGATTCTTTCTTACCCTTGTAATCAATTATAAAATATTTGTGCAATTTTAGCTCAACTTTAAAGGGTCCCTCGTGTGGTGGTGTTAATCCTGTCCTAACCTTGTCCAGCCGAATGAAAACAAAGTCGCAGTCCATTAATTCTTTCGGAATGTAAATATTGTTCTGAAGTGTATTGCGTGTATCTTTGGGAACGACGTTACTAAGCGAATCGGGTAATTTATCGACCAGTGAAGTTGGATCGGCCGATTGCGTGCGGCTGGAATGTATTAGTAGTTCTCCTGGGACTTTTGTCTGCCCTATGACATGATCAGCAGGAGTGCATCCAACATCAGTTTTTATCTACGTTCTAATTCGAAGAAGAACGAACGCCAGTATTCTGTGACAACCTAACAATTTTGTCAATTCCTTAAACAGATTACTCTCGAACTGACTACCTTGGCCAGTGGTTATCTCCAGTGGAATACCAAATCTCGAAATATACTGGTCTATGAAAGCTCTTGCTACGGTGGAAGCTCTCATATCTGCCAATTGCTTCTGGTCAGCGTGTAAATCTGTCGATTATCGTGAGAATATAAACCTTTTCGTTTAACGGAGGTAATGGTCCACTAAACCGTCCGTATTCAGAGTGACTATGTCGGTTAACTTTTGACTTCTAGCAAACGATGCATGTTTTGAACCAGTACCCCGTATCTACATTAGATAAGTTTTCGTGTGACACGAACTCTTGGATGAGAAAGGCCGTGAATCATCTCGAAGATATTTCGACGCATTTCACCTGGAATGTAGGGTCGTTTTGCACTTGTACAAGTTTCACACCAAAGAGAAATACCTGATATAAAGGCGGGTACGAGTTCGAGATTGCATCTTACACTACGAGAGTTTTTGTTTTGCTCTAAAAGAGTTTTAAGCTCATCGTCCGTTACTTGCAGTGAGGTTAATTTAGAAATCATCAGATATTTCGGAACCATTTGGTCGTGGCAAAGCATCTGTCGAGGACAGTTTTAGTTGACTTTAAAGCTGCTTCACATTCAGGTGGCCATGATAATGGATTTTTCTTATTTACTTTGCCTAGATTGCTTAAATGACTATGTATTGGAGCTAGATGTTCGGCTAAGTGAGGGATGGAGCGATAATAATAATTAATTATGATAGAACTTTGTTGAGGAAATGATTGAATTATCAAGATTCGATCCGCAACATTTGACAACAACAAATGTTTGACACATGCGTGTATGTACGCCATGTACGCCTTTGAAATGATAGCATTAACATGTCTGGTAAATGTGGCATCAGATTTAAAGATCACACCAAGATCCGAAATGAACTCAACCCGTTTCGTTGTACAGTTGATATTGATAAAAAAACAGGTAAGCGGATACGGAAGAAAGAAATGGTTTTGCATTTACTCACGTTTAAAGCCAGTAAGTTGTTAATTGACCAACTGCAAAAGCGGTTTAAGTTATCTTGTAACATTTCGCAGTCTAACACGCTAGAGACCCGGGCGAAAATATTCATGTCGTCTGCGAATAGGAGGCAATTGGAAAACTTAAAACATTTTACAACGTCGTTAATAAATAATGAAAATAACAGTGGGCCGCTATGGTTACCTTGAGGCACGCCGGAAGGTGCTCGAAATAATGGGAATAAAGAATCCAGAATCCTAACAGATTGCCAACGATCTGAGAGACAAGAACACAACTAGTCTACAACTTGCTAATAAGAATGGAGCGATCAATCACATCGAAAGCCTTTGCGGAATCTGTGTAGACAACGTCAAGCTGCTGCTTAGTGTTTAGACTGTCAAAAAGATGACCACAAAATGAGGACAAGTTAGACACAGTAGACCTACCGGGAAAAAATCCATGCTGCAAAAGGAGAAATAAGTTTCTGGGTATGGAAGTGCAATACTCTGTGAACCATGAACTCAAACAGTTTGGGTAAGACTACTTACCTCACTTCTATTACCCACCTTGAAAATTGGATGAACTCATGAGATTTTCCAGAGATCTGGGAAAATACCACAACGAAGGCTTTCGTAAAACAAGAAGGGAACTGCAGCACAACGTTAGAATAGGATCAGTGGAAGACCGTTATAACCCGCTCCCTTACAAACGTCAAGAAGGAGCAGTTGATTCAGGCCCTCCTGTTCGGTAAATTAGTAGGAGATCCGGGATCTGTTGACCGAAGTGGCTTGTAAACCGATGCAAAGAATTTGGCAAACAAATTGCAAATGTCGGATGGCTGACTGGCGGTGGAGGTCTGGTAAGACATATTCGTCGGAAAACCAGATACCCTTTTCTTGCTGTTAAAGAAGTTCCAAAATTTCTTGGGATTGGATGTCAAAACTTGCTCGATTTGAACTTCGTAATTATTTAAAAGAAACCAATTAAGAGTCTTAAATTCGGGCGTTAACGAAATCGGCATAGTGTTCTACGCCATAAAGCCTGTAAAGGGAATGAAACTTGTTGCGTCGTTTCTCAAGCAGCGTCAACTCGGTATTATGACATCAAGGCAGGGATGGCAGGCGATCACATCGATGGAGACTGAATTCTTTACAGCAATTAAAACACCACCGCCTCTACAACTGGTGTCAAAATCATATATGTCCTTTCTATGAACGACATACCGGACAAGTGGTGCAGTGGTTAAAGCTTCGGCACTTGGACCGGGAGGTGCTGGGTTCGAATCCCATCAGAGGCTAGATGCAAATCGAATTTTCAGCATCGATTACGATCGGTGATGCTAATAAATACAACTAAGACCCTCTGATGATGTGCAGAATTCCGTGTCACGCGCCGACCCACCTTCCATGTCAATGTACAGGTTGACATGGAGCTTGCAATGTGCAGGTGGTATACTGTAGTTGTGTGAGTAGGTGAAGTAGGTGGGTTAATGATGTGGAGTGAATGAGTGGTATCACAATGGGCCTAAAAATTGGCCTAAGTGTGCAGTAAGCAACCACTGAAACCTACCTTCTATGATCGACATAGTTTGATGGAAAGTACTCTTCGGATTATTCGCTGAGTGGAGAAGTACTCGCTGATTATTATAACATCAAAATCATTGTCAAATATGCCTAAGCGGAAATCCCTGGTTTTACCTCGGATACTCGGAGGCATTGTGATAGTAGATAGAAGTGAAGACGTTGATGGTATTAGATGAAGCGACGGTCGTTGATAAATTAAACTGACTGGTTAACGCAGTAGTTACTTCGGCTGTTGAATCGTGGCCACAGCCCGGTTTTTTGATATGCGTGAATAATTAATTTGTGATTTGGCGAATTAAAGCACCGGCACGCCAAACGTCAGAATTGTTAATCGGGTTACAATTAGCCTTCTTCAAACGAACGTTAGCGAGCTGTCCAAAACGCGCTCTTTGGGTAGTAATAGCCTACAATTTACGTCCCCTGACGTACAATTTTGAAGTTTATCGCAGACATAGCTAACGATCTGTTCGGTTGAGATGGATGGATCGATACGACTGATATATAAATATTTTTTGACATGGATATTGGAGCTGGAAATTTCATTGGAGCTATTGAAAATTACAGTTCAGAGTTGTAAAAATAAGGAAGAAAAAAATTTCTTGGTTTTCGCAATGACGGTTCTGGTTATATATCTATTCTGTACCTATACCGACACTCCCAAGGCTCATCTGACTTCGGCGAATGAACATTTTGGGTGAATTATTGTTTTTAGTTAATGATTTTTGTTTTCGATCAATTTTCGTTTTATTTGCAGTTAATGACTTGTTCGGTGAATTGCTTTTCGGCCAAACGTCGTTTCCAGTAAATTGAATTTCGATAAATTATTGTAATGCCAGTCACACCTTACGTCTTTCTTGTTAATACTCTAACACTGAACCAACCAATCTATAAAAAAGGTCTAAAGGTCCGTTAAAAATGAAATGTTGCAAAGACAAGCCGATAGGTGGAAAACATATAAGATTTGCACTTTAAATCTAAACTGAGATTACGATAGATATGTAGAATACAAATTATTGATCGATTTAACAAAATTAAATGTAATTTATTTAAATAGGCTAATCAGACAAAATATATGTTGGCCGCAACAGGAATGTTTTTTTAAAATTATACCGAGTAGCCTGTAATTGCCACCCAATTGAAATTGGTTGATGATTGATTGTCATATTGTAATGTACTAGTCGAAATCAAAGATTCTTTTAGTAAAGTCACCACACGTTAAACAATAGCAATGTTCACGCTAATAATATTTTGCATCATTTGCTGCACTGGCAGTGCCTCAATATTATCCGACGAAATTGTCAAGTTACTAAATAATGACCCGACACAAGGTTGTTTGCAATTCTTGCAGTTTGCCCAACAAGATGAAGTGTCCAACATATTACCATCATTGAATCCAAACTACACGTATTCAATCACGGATGCACCGTCACGTATCGGATGTGCAGTTCGTAAATATCTTTTTATATTTCCGTCGAAGGCAGGTGAAGGAAAATTAAGGTTTTTGGAAAGGACCACTCATATTATTTTGGTTTATGTCGATGAACCAGTGGATTATTATCGTACTAAATTTTTTCATGTGATCCGAAAGTACCATTTAGTTGTGATCCAATCGTATGCCGGACGCGTTCATAAATATAAGTACTCGGGCCCGAATATGCTTGTGAACTTGACCCATCACAATAGAATGTGTGATTTATTTGCGTATGAATATCACGAGCCACCAAATCGAATGTTAAAAGCAATTTTTGTGCATGAACCGCCTCGTATATTTATGAAGGATGGTAATGTGAGGGGCATTAATGGATTAATGTTCAACACATTTTGTGATCAATATAATTTTACGTGTGTTGTGAAAGAGAAACTTCGATCCAGCATTAGTCTCGAGCACGACAAAAAAGTGAGTGTAGTTACAGTTGATCTTTCTCGGTACGATTTTAGTTTGAATAATCACCAGCGAAATCTTAAATCAGAATACGAAGAATTCTACAATGTGATTAACACCAACTACTATCATCGCATTGTGATATTGGCACCGAAAATGCAAAAATTGGCTACCGTCTTCAATATTTTGCGTAATTTTAAAGCAGAATCATTAGCTCTCTATTTCACAATTACAATTTTCATCGGAATTGTATGGTTTGTGTACAAGAAGCTGAATAACTATCAACCATCTCTGATTGATATGAGTTGTGATCTTTTCAACGCGTTCCTAGCACTCTCAATTCAACAACGGATTAGAACTTCGAGTGAACAGTTATTGGTTTTGGTATTACTTTGGTCAAGTTTTGCCATCTACTGTGGATATCAAACATTTATGATCACCAATATGATTACGCCAGAGTATGAGCCACCATTAAAGGATATTGATGAGCTGGCTAATCTGACCAATTTGTTTGTGATGTGCGAACCAGGTTTCTGGTACTTGTTATTAGTCGAATTCAACTTTCGTAATTTAAAAAATCTGCCACCAGGAGAATACTCTAAAGTATTTGAAAATCTCGAGCACGGTGACATTGATGAGTTTATTGCGGCACCAAATTTTACGGATTATGCTTTTGTGTTGCTCGAAGAAAATGCTGATCGATTTCTTAGTTCCACGTATAATCGTCGAGGTCGAGAAATGTTATTTTATAAACTTGCCGAACCGGTGGTAATCGAGAACTATGTTTTGATACTGCACAAGCAAAATTTTGGGTACTTTCGATTTGAAGACTACTACACAAGGGTACAGGAAGCAGGGTTGTTCGAATATTGGGCACTTTTAACGGAATTCGATTTATATAAAGAAAAAGAATTGTCGGCACATTTTGAACCTGATGAAATGGTCAAGTTAAAAGATTTTTATAATTTTGGTCTTACGGCCTTAATCGTAGGTTGGTGTATTAGTATTGGTACATTTGTTATGGAAATTTTTATTCACAAAATGCGAAAGTTTTTAAAATCAAGTAATTAGACTACATAGTACAGCATTAAGTTGTTTTCATTTTGGATCATCACCAACTATCGTGACTTAAACAATATTACGGCAACTCACATTTTTCTAACCATTTTGTCCTCGAAAATTTTGGGAAAATACGAGTGGCTCAAACTCGAGTATCAGAAGCGGTCGACGGGAAAACACCTCACATAATTGTACATCTAGTGACGGTTGCCCAATCATTGCACTTAAAATCGAAGCCGAAAAGTCTCGCTTCTAACATTAATTAATTCACTTATTCGTGCCTTCGCACGCCAAGGGGCGGAATATTTTTCTCGAGGGATATAAAATTCTGCCGCCATATTTAATTGCTTTAGTATTAGTATTAGACTCTTAATTTACTTTGTTTAAATTATATTATGTATTTTCAAAATTATATTTAGCCAGAGTTTGTCAAAATAAATAAAATTAAAATCGTTGTTGAAATTGTTTTGCTCAATATAATGGTTTTGTGATATATTGACATTTTTGTTTTTTATTATCCTCAATGTCTAGATGGTGCAGGAATGGTATGTGGGGAGTAGACACAACCATGAAACTTGATCAGTATTTTCAGTACAACGAGTCACTTACATTTCACTCATAAAAAGTGGGGTTCTCAGAAATCAACCTGGAACTAGGGGTTTTCCATCCGTGGCGGGCTACAGTTATCGGGAGGGTCACAGGTGGTGGATAGTGGACGGCCTATCGATAGGTATAGGTTAGTGGTGGATTAAATAAGCCGCCCTCAACTTCAGCTCTGCTGGGAGGAGGCTTTCAGAGAACTGGGGAGTGGTTAACCTCTGTTCACTAAATTCTGAGTGCCTAAAATACCTCGTATGGAAGGGCGACCTGATGGCGCCATAAAACCATCGACTACTAACCAAGGCGAACTGAGCGTCGCGTCTCCCTGCGCTCTCGATTTGCCCAGGTAGTGAGTGGCGAACCCTATAAATGGGTCATCTCTTGAATGGAATGGATCCCATTTGTTTGGGATATCCATATGAATGGCTGAATGGGCGGGTGAATGTTGGAGAGGGGGAGGTGGGAGGGGACACCGAGGGGCCGAGTAGCTCGGTGAGCCAATGGGCCGGATTAAAGCGTCATGCGGCTGGTGCTGATTGTCGAATAGGCTGGGGCTCATTTAACAAAGCCCAGTCGTGAACCCAGCCCTCAGGATACCAGGCTACCTCCAGTTGTATTTAGCCTTACCTGCATAAAAAGATATCTGCGCAGATGGATCTTTATTTCTCTGATACTCGTGGGAAAATGAACGACCAAGAAAATACATAAAGGGGCCGATATCCTCTAAAAACCGGAAAGTACAAAGAAGAAGAGTAACTCTAACCATAAAGGTGGGACTTCCTCATAAATGGCAAGGGAAAGCGACACCATAGCATCGAAGCAAGAAGGAAGCGAGCCGCCAAACAAAATAGTGCGGGATTGAGAGAGATCCCTCCGTCGAAGCGACCGTACAGGGCGAGACGTATAGAATTTTACAGAAACTGGCATAAAGTTTCCGGAAAATCTCTTGGGGATTAGGGGGTAAAATTTGATTAAAACCCCAAGAGTTCAAATGTAGATCATTTGAATCGTTTTCCGTTCATAATTTTGATTCCCTAAACTACTTTAGAATTCGAAGGCATCAATTAGCAAATATTTGTAGAAATATTAAGAATTATTATATTAAGAAATATTAATAATTATTATATCAAGAGTTGAATTGTGGATCAATTGAATCGTTTTCCATTCAAAATTTGCATTCCTAAACTTCTTTAGAATTCTTTAAGCTCTGCATAAAGTTTCCGGAAAATGTCTTTGGGATTTGGGGATAAAAATTTATTAAAACCTCAAGAGTTGAATTGTAGATCAATTGAATCGTTTTCCGTTCAAAATTTTGATTTCCTAAACTACTTTAGAATTCGAAGGCATCAATAAGCGAATATTTGTAGATAGATATTGGTCAGTTTAAGCTCTGCATAAAGTTTCCGGAAAATCTCTAGGGGATTAGGGGGTAAAATTTGATTAAAACCTCAAGAGTTGAATTGTGGATCAATTGAATCGTTTTCCATTCCAAATTTGCATTCCTAAACTTCTTTAGAAATCTTTAAGCTCTGCATAAAGTTTCCGGAAAATGTCTTTGGGATTAGGGGGTAAAATTTGATTAAAACCTCAAGAGTTGAATTGTGGATCAATTGAATCGTTTTCCATTCAAAATTTGCATTCCTAAACTTCTTTAGAATTCTTTAAGCTCTGCATAAAGTTTCCGGAAAATCTCTTGGGGATTTGGTGGTAAAATTTGATTAAAACCTCAAGAGTTGAATTGTAGATCAATTGAATCGTTTTCCGTTCAAAATTTTGATTTCCTAAACTACTTTAGAATTCGAAGGCATCAATATGCGAATTTTTGGAGATCGATATTGGTCAGTTTAAGCTCTGCAGAAAGTTTCCGGAAAATCTCTTGGGGATTTGGGGGTAAAATTTGATTAAAACCTCAAGAGTTGAATTGTAGATCAATTGAATCGTTTTCCGTCCATAATTTTGCTTTCTTAAACTACTTTAGAATTCGAAGGCATCAATAAGCGAATATTTGTAGATAGATATTGGTCAGTTTAAGCTCTGCATAAAGTTTCCGGAAAATCTCTAGGGGATTAGGGGGTAAAATTTGATTAAAACCTCAAGAGTTGAATTGTGGATCAATTGAATCGTTTTCCATTCCAAATTTGCATTCCTAAACTTCTTTAGAAATCTTTAAGCTCTGCATAAAGTTTCCGGAAAATGTCTTTGGGATTAGGGGGTAAAATTTGATTAAAACCTCAAGAGTTGAATTGTGGATCAATTGAATCGTTTTCCATTCAAAATTTGCATTCCTAAACTTCTTTAGAATTCTTTAAGCTCTGCATAAAGTTTCCGGAAAATCTCTTGGGGATTTGGTGGTAAAATTTGATTAAAACCTCAAGAGTTGAATTGTAGATCAATTGAATCGTTTTCCGTTCAAAATTTTGATTTCCTAAACTACTTTAGAATTCGAAGGCATCAATATGCGAATTTTTGGAGATCGATATTGGTCAGTTTAAGCTCTGCAGAAAGTTTCCGGAAAATCTCTTGGGGATTTGGGAGTAAAATTTGATTAAAACCTCAAGAGTTGAATTGTAGATCAATTGAATCGTTTTCCGTCCATAATTTTGCTTTCTTAAACTACTTTAGAATTCGAAGGCATCAATAAGCGAATATTTGTAGATAGATATTGGTTAGTTTAAGCTCTGCATCAATCTCTTGGGGATTAGGGGGTAAAATTTTATTAAAACCTCAAGAGTTGAATTGTAGATCAATTGAATCGTTTTCCGTCCATAATTTTGCTTTCCTAACTACTTTAGAGTTTTCTCTAAAAAATTTTTAATTGTTAAACCTAGGTTTGATTTATATTTCTGTGATTTAATTTTATTTTTTTAATATTTTTGATTTAATTTAAATTCTGAAATCATACATTTAAATCACAGAATAGATTTCTTTAAATAAATAAATAATTGATATTAGACACTTAGCTTCGCTGAAAGCTCATGTTGGGATTAAAATACAATAAACTGTATTGGTTACTGGGAAGAAACCCTCATCTATCGATCCCTAATAAGCTTCTGCTTTATAAGCAAGTATTGAAGCCTGTCTGGCCTCATGATATACAGCTGTGGGGATGTACCAAGCAGAACAACATGGATATTATCCAGCGATACCAAAATAAAGTGCTAAGAAACATCGTCAACGCACCATGGTTTGTCAGAAATAATGACGTGCACAAAGATCTGAGCATAGAATCCATCACAACCGAAATTTTGAAATTTGCTAGAAGTCATGAACAACGGCTACTTCACCATGTCAACATCGAGGCCATTCAGCTACTGGACAATACAGATCTAATTAGAAGGCTCAAAAGAGTAAAGCCCCTATCTAGCGCACAACAAAAGCGCGATCAAATAATAAATATCAAAGCTAAGGAGGAAATCGATGGATAAACCCTTAAATTTCAGTAAAATTTTCAAAAAAAAAATAGGAACATGGTCATGATTGTGGCATGTAACCGAGTGAGGTTACAAAAACTCGATTTTTTGTGATCAGCGTAGACAGGTTTACCTGAATATTTTATAGTAATAATAATTTGCAATAATTAAAATCTCCGGAAACGGAAGTTCAAAATATGTGGATCATCCAATCACTACTGACGTGATTACAAGTAGTGGTCGACTTGTCTACGATTAGTCGACATTGTCCACGAGTATTGGGTAAATTCGACAGAGGTTAAGATAAAGTCGCGTTAACATATTTTCTCTGTCTGTTCCTCTTCTTTGTTTGCAGCAGCCAATGAATATTTTGCGTATAGTTACGAAGAAATTATTAACTACTTTTTGCATTTTTAAGTAGTTCTATCTCTAAGTAATCGAAAGAATATTTCGTATATACTTTCAAATTCAATATTGTACGTGCTTTGACGTCATTCATTGAATTCTAATACTTTGTTTATGTACCCGAACTTGGTGAACTTTGTGGCGATGGCGGAAATTTACTTGTATACACATTTTAGAAAATGAAAATATAAAAATATGCTAGATGCTTTTCTTTGTATTTCACTATTATGTATTTTGATGTCGTGTGTATTTTGTTGAAATAAATTCAAAATGCATTATGAATTTTAATAGGAATTTTTTAATATTTTTTTCGGAGCTTCGCATTTTATAAATGGGTGTAGTATAAAACTCGATTTGTCAAAATGTAATTTCCGGAGTTCATCTTTACTATACGAGTGTACAATGGGTGTAAAATTTGCTGTAGGTAAGACTGAAAAATAATTGAAATATTTTTTCTAATGAAACCATTCTCTCGTTCCGAAAATAATCTCCTTAGCATGAACGTTTCTTTAACTTTTTGTTTAGTAAATTTGATTATTTCATTGTTTTATTATTCTATAGATGGATACGACCTGTTTATATACGAAAGGAGCAGAGCACGTTCATAATTCAACAAAAAGTTTTTCTTCAACATTTTGCAAAACATAATGAGTTTCAAGAAAAATCCAATATAATTCGTTTAAAAAATATTTAATCCTTAGAATGAATCTGTTATTGTTACACCAATTAAACCTACATATCTAACTTAGCCAAAAACGCCGCAACAGCACACATGTACTCGTATAGTGTGACGTGATTACTTATAAATGTAAATCTAATCATAATCAAAAAAATTTCAATCGAAATTATCTGTGCCTGATTAGTGTCTACCTAAATTGTCGTTTTTATTAAGAAACACAATGTGTTTACCAATTAATGGAAGAATCTTGAATAAGGACTCTGGAGTTAAAATTTGAGTGCAGTTCTGCAATTAATACTTGTTTAACCGAAACCCATTTCGATTATTTTCATTTTACACCTGTATAAGACGATTTAACTTATAAACACAACAACCCAAATCTCAACCCAATTTTTACGATTATTTGTTGTTTTTGTAAAATAAATATATTGAAATGCTGGTTTGGCAGTAGTAGCTTCGATATAGCCCCATAAAAATGTATATGAAAATTGTTGGAAGTTATACCAAAACCTTCCTGGGTCGAAAATAGCTATTGATGTTTAGAGATGGTAGATAGTACATAATTAAGTGAATGCTGACCAAGGGACCGGCACCAGCTGTATGCTCAAATTTGGGTAAATGGCCAAGTTCCAAAATCTCAGGTTAAGTTAAATAAAAATTTATATCTCTTTAGAACTTTCCAGGCCTAAAATGGTTCTTTATGTTTTGAGTTGATAATAATATCTAATAAGGACAAACTATGGTGAGCTCCTTCGATATGGCCCGCATATAAATTTATATGAAAATCATCTATAACTTCCAAAACCTTTCTGGGCCGGAAATAGCAGCCCAAGCACACGAGCACACCAGCTGGCACACAAGCTCATTAAGTTGTTGCAGTTTTCGATAGAAGTTTGAGAAAATTTAGTGCCTGTGTAACCAATAATGAATAAAGAAACACAAAAAATTCACCATTCGATTGTCTCTAGAACAGTGGTAAGTGATATCGTGGTTTTGAAGAATTCAATCACAAAATGGCAGAATTCGATGAAAATTCCTCAGAAATAGCGTACTTTAGGCAGAAATTTCTAAAATTAAAGGCCAAACTGCGTGGCGGGGTGCATGACACAAATCTATTATTGACGGCGGTAAAGAAGCAATTAAATGAAACCATGGCTTCATTCAATTCTCATCAAAAAGAGCTATACGAGTATGGCAGTGGTACAAATCGAAAGCAGAAAACTGCCGCCGAAACATACATTTGGACGTTATATTGTAGTTATCGATGTAAATTTTAAACGCATGTGGAAAATGGTTTGCAAGCGTTATGATCAACCGGGTCTAGTCATACGATCATTCATTAAATTACTTCGAGAACTACTCGTGATCTCGCAACTTTTGGCCTCGCAACTTTTGGCCTAATTACAAGCCAACTGGATGAAGACTCTCGAAAGGCATGGTCAGCAAAAACAGTAGACGTGAAATATGCAACATATGACTCCTTTATTGAATTCCTCGAGAGGCGTTATGCTACCCTCGAAAATTGTGATATTCCGAATAGGCGAACATTGAATACAAAACCCAGCCCCGTAAAACATTTTCCGTCCATTGCGACAATTTCGTCTCTTTTAGGGTCAAAATAAATTTAAAAAAAAGTGAAGAGAAAAATTTTATTTTCCCAAAAATCTGCCGAAATTGACTTAAAATTGGATATAAAAACAAAATTAGGTACGAAAATGACTGAACTTCATAAAACAAAAAACGATATTTTACAATCAATAGTCGAAATTGACTACCTGTGTGCGATCAATTAAGGATCGATAATGACTGTATTTGGTACTTACAGATACAAAAATATCTTTCTTCCTAAAAAATTTATGATTTATCGTTTCTGTTGTTTTACTATTGCCTTTTATGGTCATTCGACTGGTGTTTTGATGCTGTTAGAAAAATTCACGCTTTTAATTAGTTTGGGGTTGAAATTTGTTAAATCAAGTGTCGTGTGAAAAAAATATTAAAAAGTGAAATTTATTATTATTAAAAATATTATAGTAGTTGGTGTACTAAAAATAGTAATCAGTTTTAATTATTAAATCCAAAATTGTTTGAATAAATAATTACGTGAGGTAAGTTTATATTTAATCGAAGAAAACATACATTTTATTGAATTATTAAAAAAAACGCGGTCATCTTGATAATGTGCATAATAATTGCATACGTATGTATATTCTATGAAATCTTTAATTAGTATGAATTAGGTATTGAGTGTTATCTTGAAGATAAATTAATTTGATATTTAGAGTTTTCAAAGCGATTATCCGTTTCACAATATATGTATGTTGTTTTTGGTACACGTTTAAGCTTAGGCTACGCTGCGTCCGAATTTAACGATATAAAATGTATTGCATGCAAGACCTGGATAAATTTTTAATGCTATAGAAACGTTTTAATTGACATAAATACGTAGAACTTAAATTAACTTTCAACATCAGTTTGACGTCATTGCCAAAAGGGCAAAATGTTTTGATTATGTTCATTTCGTAAGCGGTGGCAAGGCAAAATAGAAAATATAGTTATCTTTTGGATAAGTCTCTTTATGATACAATTTACAAGAAATAGCCACTTAAAAAATTTTTAAGATCAAGACGACGAAATGTCTGAAAATTGATCATTCGACCATTAAAGACGAAATAAGTCAAATGTCGGTCAATTGTTCGTTTCTTCCTTGCTTGAAAATGAACGAAATTTTAAAGACAATTTTGTCGGACTAATAGGACTTCCATTTGACCATCGCATTCGGCTGACCAACTCCGGTCGAATTGGATAATTAAAGAAGGGTGACATTGGACGGTCGAACCTGACTGACAATAGATGTTGCGTAATGACTGTCTTTTTTCAACCATTTCGATATTTTCATATAAGTATAATTTTTAATTAAATTAATTCTAAGCAAACTGTTTTTATTTAAAATATAGTTAAAAATGCCTGAATTTCGAAAACTTGCATCGGAACTAAAACCAAATTCACTCAAACGCCGCTTACGGCAAACAAATCGGGTTAACGGCAAGCTGTTTTCTTCACAGAATAGTATTTTATCTTTGCCGAATAAGACAATCACGACATCTGATTTAAGTTTACGTCGTATAATAGTAGAGAGTTCACCTGCGCAAATAGATGAGGGTTTCAATGCTGAGAGTGATGAAGAAGATTATTTAGTTAATTTTGATGATGATTTTGAGCATCGATTTTTAAAAGATAAACTTGAAAACGTTGGCACCAAAGAAGACAATAGTTTAACCACAGAAGAATTGCTACTTTTTTTGAGGACATGGGCACTCAGGTACACCTAGACTGCCTATTGATAGCCGAACGGTTCTTAATACACCAACAAATAAATTGATAATTAACGTAACACTGGGAAAATACGTACATATTGGAATTGGTGTAGCATTGGAGAATTTATTGAAAATCAAGGAGATTTTGCCCAAGGAAGTCATAATTGATTTCAATATTGACGGTCTGCCAATTAGCAAAAGCTCCAATAGCTGCTTTTGGTTTATACTAGGTGAAACATCCATTAGTAAACGCATTTTTGTTATTAGAATTTACCATGGGTATAATAAATCACATCTTTTTAATGAATTTTTACGACCTTTTGTTGATGAGAAGAAAAATTTGGACCAGCCAAAGCTAAAATTTAAGACCAACCAATTCAAATTAAAATTGGAAATTTGATTTGTGATACACCAGCGAGAAGTAGTGTTCTTGGAGTAAAATCACACACCGCTTACTTTGGATGTAACCAATGTATTCAGGAAGGCGAACACATTAAGTGCCGAATGACGTTCCCTGAAGTCGAGGCGAGTTAACGAACTTATTTGTCGTTTAGGAATAAATCTGATGAGTATCACCATAATACTACAACAATTTTAGAAGAACTCCCAATAAATATGGTACACCAGTTTCCATTCGATTATCTACATGTGGTCTGCCTAGGGGTGATGAAACGATTTCTTAGAATGTGGATGAGCGGCACATCAGAATCGCTATTACTGTCTCGTGATATAGAAAGAATTTCTGAAAGGCTAACATCAATATCATTGCTACAACCAACTGAGTTTCAAAGAAAACTGCGACCTCTTTCTCAATTATCTTATTTTAAAGGAACTGAATTTCGAGCGTTTTTGCTTTATGCGGCTGCATTTGTGCTTAAGAATATTTTATCCAAAGACAAATATGACCACTTTTTACTTTTACATGTTTCAATAAGGTTGCTTTCTACCGACAATCTATCAGAAAACAATATTCGATTAACGCAAACTATGATAAATGAATTTATAATTGGAGTAAAACAACTATACAGCGCACATCACCTGGTATGTAATATGCACGCTCTCTCACATCTACCGGAAGATGTTGAGAGAAATGGAAACATTAACAAGTTCAGTTCTTTCCCATTTGAGAGTTACATGTACCAGATCAAGTCGCAGCATAAAAAGAACAGACAGCCTCTTTCACAAATTTACAATCGGATAATGGAACTTAATGACATTCCAGATGTAGAAGAAATTATTAACGAGAATGAATATCCAATTTTTAAACGTAAATCTGTGTTAAATACGTCGTCTAAGAAAAGAACTATCTATGAAGAGATTGTGTTTAAGGAGTTTAGACTGAACTGTAGAAAACGTGATTGCTGGTTTTTAACAGACGAAAGATCAATTGTGCAGTTTATACATGCAATAAAAATTGAAAACTGTGTACATATATGGTGTTCTAAAGCTAAAGGAAAGAATATTTTTTTCGACATCCCGATTTCATCAGATAAGCTAGACATTTATAAGTTAGATTTAAATTTGGAAGAACCTATGTATTGGAAACTAAGCGGACCGATTAAGAAACTTTTTGCAATGGAAAATCTTCCGGAAAATTACCGGGCATATTTCTCACTAATTCATACTTAATTAGGTATGTTTCGATACTTTATTAGGTAATATAGTATATTCAACAATTGTCACTATAGAATCACGGAACAATGACGAACAATTCATTAGAGTAAAAATTTATATACATTTAACAAATATTTCAAAATTTGGCAATTAAATTTTGTTGACTTAAGTTGTATTGTTTTTTAATATGATTCATGATGTTTCAAAGTTATACGATACTTTTAGAATAATTTAATGTTTCATTACAATCTAAATATAATTATTGTACTTCTAAAAATGTTTATTCTTTAGCAATGTACGCCGTTATCGAAACGATTGATAGCAAGGGAGAGCGAGAGGTAGCAACCGTTTCAATGAGTTGGATTGAACAGTCCCAAATTGTATGGCCTGATAAAAAATTTAAAAGTTCTCTTGAGAATCACAGCCCTCCCGAACCAACATGGACAAAATATGATTTTAAAATGTTAGCATCTAATATTGGTAAGATATTCAACCCGTCAATGCAATTTTTCGTAAGCTTACATACAAATTTAATTATTAGCTACTATTAACGAAGCAAAAAAGAAGGAAAGGATATACGAAATGTATTCCAATTCTGAATCAGAAGCAGCCAACAACAACTTTCAGAATAAAAAGTTTAAACATATAGACTTAAACGAGGCTTTCGATTTTGTTCCGGCACCAATGGCGACTCGAGTAAATACGCAAAACGATTTTGGGATAGCACTGCGATCAGATTTCGACCTGGTGGAGTACGACCAAAACAAAAATATAGAGGATGTGTTAATGAGTTGTGGCAATACCACCCCGACCGATAAAAATTTTGGTAAATATGAATGAATACTTACTTAGATTATCATACTAAAAGTTAAAAAACTTAATTTAAAACTATTTATTTTCAGGTATAATCGTTGATAGAGATATCTACGACCGGCCGAATGACGAAATTAAACAATTAACCAGTGAAATGAAGCGTTTAGGAGAAAGATTTGAGACAATGGAGACTTTAAAAAGTTTGTCAGAAATCCTGCCAGAATTGATTAGTTTCATAAGAAGATCGGCAAATAAGTCCATTGATCCCTCATTTACTACACCAGAACTACCACTTAAAACCGTTGTTGCCGTAAATAATTTCAATTTACAATTGTTTAACAAAGCATTTTCGGAACAAATGGTATATATTTCTTAAAATTTACTGTGATTAAATTTTAAAATCTTATTTTTCCTTTTGCTTAAAATTCTAGCTTCTTTTCCTAAAAATGAAAGTAGAGGGCAAGAAGATCCGTAGGAATATTAGAAATATTGTGGAAAATCTCATTGCAGTTGAAGTAATCCACGAATACAAAGACCGTAGAGCGGTTTCCATAAGGAAATTTTATATTTTACACAATTAAGAACTCACATTTCTCTAAGTTAATTATCAGAACCCACAAGCAATAAAATATTTATTACTTTTTTCGAACCCTCATAATTAAACCATTTTCATCCCGTTATTGTGAAAAAAATTGAGACAAAAATATTTAACACTGTTTGAAGTTTAAAATTTAATATTGTTACCGTGAACTTTTAAGATGAACGCAGATTCATCCCGAATATATATCTAGCAGTTTCTTGCCACGTAGCAAAAATCTTTATCAGAATTATGTAGCAAGTATACCAAACACTGCACAATACAACTGAGAGATTAACTTTGATTGATTGTTGCTATCTTTATTCGCAAGGTTATGTTTTTTTCTGTTATCGAGAGATTAGGCGGAATGGCCGCTTTATATAACATTAATCAATAACTTTGAAGCTTTACATTTAACATGTATAAGTGTAGAATCGTAAATACCGACATAAAGTAGATCCAATGGCCTAAATGGATTGGCTATACTTTTTCTGGAAAAAACCAATGATATGTTGTGTCTTTTTTATAAATCCTGTGCCGCCCACGAAATAATCTTTCACTTATACATCTGAGTTGAAAGCCGTCGGAAGCCATTTAGTGTGAACAATTGCATAATAAACACAACTAAGACTCTGTGGTGGAGTGTGGATTTCGGCACCGATACCCATTATCCACTTCAGGTTATTAGCTGATAATGCTATTAATGCTCAGATAGTACACTATATAATAGTGTGATTATAGGTAAATGTTCATTTAGAATTAATAGGGGAATGTAGTTTTATCAAAACGGGTCTTACTTTTTATGATCCTTTGTTACATGGCAAGAAATTATTAGGCATCCGCTAAGTTTGTTCAAAAAGTTGGAATTTTTCGATATTATCTAAATAAATGAATAAAAGTTGTATATTTATTGGAATTTAAGAAATTTAATAAATTGTTTGATGTTATTCACCCTGAAGATTTATGAAACCTATATCCCCTAAATCCCCACAAGATGGATGCGGCTCCACGAAATTTTCTGAGCGTATGAGCGTATTTAAATTCTTTATTTACATTGTTTAAGCTTGTTAGAGCTAACAAATATAATTACTCTAGTTGAGGATACCATAAACTACCGATTCAGGGAATTGGGATACGCTGAAGTTAGCAAGATTGATATTAGAAAAAGCTTCGTGGAATTTTTAAAGCGAGCCGCCGAGCGGTTCAGATATGCAGGAAAAAAACCAACTGGAGGATAATAGTACTGATTAAGTTACTTTTGTATATAATTTATAAAAATAATACATAACATAATACAATAACATTATAATAAATATATAAATTGGATTTTATATTTTCATTTTGTCTAGTTACAATAAAATTACATTTTATCAAATGTTGCGTATTACAATTATTGAGAATCTAGCTATCGGATTTGAGAATTTAACCATCCTCCATTTGACCTCCTGATCCGAGCTATCTTATTTACAATACTACACTGACAAATGACCGTCAGACTCGAGTCACATTGGTTGGCCAATATCGATGTACTATTGGTGGCATTTCTGTATTTACAAATGAGCGTCAGAATTGGTTCCCATCTGTTGGTCAATGTTGGCTTACTATTATCGGACAGTTTTCTCCTATAAATTACTATCAAGAATGGTCTTGCATATATCGGTCAATTATGACTTACAGTAGTTGGTCTGAACAACTAAATTCTATGCAGTCAAATTTGACCAACAAATGATTTGTATATTTGGCCTACCGAAGTTGGTCGGATTTGCGTAGACATAATTGTCTTATATTTCCGACCAATATCCGGCTAGGATTAGACGCCCAAAAGACTGAACATTTGTAGGTCATTCGACTAATTTTTGCCTGTAAGGGTCGTAAGCCATTTAGTGGTCATTTTTCGGACAAAACTATCAATCTACATTATTCAGTGATGTCAAATCCAAACAGTGAAACGAACCAATCCAATTTACAAGCAAGTACGTCCCTACAAATACTCAAGTGCCGCAAATGTTCGAACAAGCATCGGCTTCAAGACTACAAACAATTCAAAATAATGGACTTAACCAATCGTATGGAGTTTGCAGTCACATCAGGATCATGTTTTAATTGTCTAATCTGTGTACACAACTCGAAAGAATGTCGGTCGTTCGGACGATGCCAGCTATGCCACAAAAACTTAATACCATGTTACATCCACCAGAAGATTCGTCAGCACCGCAAGCAGAAGTGGATGCTTCGTTCAAGTTCATTTCTACCTACAGTACGGTCATCATTAACAATAAATCTGGGGTAAGTTGTATTAGCCGAATACTCTTAGATTCCGGATCCGTCAGCCATCTTAATCTATTAAGGATAAATGCGCGATATGGAAGAATAAATGAAAGAACTACCTACCAGTCTTCCAAAATCAAATATCGAAATGTTGAACGAATGGGAATAGCGGAAAACTGAAAACTTAGTGGACTCAGTAGACAACCAAAAACATTAAAATCGACATTGTCATGCGCGTCAACTATTTCTTGAAAACATTATCTGAAGGTTAATTGGAAGGGCCAGACAAATTAATAGCTCAAAACACCTATTTCGGCTGGTGATGGTGAAACACCCGTACCCAAACAACAATTAACATCGATTTTGATTTCAACGTAAACAGTTTAATGCGGAGATTCGGGAATTGGAGGAGCTGCCTGCTTGCAACTCAATGCCTGCACAGGAACAAACATGCGAAGAATTATTTAAACAAATCACTTATCGTAATTTTCAAGGTAGATTCGTAGTATGACTGCCATTCGTGCACAACTCATATGCACTCGATGAATTGCTAACTCAAGCAGTATCATGTTTTTCTAATCTGAGATGAAAGCTAAATTCATAATATTCATGGATGAGTATCTCGATCAAGATCATATTGCGACCTCTGCAATCATCAATATTGTTAAATCAAACACTCATGGTCGGGTGCACGATGCATACAATAGCCTTTACATCTAACATTCAAAAAATGTATAGGCAAGTACGAGTTCATCCTGACAACGTTAATTTTTGGCGGATAGATTGGAAAAAAGGTTCCACCGAAATGCCCAATCAATTTAATCTTAGTACAGTTACGTATGGCACTGCATCTGCTGCTTACTTGACTTCTCGATCATTAATACAGCTAGCAAAGGACGTTGAAGCGACCATGTCTAAAATCGCTTCTACCATTAACCATAATTTTTACGTACTATGTGGAGCTGATTCCGATGAAGAGGTCATTGCTTTTAGTAAAAATTTAGAAATGGTGTTACAATCTGCTGGATTCAATCTGCATAAGTGGGCATCCAACTTTAAACAATTTCTCGCTAATAACACCGATAGCAAGCTAATCGATTCAATATAAATGATTAAAGAAACTACTCAAAAGGTATTGGGACTGCACTGGAATTGCGAAGACGATCACTTCATGTTCAAAGTCAGTATGTTTCACGACGACATAACAACCACTAAACGAAACTTCTCTCAGATGCATCACGTGTATTTGAACCACCCTACCACCCAAAATTGTCGAGGCTTGGAACCAAAATATTTCGAAGTACCTCCATATATAGAGTGTAATACACAGCGAGTGACAGCACACGGATCGCGCGGTCTATCTAAATGGAAATGTTCAAACTTATTTAATTTCAACCAAGGTACCCCAATCCGAGGAATTATTAGCAGAACATTCACTGGCCAAGCTACCAAATATTGTTTGCAAGACTTTAAAATTCGGGAACGTAGTGCTTAATTGGTTATCAAAGCACCCTGCCATCAGCGCAAATACACGAATGGATACCTAATACTAAATGGCAACATGTCAATACAAAATCGAATCCATGTGACTGCGCCACCTGGGGTCTCATGCATTCGAGTTAATAAATTATGCGCTCTTGTTGTACAGTTCAGAATGGCTGAATTTCGGTAATACAGACAATTTGTTATATTGATGACATAAACAATTTGGGTAGATAGATGAACTTTATACACATTGGATTTCGAGTTCGCTTTATCCAATTATTGACAACACGCTGATTCAAAATACATTCGAGGAACCCATTGCAGCAAATGCCAGAAAAGTGCCATCGCTTTCTTGTGAAGTGATACAAGCTGCTGAAAGATGGATATGGAAATGGGTCCAAGAGTCGAACTTTGATCGAGAAATTAAAATATTGAGCACAGGAGGATCAATAAAATACGGAATTGTTGTGTCACTCTCACATTTCCTCTACAAATAGTAAATTCTCCGGGTAGGTGGTCGTTTAATACCATCTGTTTGGAAAATCTAAAGCACCTAGTAATATGTCAAAATCTATTGTCAAAATGCTGAGCCCAACACATAAAACCTAACTGCATCCAACAGCATCGACATTGTTTCATATATCAAGGTGAAAATGCTGGATTGTAGGTGACAAAGTACTAGCGAAGAGATTCACAAATTAATGTAATATTTGCTAAGTTGAAGTTCCAACCAGTACCACAATTAATGGGTGACTTATCGAGTATACGGACCACGCTAATATGACACGGATAAAGGCATTCAGTGGCACTTTATCCCACTTGAAAATTCATCTTTCAAATACAATTTTAAGCTATGGATGAATTCTCAACTCTATTATGTGAAATTGAAGCCATTTTAAATTCACGTCCGCTCACCGCTATATCGATTGACCCAAATGATGAACTGATATTGACATTAGCTCGTTTCGTACTTACGGGACCGATCAAAGGGCTGCCTGATAAAAATCTACAAGATATTCCGGAATCTCGACCTGATAAATAGCAAAACATATAAAAACGACGCGTACAGGGATACTAGCGTGGGTTCTCTAAAGAATATCTGCATACGTTACATGAAAGAAAGAAGTGGCAGCAACAGCAACCAAACCTGAAGATAGGCGCCTTAGTTTATGTAAAAGACAAAACCATCACACCACTTCGCTTGCCATTAGGCAGGATTGTCGATATTCATCTAGGTAAGGATGGGAAAATTCTTGTTGTTACTGAAAACCCGAAAGAAAATGTGCTAAAGAGACCAGTCATCAAAATAATCAAGCTGACAGTCGAAACTAACAACAATGTAATTCCACGGTAACTATGACATTTAAATGTATATTTTATGTGAACCATCCCAGGATGAGCCCCGCCAAGGAATTGGACGATAAATATAAATGCCGGAAAACCCAAATTTATTATTATTATTCTCCAACAACAAGAAAATATTAAACAACGGTACGCGGTTGAAAATAATCGAACGACTAAAAATATGCGAGCGACTCTAATTTCTATAGAATAAGCCAAGCAGTTTTTGAATGGTCTTGCATCGCCTGATTAAAAAATTTGCCGCTATCGGCGCTAATCCTACAAATGAAGGTACTTGCGATAACAAAAAATTGTTTGGGATACTTGTTTGGGGGGCGCGGCAAGGAGGAAGGTGGGAGTTATTCGAAGGTGTGACGCGAACGCACATCATACCACCTGGGCTAGCTCGGACATCAATGACAGGGTTGAGTTACTTTTCGAATTTCTTTTAAGAACTAACCTCATTATTAGTAATATAGGTCGGGAACACACCTTCAAATAGACAGGAGGTTCTGGATGTAACTCTGGTCTCTGATTTTATTTCACCTATGATCAGGGAGTAGCAAAGGAGCATTCCTTCTCTGACCATCGGTAACTAACGTTTAAGCTCAATCTCCAAATTACCTATCAGTGCGGGTTCAGAAATCCCCGACGGAAAGTATGGCGCATATATAGGGAGGTATTAGAGGGCAGGATTCCATCTAGAGTCCCAGCACTCCCCGACACGGGTTGTGATCTGGATTCAATGGTGGACACTCTTACTAGGGCTTGTAATACCTCTATGAGGAAAGCTTGCCGATTAATAAAGCTGAGGAGAAAGCGAAAACCTCTTTGATGGAACTCGGCACTTGCGGATTGCCGGAAAGTCTGTGGGTCTGCTTTCAATTGAGCGAAAAGAGCAAGAGAAAGTCAAGACTGGGACTTCTATATGGAATGCTTCAGAGGATACAAAAGGGAAACAAGAAAGGCGCAAAGGAATTCGCCGAGGCTCTTCTGTGATAGAATGGAAGGTGTCTCGGATACCTCGCGCTTAAGGAAGGTTCTCTCTATTAGTCCAGCTATTCCAGGCTATCTGAAAAAACCGGATGCCGAATGGACGGTTTCTAGTGAAGAGACTCTTGATCTTTTGATGGAAACTTACTTTGGTCGACTGCGGGTCCAGGGGTGACTCTGGCGTCCAATTTTAGTGTACAGAGCATATTCTGAATACACGGAAGATAAAATGGGCTAGTTCTTGGGGTTATCTTCAAAGGGTGTCTGAAGCTGGGGTACAACCCGAAGAAATGGAGAGGGGCTATAGTGATCTTCATCCCGAAGGCGGGTAGGAGCTCGCATAGCAACCCTAAGGACTTGAGGCCACTATCTCTGTCATCTTTTCTGCTGAAAACCATGGAAAGGTTGGTGAATGTCCATATTCGTTCGAGAATTATACCCAGAATCTGGGCACAGTCTCTACATGCGTACCAAAAGGGTAAGTCCGTGGATACGGCGTTACACACCTTGGTTCGTGAAATTGAGAACTCACTGAATTTTCAAGAATACTCGTTGGTGCAGTTTCTCGATATCGAGGGCGCTTTCAACAACGTGAAGGTGGAGCCAATCAAGGAAGGATTGTTGCCACCTGATATTGAATACCATAAGCAGGATAATTAATCATCTGCTAGGTAGCAGAAGGGTTATAGCAGGGATGGAGGAAGTCTCCGTGAGAAGGCGGGTTAATCGGGGAACACCCCAGAGAGGTCCCCTTCTTTGGAATGTAGTAATCAATGGACTACTATTGGAACCGGAGGGGAAAGGAATAGGAGCGGTTGCTTATGCCGATGACGTAGCGATAGCTGTCTCGGGGAAGCACCTATATACAATCCACGATGTGATGCAAAATGCATTATCAATCACTGCGGGTTGGGCCAGCAGATGTGGATTTTGGATTAATAAATCTTAAACAGAGCTGGCCCTATTTACTAGGAGACATAAAATTCAGGTAATGCTTCCACCAAGTTTAAATGGTACTACGCTGACCCTTACTGATAGGGCGAGGTTTCTGGGGATTCTTCTCGACAGTAAGCTCAGTTGGACACCAAACACGATAGAAACAATGAAGAAGGCCATTGTGGCACTCTATTCTGGCAAAAATGTCATCAGAAGGAAATGGGGTCTAAAACCGTACTGGTGTACTGGCTTTACACGGCAGTAGTAAGGCCCGTACTATTGTATGTTGTGAGTGTATGGTGGCCAGCTTTGGAGAAATTATCATACAGGAACAAGATGGCGAAGGTGCAGAGGGCAGCCGGCTTGCTCATTAGTGGGGCGTTGAAAACAACCCCAATAGTGCCTTAGAGGTTATGCTGTACTTGGCCGTCCGACTATCTGCGATTTCGGGTTCGAAGTGCCTGAAAAAGGGCACTCAACTATAGCCAATTCTGTGAGGGATGACCTGGTGAATTTGGATTATATAACACCCCTTTTGTGCTTTGGCAAGCGTTTTAAGGTGATTCTCTCCTCTAGGGAGGATTCGAAGAATGGTCTCATTATGCAGACCGGGAGAGTTAAATTGTTCACCGATGGCTCCAAGCTCGATGGTAGAGTGGGAGCTTGTGTGTTCTGTGGATAATTAAATGTAAGTTTATCTTTTCTTCTACCTGATTACTGCAGTGTGTACCAGGCAGAAGTTATAGCGATTGAAGAGGTCATGAACTGGTTGTAGCACAGTGTAATATCGTTGACTGATATCACTATCTGTGTGGACAGTCGGGTAGCCATTCTTTCGCTGGATTCAGTTTCTCTGGTGTCGAGGATGGCGTTGAATTGTCATATATCTCTTAACGAGATGAGTGAACACTTCAATATCCAGTTGGTTTGGGTTCCGGGCCACTCTGACGTTGAGGGAAATCGCAGGTCAGACGAATTAGAAAGGTACTGTGGGTAGGCCTGTGTCTGGGCTGAAAGCAGCAAGTCATAGGAAAGCAGTTGCCTTGGCAAGTGCTAGGTGGTTTGCCAGTCCGACTAGCAGGGTTGCGAAGCAAGTATGGCCCGAGCTGTGCTTGAAGCGATCCAAGACCTTGAACACACTGAGGAAGCGAGATTTAGGTAAAATTGTAAGGGTACTTACCGGACACTGCCTAACCAACAAAAACAAACGAAAATTTGTATGTACTCGTACTTGTATGTAATAGTTAAAAAGTAAAACAAGAATGTCATTGAGGCGAAATATTGAAGTTGTGAACTAGTTCCATTCCTATAATAAATAATTAGGTTCAACATTTATTAGGATGAGATATAAGAGTTTAATATTTTCTTAAGAAGTTGAATATTTTGAGACCTAATATGTTTGTCAAAAATGTTATTATGTTTTTCTGATAGGTCTAGGATAGGTCTAATATAGACAGTCCTAATCTAGACCTATCAGAGAAACAAAATAACATTCTTGATAAACATATTAGGTCTCGAGATATTCAATTTCTTAAGAAAATATTAAACTCTTATATCTCATTCTAATAAATGTTGAACCTAATTATTTATTATAGGAATGGAACTAGTTCACAAATTCAATATTTCGCCTAAATGACATTCTTGTTTTACTTTTTATCCAATACATAGGATTAAGTTAGGTCTAACTTCACACGCGTATACAATCGTGTGATGTTTGTGCTAAACTAATCGTAACCAGGGATGATATTGTCGATACTATAGTACTTTTTTCGTTACTTTGGCTGTATGAAAAGTACTTCGATACTTTCGATAATTTTTAGTACTTTAGAGAAAATTCAAGAAATACCACTCGAAAATCGATCGATGCTATCCATTGGGTTTCATATCAGAGGTGTTCAACAGCTTTAATTCAAAGACTTAGATATTTAATCCGTTTTATGATTAAAGTTACTTACGAAGCCTAATGTAAAATTTTGTAAAGGCCTTATGCGAAATGTAAGTTTTTCCTACGAAAGTCTTTGATATAGCACAGCAATAGCCATTTATTGGTTTACATGATAGGTCTAAAATCCAGATAATAAATTTAAAATTCTGTAATTCTCGGCAAATTTGCTTCTCGAGTAGTTTGTTAATTAAATTTTTGTTATGCTTATATACAACTACCTGCTTACATTAATCCCATTTCGCTAAAATGTTGGGGCGACGCTTGCCAAAATAGTACAACAAAAATGCCGAATTGTTCAATCTCGCAAATGGGGCAGTACATACAGTGTAAATAGAAAATCCCCAATATTAACCATCCGTTTTGAAGAGATATTTACATTAAAATTTTGGTCTTTTGAATTGGTTGCAAAGCTAAAGCTCTGTAGCTGGGCCTTAATAATTACTAAATTTAGTAAATTTCCATTAAAATTATTGTTGTCAGGACTCAGAGGCTTGCATTCTAATAGGTCTGCTCTAGCAAAGATTTATGTTTAAGCGGTTAATTATTTTAAAAACTAGCACAGCAGAATTATATAGAAAGATCACAAAATGTCTAGTCTTTCAGTAATTCATAAACAAACAGAAAAGAGTACTTTACTTGACATCGCTCTAACCAGTGAAAAATTTCAGGGTTAGAAATAATAATTGATGAGAGCATGATAAGATCTATAACATGCTATTGCGTCGTTGCAAAAGTAGTGAGCAAAGTAGTTAAAGTAGTTTAATTCCTCAAGTAAAATCGGGCGTTGTTATGATTGACGGAGTTTTAATGATTTTCTGGAAACTTTCAATAACAGCACCAGAGGCACTCAATAGTTAAAATCCCACTGCTTGGTAAACAAAAAATTGTGGATACTATTTGAGGTGAATGAGGTTGTTGGTTATTCATGTATATTACATTCAAATGCACCCATAGATTCTATGGGTAGTCTCTAGTATGGTCGAGATTAATTGATTTGAGCTTCTGTTGCCTCTGATGCGCAAGAATGCATAACGCTGAAAACAGATGTGCATAATTTATGCGTGCGAATACGCATACGATTCCACCGGTGTGAAGTTTTTAACGAAAAGTGTAGCTACACAAATTAATGAAAAGTGTAGCTACACAAATTAATGAAAAGTGTAGCTACACAAATAAACAAAAAGTGTAACTTCTAAAAAGTGTAGCAATTAAAAGTGTAAATAGCGCATACCTTTACTAAAAAAACCGAAGTCAAAAATGTATATTTCATGCAAATACCGGGATCAAATTTTATCATAATAATTCTGGTTTTGAACAGGACGATACATCTGTTTTCAGAAAATATATGGCCACACTTGGTAACATCTCTGAGTTTTCTGGAATCGGCCATAGTGTGGCAGGTATTTTGACGAATATTAGAATATTCATTAAATTTACCGAATTAAAAATTGTCGTGAAGCAAGCTAAGATCTTGTTATTTTTGCGTGGTTAAATGTTTCGAACAGGACGATTTATCCACTTTCAGAAAATATATGGCCACATTTGGTAACATCTGAGTTTTCTGGAATCGGCCAAAGTGTGGCAGGTATTTTGACGAATATTAGAATATTCATTAAATTTACCGAATTAAAATTGTCGTGAATCAACCTCAGAACTTTTTATTTTTGCGTGGTTCACTATTCGAACAGGACGATTCACCCACTTTCAGAAAATATATGGCCACACTTGGAACATCTCTGAATTTTCTGAAATCGGATATAGTGCGCAGATATTTTGACGAATATTAGTATATTCATTAAATTTACCGAATTAAAAATTATCGTGAAGCAACCTAAGATCTTGTTATTTTTACGTGGTTTAATGTTTCGAACAGGACGATTTATCCACTTTCAAAAAATTTATGTCCACAGTTGGTAACGCCTCTGAGTTTTCTGGAATCGGCCATAGTGTGGCAGATATTTTGACGAATATTCATTAAATTTACCGAATTAAAATTGTCGTGAAGCAACCCCGGATCTTGTTATTTTTACGTGGTTATATGTTTCGAACAGGACGATTCATTCACTTTCAGAAAGTATATGTCCACACTTGGTAACATCTCTGAGTTTTCCGGAATCAGCCATAGTGTGGCAGGTATTTTGACGAATATTAGAATATTCATTAAATTTACCGAATTAAAATTGTTGTGAAGTAACCCCAATTTTTTTTATTTTAATCTGGTTAAATTTTTCGAACAGGACGATTTATTCACTTTCAGAAAATATATGGCCACACTTGGTAACATCTCTGAGTTTTCTGGAATCGGCCATAGTGTAGCAGGTATTTTGACGAATATTAGAATATTCATTAAATTTACCGAATTAAAAATTGTCGTGAAGCGTGGTTAAATGTTTCAAACAGGATGATTCACCCACTTCCAGAAAATATATACCCACACTTGGTAACATCTGAGTTTTATGGAATCGGCCATAGTGTAGCAAGTATTTTGAAAAATATATGAATTTTTATAATATTTATATCCTAATTCTTATGTGGAACCATTCCAAAACTATTTATTTTAATATGGTTAACTGTTTTGAATGGCTCAAGTTGTTTACTATTAGACGACATATGCCTTTATTTGGTATCATCTCTTTTTTTTAATCGGCCACAGTGACGCATATGTATAGTATATCATTTCAAACATTAACATTTAATTCTTTAGTTTTTTTACTCGTAATAACCCCAACTTTTAGACTAGAATTATTATGATAAAATTTGATCCCAGTATTTGCATGAAATATACATTTTTGACGATCGTTTTAGTAAAGGTGTGTTATTTACACTTTTAATTGCTACACTTTTTAGAAGTAACATTTTTCGTTAATTTGTGTAGCTCCACTTATCATTAATTTGTGTAGCTACACTTTTCGTTAAAAACTTCACACCGGTTGCGATTCCTCCATTTTTGGAAATCTTTGGACGTTTCTTTCGGGTAATGTACACAAAACAATGAATAATAAGCCGTGAAGTTAGAACTAATTTAGTTTTAATGTTTTTTGTTGTTGTCCACGCTGATGTGCATCAAATTTAGAAATCGGAACAACTTGCATAATTATGCATGGCATGTATATAGAATACATGTAATTCATTCCATATATACTAGTCATTCTAATTTGGATGCGAATATAATTATGCACATCTGTTTTTAGCCTAAAATTGTGACTTGGGTCCTACAAAATGCTATTTTTATATGAGTTCTATCAAATGTATTTCCATACCTTGAAATTTGCTTGTAAAGTTGCTGAAATTTTCGTGTTTTCGATAAAGGTGCAGAAAGTACTTTTAAGCTGGATTCAGTACTCTGATCCTCATCGATTCAGCATTTTTGATTTGTTGCCAATATCATCCCTGATCGTAACGTTAGTTATATACTGGTTAGGTCTAACTTCACATGCATCTTCTGCAGAAGCTGCAAGAACGAGGAGGAGGAGGACACTCTTGTTCACTTCCTATGCTCATGTCCTGCTCTTGCTGACAGAAGACACGATCACTTGGGCAAATACACTATGGACAGTCTCTTTAATATCGAAAGCTGTAATGTGCGAGATCTCTGTGTGCGATAGCAACCACTGAAACCTAACCTAACCTAACCTAAGTCAATTTAGCCATAAGAACTAATTAAGTTAAAGTTTATATAATTATAAAAGTGTATCGAAACTTATATTAAATAAATAAATAAATGAAAAATTAATAAAACAAAATAAAAGAATTAAAAAATCAAAAATTTATTTTTTTAAATAATTTGTGAGAACAGAAAAACTTAACTTATATTCCACTGAATTCATACTGAAAATTCAAAAATTTCTACAACGCCACTGTACTAAATATAGAGTTGCACCATCATCATCATTACAATCATCATCATCATATTGAAATGAACACACAAAATTATCTCATCTCAACTACATAAATATTTATATCATAGAGAAGAGTAAATTGAAAAACATTTCAAAGTTTATATTATGATTTTGTTGTTGTACAATATGAGAGGAAAACTGTTTAATATTGTTGTGCTTTTCTCTCCTCCATGGCTCCATCCAACGATTTTGCAAAAAAACGTGAAAAGAGAGTATGAATTCCGAGCGCACGATAGCAAAAAACAAAAACAAAAAAATTTATGAGAACTTTTTCTTGTGTTGTTTGCTTGCTGGCGTGTTGCTTTCGGTCTATTATGTGAAGTTGTGCAAAGAAGGGAGGACAACAAAAAAAACAAAAATAATAATGGAAAACGCGCCGTCGCATTAATACACCGAAAAAACGCTTGAGTAGAGTTGTGATTGTGTTGTTGTACTTGTGTTTTGTCAAAAAATATAACAAATTTATTTTTCTCAGTCGGTGAAAAACATTTTTCTAACTCGGTTCGGGATTTGGTGCTACGCATAGTAAATTAAAAGAAAAATTAATTTAAATTTGGTGTGTTGATGTAATGAGTTTGTGTGTTTCTTAATCTTAATTTTTGGTTAATTATTTATTTATTTTTCGTCTTTTCGTTCGCCCACAAAGTGAAGAAGTTTTGATTTATTATTGTTAAGTTTAATAAAGTTTCAAGTTATAAAAAAAAAAATGAAAGTAAATTTGTTTATTAAAATTATTAAAGTATCAAAAGAAAATTAAGCAAAAAATAAATAAACAAAATCTTATTTATTTATTTATTTGGTTGTTTTGCTGTTTTTGTTTTTGTTGGTTTACTTCTAACGTAGCTAAGCTGTATGTGTTATTTAGTGACTTAGTGTAGTGTGGGTGGAGTTGTAGAATAAATTTAATAAAAAAAATATAAATCAAAATAAAGCAAAAAGTAAAAAAATTGGAAAAGTCAAGAATCCGGATCAAGAAAAATTAAATTGTGTGGTTCTTAATAATAAAAGGCGCATCAAACAGAATGTACGATAATATTTTTAATTAATTAAATATTATACGAGATTTAATTAAATCTACAACAGCCACAACAAAAATTATATAAATTCGAGTGAAGTGAAGAGATCTGTCGAAGCACAAGAATAAGAAAAATACTTGACGTGAAGAGAATTTTTCAATTTAGTTGTGATGTGATGTGGCGCGGTATGTCTTTGGCGAATTTTCAAGATATTTTGTGTGTTTTTCCCAAAATAAAATAAGTAAAGAGGAGAGCGAGAGCGCCAAAAGCAAATAACAAGAAGAAAGGTAAGATTTTCATTTTTCACCCATTTTAATTGTTTTTATACTTTTTATTTTTGTTTTGTTTACTTTGAGTTTTTTCGTGCAAATTTTCATTTTTACACCAACATTAAATTGGTTGTGTGTCGTGTCGTTGTTCTTGCGATATTATTTCAACGAAATTTTTCTGTGTACTTTAGTTTTTAAAGTGGTTGTGGGCTTGTGATGTTCATTTCTCGGTGAAGAGGAAGTAATATTATCTCGTATAGATAGAGGGTAGATATTAAGAAATATTTTCGGTAAGTTTTATAATTCTAAGAAATTAAAGCAGTGACTTTAATCTGTTTTCTACGATTCATAACTTAAAGGTACATGCATCATAGCGGCAGGATCTTAGCCGATGCCAGAGTTGTCAGTTTACTATTCCAAGCCAAGCTTAAGGCGATATTACTAGCGATCTTAATACAGAATTACTATACGGTCATCATCTCAAATGATGAGATTCCTTTGAGAGAAGCCATAAATCAGAACTAAATTTATAAAACTGATTTTTGGGATCTGTTGTTTTGTTTCTTGGGTTTTGAATGAAATATAAGTAACTAACTGGAGTGGAAGCATTCCATTTTCTTACCAAGCTTGATAAAATCCAGTATGAAGAAAATGGGATTCTTATATTTCTTTACGATTTTGAATAATTTTAATTTCTTGCTCTTCGTTGGCGTTACTTACCGTGAAGATATTTGAACGCATCAGTACTGTTGTTTCAGATAATTTGGGCCGTAATAAGAGAGCACCACAATATCCAAGTGTGTGATGGGCGAGTTCATCGTTGAGCCTCTCGAGTCTCTATCGTCACTGGCTCGACTCCTGGGTCTGTGTTATAGTATACGATTTTGTAAACGGATATCGTGCCCGAGTATTGATGATTTATTTGTTTTGAGCTCGAATTCAAACGCATTCGGTATATTTCTCTTTGCGTAACAGGACGAACTAATTCGCGCCAGCGGCAACTATAAGTGGCTGCTGGGTTGGGATGTTGTAACTACACTTTCTTCGAATCGGGTCTTATCAGCGCTTTGTGTTTAAGTTGGTTACTCGCTAGAGGATAACGTCTGTTAAAATAATTTAAAAGAACCACAAAATAATTTTGCTGCAGTTTTCCATCACTCAACTTGTTCGACATCGCATGTGTTTACTTCGTTTTTCTGGCTTGTATCTGGGCGGATTTTTGTGTATCAAAATACTACATTATCAGTATACGTCGGGGTGGCTGAGACCAAATGTTACTGACTTCACTCTGCTGTCATTTGTGTAGTTGTCATTTTCGCGCGTCAATTTTTTGACAGATTGATGTTTGGTTAGTTGTTTACATGTGGTCAACAAATAATTGTACTAAATTAATATCTTCATAAAAAAATCATAATGGAATTCAAACGTAATAGTGTAATTGCACGGTATTTGGGTGGAAATTCACAAACAGCAAGAGTTCGTCAGCTCCAGCATTTGAATGTGAATAAAATGTTTGTGTATCGAACCATAACTCGATACAACGAAACTGGTAGCATCGCTAAACGCAACAGAGGCGCTCCTAAAAAGACAGCAACATCAAAAGAAATGATACGAAATGTGAAGAAACGAATCCAACGAAATCCTCGTCAAAGTGCCAATCAATTAACCGCACGTCTACATGTTTCACGATACAGCATTCAAACCATATTGAAAAATGAACTACACTTGAAGCCCTACAAGATACAAACAGTTCAGGATGTTACGGAGGCACAAAATAAAGTTAGGCTTGAAAGAACACGAGCATTGAAGGCCTTGGCCGAACGTGATGAGATTCCAAAAATTGTCTTTTCTGATGAGAAAATTTTCACCATTCAACAGTATGTGAATAAACAAAATGATCGTGTTTGGTTAGAGCACAAGTCCAATAATAATTTGGACACAAGAATTGCCATGCGCAAGCAATCACCAGCTTATGTTATGGTTTGGGCTGCAGTGACTGCAGATGGACGCACTCCTCTGGTTTTCATCGAACATGGAGTCAAGGTAAACCAAGAGGTGTACCGCCAAAAGATCCTAAACGATGCTTTGCTACCTTGGGCACGTAAACACTTTAGTACGAACCGTTGGACATTCCAACAGGACTCGGCACTGTCACACAAAGCTCGAGCGACACAGCAATTTTTACAAAATTGCGTTCCGTGGCTGATTTCGTCGAAAGAATGGCCACCATATTCACCAGACTTGAATCCCATGGATTTCTCCATATGGTCCATTTTGGAGAGTAAGGTGTCCACTAAAAAATACGAAAGTGTTGATGCATTGAAGTCAGCTCTTGTTCGAGAATGGAATAAAATTCCGCAAGCTCACGTTCGGTCAATATGCAATGCTTTCTATGGAAGACTGAATCAAATAATCAGAGCCAAAGGAGGTCATATCGAGCAGTAACATGTTTTTCATAAAATGTAATATGTTTTCAACATATTCCACGAAATTTCAATAAAAAATAATCAAAATTAAAAAAATTACAGCGTTTTCATTTGGTAACACTTGGTCTCAGCCACCATATCGCCGCCAGTATATCGCAGGATGGAGTAAAACCAATAAAATATCTTTATGTGGTAAACTCTGAGTACGGCACGATTTTCAACTTAAAGTTGACATGCGGCTTACCTACAAGTTAGTTTTCTCTCTCGCTCTAGCTTACATATCCCATGAAGGGATTTTGCCGCCTGCACTATGGTCCTCCATCCATCTCGGTCCAACGCGCTCGTCCTCCAGTTTCGGCATCCTAATATACGTAGATCTTGTTCGACGAAGTCAGGCCAGCGGAGTTGGGGTCTTCCTCTACGACGCACTCCGGCTGGTTGTTGATGGAATACTTTATTGATCATCCGTTGTTGTGGGGACCTTGCAACGTAGCCAAACTATCTAACTAGATTGAACTTGATGAATCCGATGATATCGCTACCTCCAAGAAGTTGCTTTATTTCGTGGTGCATACGAATCCGATATTCGTTGTTTGCGACTTTAATTGGACCAAACATTGAACGAATGACCTTCCTTTCGAGGGTAGATAACAATGGTCCAGGTCTCGTTCCCAAAAGGCAGCACAGATTTTATGAGTGCTTTATAAAGTGCATATCATTCAACGATGTTATAACTGACTCGAGGTATTTAAAGTTTTCAACGCTATCAAAATTATGGTCGGCAATTCCGATTTGACCATGTTCCTGGGAGTTGCTAAATTTGGTTTTACTACTGTTCACCTCCAAACCAGGCCTTCTTGCACATCGATCGAGCTGTATGAAAATGTCCTTGATATCGCTAGGTCTTCGGCCAAGAACACGATATCTTCTGCATATCCAGGAATTTGGCCTCAAGCGTCAAATTGAACAGTATAGACGTCAGTGCATCTTCCTGTACGTTGTTAATTTACACAGAGAAACGATTTTCTCTGGAATTCCTAGGCATATGAGCGCGGCGGAGATTGTCTGTCGGAAGTCTATATATAGTTGGTGTATGCTTATTTTGTACTCCCAACATTTTTCCAAGATCATGGGAGGAAAGGCATGAGTCTGGCAAATACAACTTAGACAAGACTTCATAAGCAGTGTTCAATAGAGCTATACCACAATATTTTCCACATTTAAGACGGTCACCTTTTTGTGCAACGCAGCTCTTCTTATTCCCAAATTACCGGACAAGTGGTGCAGTGATTAAAGCTTCGGCACTTGGACCGGGAGGTGCTGGGTTCGAATCCCATCAGAGGCTAGATGCAAATCGAATTTTCATCATCGATTACGATCGGTGATGCTAATAAATACAACTAAGACCCTCTGATGGAGTGCAGAATTCCGTGTCACGCGCCGACCCACCTTCCATGTCAATGTTCAGGTTGACATGGAGCTTGCAATGTGCAGGTGGTATACTGTAGTTGTGTGAGTAGGTGAAGTAGGTGGGTTAATGATGTGGAGTGAATGAGTGGTATCACAATGGGCCTAAAAAATTGGCCTAAGTGTGCAGTAAGCAACCACTGAAACCTAACCTAACCTATTCCCAAATAGAGACAATGAGATCGTATAGGTTTGTTGCAAGAGTATCGCCTCCGAGAGAGAGAATATCTGCGACGTTTGTTCTCAGCTCTCCATTCTCATCTTTGATGGCTGTACTTCTTGGTGGAAGTATTTAGTGCGATTCCTGGCGTTAGAAAAAACAGTCCCTTGAATTTCCTAGTTCCGCTGGGAAGCTGATGTTTTTGACACAACATCTCATATGATCGTGCTTTTGTCGAAGGCAGGTAGTCGTAGCTATCCTAGCGCGGAGATATTCTGCTGGAGTACTTCTAGTGTAGCGAGCTAACGATTTATCACGAAGCTTTCGCTTATTCGCTTCGACCTCGGAGGTCTTCTACCATTCTTGGTTATGGCTGACTATATAGCGTGCTACTGGTCCTGTATGCTAGGAGGAGCTTCTTCGTTGTCACAGGGCTGCTCTAAATAGTTAATGTCAGCTGATTGGTAGCTCTGCAGTGGCGATTGGTCTTTTAGAGCATCGATATTCCATTGAACGGTCTTTTGTACTTGTCTATTGAACGTAAATGACAGTTTGTGCTTATATTTGAATATGACAAGCGTATGTATGCTGTCCAGGTCTGCACCACTGAAACATCTAACGTCGGATATATATTTAAGACACCATGACGTGACCGATTTGGTTTTCCGTTCTTTTGTCATTCGATCTCTACGTTACTTTGTGGATTCTCTTATGTGGGGAAAACGTACTTGATACCACTAAGTTATGTACATTATTACCAGGTTGGTGGCGCGTTGGCCGTTGTTGATACTAGTTGGGTGCAGGCTGTTAGGACCGATTTTTCTGCACTCCTACCGATTTTTGCATTAAAGTCGCCCACGATGATTTTAATGTCGTGGTGCGGTATGTTTTTGACGAATTCCATCAGCTCGACATAAAATAGGTCTTTGATGTCATCAGATTTATCTTAGGTACGTTAACGATCGTGATGTTAAATTTGTTAGTGCGAAGTCTGACCGTACATATCTGCATGTTGATAGGGCGGCAGACGATGATATGATGCTTTGCGCCGATAGATGAGGAAGCTAACTCCAAATTCTCATCCATTCTGATGGCCGCCGTAATGAAGAGTTTAACCATTGGTGGTGTCATGGATCCCACTTCCAGACCTTCTAAGCTTTTGTAGTGCAAGTACGTCTAATGTGTAACTCTTTGCTTGGTACGAAAGGTTCTGGAAATTTCCAGGTCTTAAGAAGCTAAGCACGTTCCATGTTCCCAGTTTTAAAGCATTGTTCGTATACAATTTGCGAGGTCGAGTTTGTGATGAATCCGATATGGTAATTCGGGGTCTTTGTACTGGTGATAATCTTCAGTCGGTCCTAACCTGCAAAACAGACGCTCATTGGTATTGTTTTTGGGGCGCCAATGACACGCCCTGACATGTAGTATCCATGGCTATAAACGGAATTTCCCCTGTTCGTCCCCTACACCGCCTGATTCATTTAGAGTTACCCAGAGAGCACCGCGAGGGGGTATGAATCTAGGACTTAGCCCCTACAAGTTAGTGCACTTACGCTTTCTTAATCTTTTATACCAATTTCGCTGAAAATTTATTGGTAGTGTTATTTTGCGTGAGATTTCGTACAAAGGTTAGTTAACCAAATTCTACTCCGTAAATTAGAAGAGTGACTACTTCGTTTGTAAGCTTCGCGTAGATGTTTAACACGCGCTCGTGAATTAATCATAATAAATAAGAATTAGTTAGGCGGATAGCTTTATCGTCTAGACTATATAATCTACGAAGCAGCGCGTAGTGTGAAGCATGACCAATATGATGTTGTTCAAAAACTAGAAAACTGGTCTGAAAGGTCTGAACGTCGCTTACCATGTTAGGCCAATAATATAGTCTGCGCAAGACTTCTCTGGTTTTTTGAATACCTCGATCGGCGAATCTTGATGGGCATTGCGCTTGATTTAGTTATACAAATGTAAGCGATTTTGGAATATAGAGCTTCCATTCTGAAATATCAGATCAATCATTGGGTACTACACTCGGTTTAATGTTAATCTTATTTTCTAGTACTTTTAAGTTAAAGTTATCCTTCGAATGAATTAGAATAATTAAATCAATGTATTAAAAAATAATAGTTCATGTCATTATGTAATGAGCTGTTATTATGCGGACTGTTAATGGCCCCGACCTGATATTCTATAACAAAGTTGAGCTTTGCAACTTAAGGCGTCAGCGAGCGGGATGCCCAGAAATATCTCCTTTTCCCATTAACTTAAGTGGTTGGAACTGGAATAGTTAGTAATAATGGTAAACGGCTATCCTTCTATGTACTGTTTGAATTTCTCAACACCTACCATACCAGCCTAATATGCAAGCTCAGCCACAATGTAATTGCACTGCGTTGCATTAAGATTTTGGGAAATAAAGGCAACAGGGCGCTCCTCTTCACCGCTGTTTGACTTTTGGAAGAGGATTGTTCCAAAACCGGTAGAAAAAGCATCGCATTTTATAAAAGATGGTTGGTTATAATTAGCGTTCGATAAAACAGGAGCGGTAGTAAGGACGTTCTTTAAACCATTAAAAGCTTCTTGAGCTGCACTGTTCCATTCGAATTGTTTTACCTTTTTGAGAAGATTTCAAAGGAGTATCAATCTCAGCAAGCTGATATTTCAAGAAATTGCCATAGTTGGCGGTCGGATTTCGGAACCGGGTACAATTTATTTTCATCTATTTTCGAGCGATCAGGAATTAAACGACCGTCACTGTCTATATAGCCTAAAAACTTTAGCTATTTGGATATGAATCTAGATTGAACTATATTCACCGTCAAATTAGCTTTCGTTAATAATTCTGATAAGATTTTCAATAATTGTATGTGATCCTCGAATGTTCCGCTGGTGAAGAGCAAATCATCAAAGTACACGAATACGCGAGTGTGTAGTTCATGAGTTATTACTCTATGTTTCAGTCGATACATAATCTGGGGTTAATTGCAAAGCCCGAATGTTATTACTGTAAAATGCTACAGCGGCCTTTTAGCTAATCTAAAGACCGTCTTATCCTTTGATTCCTCCTCAGCTAGCGGTATTTACCAAAGGCTTTTTTCAAATCAAGGCTCGTGATGAACCTTGTTTTATTAGACGCCTCAACAAATCCTAAATGAGAGAAAAATGATAAACATCCTTGAGCTTACACAAACGCACTCTTTCATCCCTTTTCCGGACCGATGTAATAGGTAAACTGTATGAAGTGCATCTCTCCTCAATCACGCATGCTTAAGGAAGCATGCTTATCACATCATCTAACTACGCTCGTTGTTCTGAGCTTTCGTTTCAAACTGATTTTACCTATCACTCAGTATCTTATAAATTGACGCCGTGATACAGCTTCTGTTGTAAATTTGGAACCAATTGAAGTGTGATCATACGAGTTTCTCCGGCAAACATAATGGAGGTTAGAATGTGACCCTCAATTAAATCAGTATGACTTTTTGCGGTTTTGACGTGAAACGTTCGCACCACTAACTAATAAGCCAAAATAACGTGTTCCAAATAACTCAACCTCCGCGTTAAGGTCGGTCATCCATTTTATCGATAATTAATGATGCGATTGCGTGATTTGTAAGATTTTCGCGTAATTTAAAATACTGATTTGAGCGACATTTTCCCGAGTTTACGTTGACAACGGTTGGATTAATAATGAATATGCTTTGAGAATTTGGATTGATTGTTGAATATGGATTTATGTTTGACAATTGGGATTCTTGGATTGAAGAAATCATTAGATTTCATGCTCGGCATTTGTGGCTACAACTTCTTCAGCTAACGTTTTCATCAAATTTGGCTCTTAAATCATTATTCTCTTGTATATCTTATGAACTTTTCTCGTTTTCTATTTATGAAAATAATAAATATCCACAGTCCAATATGTGCCAGGTATAACTTTAATAAAGTTGAATTTCTTATTTTCTGTTACTAAATATTGCGGACCGTTTCTTAAAAACAACTTTAACTAGCTCTATTCAAATGTTGTGTTGCACATTTGCAACCAATATAGATTTATGCATTTTTCGAAATCAATCGACACCACACAGCGTAAACTATACGAAGATTTCTCGCATACATTTAATCTGTCGAGTTCCTACTAAACTTGACACAATTTTAGTCTCGTAATTTTTCCGTTCGTCGGTCGTCATATTGGCTAGACATTATTTTAGAAAATCGGCACAAATATGACATGATATCATTTTCGAGTATTTTAATCTGTATAAATGAAAGAGTTCGCCATTTAAAAATTTTAAAAATACACGCGAAATTATTTTGTTTATCCCTCGGGAGATGTATCACAAATTAGAGCCGGGGTACACGCAGATACTTGTTGAATTTCTTTTTAATTTTTCTGTATCAATTGACTGTGAAGCATTCGTAATGAAATATAATTAATTAAATCGATTAATTAAATTGAAGTGTGACAACAAGTTTATTTTCACTACTATACGGATAAATTTACTCTTGCGTTATATTTTTTGTATTTTGTTCAAAATGACTTTTTACATAATTTGCATATACGATGTATACCTACATAATATTACAGTGTTTATAAATAAATGTATGATAGATTTTTTAACATTTCAAAACAAGAAGAAATGTAGGTAGGTCAGTAAAGCATTATACAGATGATTACGTATATAATATCTAGATGAATATTTTGGCAGTGGTGGTCTTTTCTAAATTTACTCTTGAGATAATTTTTTGAAAAATTAATTTAGTTATTTTACGATTTAAGTCACATCGTAATTTTTTGGCACGCGCAAATTCGAATTTAATGTCTGTGTAAACGTGTTAAAATGGTGGTTCTAATATTGCTGAAAAAATTAAATGGTAAGTAGTAATAGTACTCGATGCACCCTTGGGACCTAACCTTAACTTAAATATTATTTTTATATGGCCTGCTAGTTTGAATCTGTTTTATCTGCGAAACGAACATGCTTTTTTATAAGAATCTACGAGTCAAGTATAATCAAACACATATTAACGTGATAAACATCTTTCGGCAACGAACCAAATAAACCCAGTGTACTGGCTCTTGTAGACGTCCTGCACACAATTGTTTGTTTATTGTTGTTGCACATTAGCCAATTTCCAAACACTTGGAACAATCAATCAGCTTAATAATTCTATATTACAGGCATTTCAGGTGCGACTTAAGTCAAAGCCATTTTATTCCGTTATTCGCTTACTAATCAAAACTTCGGTCCGAAAACTGACAACGCGGAAAAATTACGACCTAATTTGGGATATTTCTACCAATAAAATTAATCGCAAAATCGAAATATGCCGATCATCATTGTCATTGATTTTGTAAGCCAGTTGAACCAATTTTCATTATACGCATTGGACAGAAAATTTGGTTAGCAAATTTGTCTAAATCCGAGTTTTTAGTGGAAATTCTTAATTTTACCTCATTGTTCGTGAATTTTCCGCATCGGAGTAAAGATAATTTTCTTAGAAAAAAATTTTTGTTTTCCGCATTTCCTCGAAGTTTTTGTTGGCTGATTTAAAGAGCAAATATTCTTAGAATATTTTTCGCAAATGCACAAAACAAATTTCAGAAAAATCTTGCTAGCTAAAAGAGTTTATTTCACTACGTTGTATAAAGACGTGACATTCAAGTTACGATCAATTTAGGGATGACGGAAGTTTCATAAAGTTATGCGTTTCAAAGCATTTAGAATGAAATGGCACGTATAACAATGGATATGTGAACTAAAGTTTAACTGTTTCCAGAGTGGCAATAGTAATTTTGAATACTAAGGTGCTTCAGCTAAATTTGTAACACCTATATTTTCTTTAATAATGGAAAGCTACCAAGATAAACACTGTGAATTTGTGAACTAAAGTGCTGATAATAAAATTATTGCTTGGAACACTTTTTTGTCAATATACTACAAGATAATATGGGAATCAAGGAATTGTTCAACACCTCAGCTCAAGAATTTGAAGAATGCCTTAGCTCATGCATCAGGTAAGGCATTCTTCAAATTCTTTCCAATGATGAACAAAATTTTTGCTTGACCAAAAACCATATAAACAAACAGCCACGTGGTTATCTAGAAATAATAAAACATTTATCGGTAACCAGCGCCACAACGGCGATTTTGAATACTAAGGTTCTTCAGCCATAATTGTGGCATTCTTCAAACACTTTTCATTGGTATACAACATGTATGTATTTGATTATAATGAGTAATTAGCTACCAGCGCCATACCGGTGGGTTTGTGAACTGAAGTGCCAATAGAAAATTGTAACTGTGAATTTGTGAACTGAAGTGCTGATAATAAAATTGTTGCTTGGAACACTTTTTTGTCAATATACTACAAGATAATATGGGAATCAAGGAATTGTATTTGCTTCAACACCTCAGCGGCAGTTTTGAGTATTAACATGCTTCAGCTAAGGCATTCTTTAAATTCTTTCCAATGATGAACAAAATTTTTGCTTGACCCAAAACCATCTAAACAAACAGCCACGTGGTTATACAGAAATGATAACACATTTATCGGTAACCAGCGCCACAACGGTTGTTTTGAATACTAAGGTGCTTGAGCCAAAATTGTGGTATTCTTCAACCCCTTTTCATTGGTATAAAACTTGTATGTATTTGATTATAATGAGTAATTAGCTACCAGCGCCATACCGTTGGGTTTGTGAACTAAAGTGCTAATCAAAATTGTAGCTTTTCCCAATACATTTCAATCGATGATTCTATCGATCGTATCGTTCAAGAGCTTTCAAAGGTGTTGGGTGTTCTTTGGTGATTTTATAGCAAGTACCCTAGCTCTTGACGTACAGGTTCCAAAAGATTTTCAAATCTCCGAAAGAAAAATAGAATAAGATTTGTGAAAAAAAATTAAAATCGTACACACCATTTTTGAAATATCGTTGATACACCATACATCTTAGCAGACGGACAATTTTGTTTTGTATTTTTTAGCCCAGAGTCAGTCAGTTTTTGTCGGAAAATCCCTGAAGGAATAGGTCTCAGCTACTCTATTCGTAGATATAAAATTCCGGATACTGACAACCTATTTGACTTGTCAACAGTGATATTGGAACCCGGATTAAGACATTGTGCATTATTGTGCATTCTTTGTTTTGTAGCCGGATTCTTCTGGACCATTACACTATGAGCACGATTTATTGAAGGTCATTGTACACGATGCATAAATGGCCAGTTGAAATTAAATCAACTCTAAGTCAATCGTTCTTGGTCATTTGAAACATTATATGTTACACTACCATTCATAATACATTTGCCAAGGCTTGTAAAACTCTGGTTCTTGCTGGCTTTTTATGGGTGCGAGTGATATTGTTTTGGTGTCCACTGAAATCCTAAATAGTGCTAAGTTCCTAGAACAGATAGGGTTATGGCAAAATGTTTTGGATTTTTCCCACTGACTTCATATGGTTCGACTGGCCTGTAGTGGTTCCGAGTGACATTATTATTTTATTGTTTCGGCTGACGTTATTTGGTTCTGAAAACATCGTTTACTTATTGTGCAAGGGCCAAATGGTTCTTGGATCGTATTCCTTGTGCAATGGTTGAAGCTGGTATTTGTTGGTTACGGCTGACATTGTATTGGTTCTGGCTGGCGGTGTTATGGTTCCGGTTGAAAGCTAATACGTTGCAAAATCATCTTACATTGTACTGACTGTGCAAACGCCAAATGGTTTTGGCTGGTTCAACCATGGTTTTGTTTATCATTGTATTTATTCCGGCTGACATCCTACTGAACCCATATAATTCGATCTGCCATTGTAGTCTATATGTGTTTAGTTATGAGACTTCTATATGTGTTTATTACTGCTGGCTGAAACTGTAGGTAGTGACTTAGCATGGATCGTGTTCATTGTGTATATGTCTAGATGATTGTATCGATTCCATGTGGTCCCGGATGGTTCGGTTATTCTTATGGTTCCGGCTGAAAAATCAAATATTGTACTACTACTCGCCGGACGCCGTGGACTCAAATTTTAATCTATTGATTTGAGTAGACTGATTTTTTAGCCGATTTGAATGAAACTCAGTTTGTTCAATACAAATTCATGAATTACTTGTGTAGTTCTAGAAAATGGAAGTTTTTAATGGAGCTGTGATTCTCAAGACATGGCTTCTGTAAAATGGACAATTTAAATTAAAACAACCCATGTCAACCAATTGGGATTTAATCATAAAATGAGCTTCCTATATAAATTAGAGATTTGGTTCTGAAAAATGGTTTACGTATAATTGCATAAAACTTAGATGTTTTGCAGCCAATTGCGATGACACTAAGTAGGTTTGTACTATTAAAATTGGATTCCACTTTAGATGTGGTTATAAGAAATGATGAATTTGAATAGAACTACCTAAGCCATTTCTTAATCGATTTATTCTGTAATTCAACAAAATTAGAGGGGCTCGAAAATTCGAGTCCTCTACAAAGATAATTTATGAAATCGTAAAATAAATCTTAGAAAAGTACAAACGAATTGTTCGAGCCACCTCTGTGGTGAAACAAGGGATTCTCCAGAACGTCTCGTCTTGCCTTGGGAACATTTTCGCTACAAATCCTCCTACAACTAGTAACTGTTTAAATAGGACGCCTAAGAGTCGCTCATCGGAACTTACTTTCAAAGAAGCTAAACTCCATGGAGTCCAGTACCTAGCGAGAAACGTACTCACTACCCCCAGAGTGTTGAACGATGCCAATTTTACTTCGAAGATGAAGGTAAAATGAGAGTGAAATCGTTATTTTGGTTTACAAAATTTAGGTTCATATTGGTGCGGTTGTGCAGATAAAAAAACCTTATTGAAATCTTGCGATCGCTTTTTCATTATTCTTAGATATTTCACCAACTAAATTTATAATTGTTCTTTAAAAAATTAGGTACATTGTGTGTGCAAGTGCACTTGTAGGGGCACCGAATTTTGGTCGACTCAATATAGTTCGTCTCTAGTACATGTTTTTCGGTTTGAGATCATTTACTTGTTTTAATTTCATTAGGTCCATATTATGTCAGTTCTCAGAGCTGCTGGATTCTCTTCCGTTTGGGTGGATCTATCGCTTTTCCCAAAATTCTCAAAAGTCGCGCAATGAACCGTTAACGATAAATATTCTGGTCCTAAGATGTAAAGAGGGTTATTTACTTAATAAGGAGTAATTGCCTTTTCGCTGGCAACAAGTATCCATATTTTTACAATCCAACGTTAAAATCTTCATCGGTATTTTTTAAATCTTTGGTTCTGACACGAATTTTTCGAGCAGCACTTCACTAATTAATCCTTTTAGAAATATGCTCTTCACCAGTTTAAAGCACTTCACAAATAATATAGGACGAATATAACAGCAATAATTCATGCAAAAAAATACTAGAAGTTTTCTTAAAATTCTTGTGCAACCCGATTTAAAAAAAACATTCAAAATCCTTGTAAATCTCCCTCGGCTAAGAAAAGGGCGTGTATCCTAAAAAGTGATTTTCAACAGGGTCGGTTAAAAATGGCCAAATTTAAATTATTGTGGCAAATTTTAAAATTTCGTTCATCACCCATTTTAAATTGTCAATTCTACTATTTCAAAATCAATGTTACGTCCTTTAATCAACATTTGACGTGGGTTGGTTGAAAAATCATATAATTGTTTAAAAAATTGTCTATTTCCTTTCATCAAAAAGTTTTAAAATCCATTTAAAATACACTAAGTATCCCAATTGGTGGAAAACCCGCCTGCAATTTATTCTAAATTTTATGTTAGTTGGTTAAGAGATAAATAAAGGGATAAGTTAATTGTCAGATTTCCTTTATGGACAACCAACCTTATTTCAGAACTTTCTCATGAATTCATATCATATTCCTAATTATATCTACACATTGTATTTGACGCATAAAAGGACAACCAGATTAAGGTACAAAATGTAAGGATCCTAATTTTAGATTTCTGAGAGTTAGATTGCCTGAATTTTTTACCCCAATTAAATAGCTGCCATTAAAGTTTTCTTCAAAAATAAAATTAACGTAATTTTACATATTGAAAACTACGAGATTGATGGTCGATGTGGATGTCCGAATGTCATCATTCGACCATCATTCGAATTAATGGAGTAGTTAGTTTTAGTTTTTCGCTGTTGTTTCATGACATCATAAAATGCCTAAAATGCAGTTAGCCATTTGTGGTCATTTAATCATTCTCAGTTCTTTGTGTTTGCGTATCATTTTGTTTAATTGACCAATTTCACGTACTCACAAGTTTCGTTTAAGTTTTGAGAAATTTTTAATAAAATTTCATTCAGGTTATTATCATGACGACAGATATTGCTTGTCATAAATCAATCAAATCTTATTCCAAATGTTATTTGGGTCGATGGCATAAGTATCCATTAAGGTACTCGTAGATTATAATTCCAAAAATTACATAACCAGCGCACTTTCCCATCATTTATATGTAACTAAAAATTTGAATAGAATTGATATTGTTTAAATTGGTACAATACATCCTGCCTGAGGATGTACATAGTAAATTACAACAGACATTGGACAAAAAGAGTTGCTGAAAAATTTAAAAATCGACACAAAATATTTTTCGATACACACATACATATATAACGGATGTAGCCGAAATCTTAAACGTTAACACACGTAGAAGATAAATTTGAACCATACGATATTAAATTTGCTATTATTGAATAATTTAACAGCAGCTTACCTATCCTTAATACATAACACATTTATTTAAATTTAATTTGGAGACATGTTGTTCATCAAATCCTTTTTAAAATAAATTCTAAATCAAAACGCACATAAATTTAGAAAAGGATTTTCCTATTCAAATCAATAATAAAGGGTGTTTTTTATAGGTTCACATCTTTACGTTGGCAACACTGTTTTTTTACAACCGATTTGGCAGCTGACATTTGCTTGATTTGTATTAGTTTGATGAACAGACTCATGTCAGAGTCAAAATAATGGTTCTGTTCGCCAAACTCATCGTGCATTACGTCTATTTTACAGTCGTCCAGTAAGACGTCAAACAGTGCGAACCAAATAAGGGATACGCTGCACAACGTAGCGTAGCATTGGCAACTGGAGGTGTGTCCATTCACTTGTGCAAAAAATAAAGCCACCCGACCATCGCACACGCCACCAATTCGCCCAATGGGGCGTCCGGCAATGGATTTTCCAAACAAAATTTTGTTCAGCGATGAAACTTACTTTTGGTTGAATGGGTACGTTAATAAACAGATTTGTCGGATTTGGAGTGAAGCTAATCCACAAGTCTTTACCGAAACACCATTACATCCAGAGACCCTTAATAAAATAATTACAAAATCCAGAAAACGCCAACAATAAAAAAAGTTGCAGCGAAATATGTCCAAATTAAAAAAAATAAAGAAGACTTAGTGTTAAAAAAACTCTACACTGTTAAAAAATTCTTATAATAATTTTGAGTGAAAACTAGAAAAAACCTCAAAAAATTTATTTTACATTCTTCATAATAGTTCGGAAGAATCTGATTTTAAAGTAGTTTTTCAAAATATAATATTAGTTGTTTCCCCGGGTATAGAAAATTTGTGTACCAAGCCATTATGTGGAAATTATTATTACATTACGATAGGACAATCATGCGAGTTAAAGGACATTTCCATACAAATGGGATAATTATGAAGTTCTGGTAAATTAGTCAATTCGGTCGGTATGAGTAGTTTTAGTTTAAATAAATTCTGGAAATTCCCCACGTTGTCGGAAATGCCAATAAGATAACACAATCAAATATTTAAAAAATTTTAATAAATAATAATAATAAATAATTTCTTTTATAACTTTCACTCAAAATTTTAAAATTATTCTGTTTAATATAGATTCGGCATAGGGGTGATCGAAGCGGTTCTGAATTAGTATTTAATGTAAGAAACCGATTTTACTTAACACATGCTCAGAAATCTCTGAGATTTTGGTTATTCAAGGGAGAATATCATTGAGTGAAATACAAAATTCTTAAACATTTCAAAATATTTATTTAACTCGACCCCAGGGATTGCACTGTAAGACGCTAATATTACTTATCTGATATTTAAATCGACTCCTACGGATCGCACAAATGTGATCGAAACGGATCAGATTTCGTATGTGGTGCAAGAAATCAACCGCACTTAGCCACGTGCTCGAAAATCTTAGTTTTTTTTAGTCGAGAGAGAAAATTTTTCAGTGAAATACAACAGTTTTAGTCTTTTGAAATTATTTAACTCGGCCCTTACGGATAGCACAGAAGTGACCAAATAGTCCTGAATTAGTATTCGATGTAAGAAACCAACCTTACTTAGGCGTTTGCTTGGAAATCTATGAGATTTTTGGTATTCGAGAGAGAATATGATTGCGTGAAATACAAAATTCTTGAACATTTGAAATAATTTAAATCGGCCTCCACTGATCGCACAGAGGTGGTCGAAATGGATCTGATTCCTTATTTGTTGCAAGAAATCAACCGCACTTAGCCACATGCTCCAAAATCTCAATCATATAGCTTTTTACAAGTCAAATTAAAATGTCAATTTTGGCCAAAAATAAATTACATGGAAATATTTTGTTTGGGGCCTAATTTCGCTAGGTGGCAACGGTACGATTTTGTACATATTTTTCCAAAAGTGATGTACGGGTCTAACTATCTCAAAACCATATAGCTCTGTTTCGACAAATTAATAGTTTTTACAAGTCAAATTAAAATGTCAATTTTGGTTAAAAATAAATTACATGGAAATATTTTGCTCGGAGCCTGATTTCGCTAGGTTGAAACGGTACGATTTTGTTCATATTTTGTGAAAAGTGACGTATGGGTCTAGCTATCTCAAAACTATATAGCTCTGATTCGACAAATTAATGCATATGTCAAATTAAAATGTAAATTTTGGACAAAAATGAATTAACTGGAAATATTTTGCTCGGAGCCTAATTTCGCTAGGTTGCAACGGTGCGATTTTGTTCATATTTTTCCAAAAGTAATGTACGGGTCTGGCTATCTCAAAACCATATAGCTCTGATCCGACAAGTTAATACTTTTTACGTGTCAAATTAAAATGTCAATTTTGGTCAAAAATATATTACATGGAAATATTTTGTTTGGAGCCTAATTTCGCTAGGTTGCAACGGTACGATTTTGTTCATATTTTTCCAAAAGTGATGTACGGGTCTGGGTATCTCAAAACCGTATAGCTCTGATCCGGCAAATTAATACTTTTTACATGTCATGAATTAACTGGAAATATTTTGATCGGCGCCTAATTTCGCTGGGTTGCAACGGTCCGATTTTGTTCATATTTTTCCACAAGTGATGTACGGGTCTGGCTCTCTAAACCATATAGCTCTGATCCGAGAAATTAATATTTTTTACATGTCATGAATTAACTAGAAATATTTTGCTCGGAGTCTGATTTCGCTAGGTTGCAACGGTACGGTTTTGTTTACAGTTTGCCAAAAGTGACGTACGGGTCTGGGTATCTCAAAAGCATATAGCTCTGATCCGACAAATTAATACTTTTTACATGTCAAATTAAAATGTCAATTTTGGTCAAAAATTAATCAACTGGAGATATTTTGCTCGGAGCCTAATTTCGCTAGGTTGCAATGGTACGATTTTGTTCATATTTTTCCAACATTATTGTACGGGTCTGGCTATCAAAACCATATAGCTCTGATTCGATAGGTTAATACTTTTTACGTGTCAAATTAAAATGTCAATTTTGACCAAAAATAAATTACATGGAACTATTTTGTTTGGAGCCTGATTTCGCTAGGTTGCAACGGTACGAGTTTGTTCATATTTTTCCAAAAGTGATGTACGGGTCTGGCTATCTCAAAACCATATAACTCTGATCCAACAAATTAATACTTTTTACATGTCACGAATTAACTGGAAATATTTTGTTCGGAGCCTAATTTCGCTAGGTGGCAACGGAACGATTTTGTTCATATTTTGCCAAAAGTGATGTACGGGTCTGGCTATCTCAAATCCATATAACTCTGATCCGACAAATTAATACGTTTTACATGTCATCTTAAAATGTCAATTTTGGTCAAAAACGAATCAACTGGAATAATTTTGTTTGGCGCCTAATTCCGCTAGGTTGCAACGGTATGATTTTTTCGTTTTTTCTTAAATGTGAGATATGTGTTCATCCGCCGTCTTATAATCAAATTATCATGGGCGGGGCTAACTTCACACAAGAGTTAGAGTGATATAATTATGTTAGTGTTGCCTAATTAATTTTTTTTAATTTCGGGAATCGGATCCGGGGATAACTTTACATACGTCACTGGCTGGGAAATCTCTTGAGATTTTTGTTATTCGATGGCGAATATCATTGAGTCAAATACAAAATTCTTAAACATCTGAAGTTATTTAACTCAGCCATTAAGGATCGCATATAGGAGATTAAAGTGGTTTTGAAACCAAATTTACTTAGCCACATGCTCGAAAAGCTCTGCAATTTTTGGTTTTAAAGAGATAATGTCAGCCCCTGGGGATCGCGGATCGCCAAAGAGGTGATCAAAGTGATTCTGAATTACTATTTGATGCAAGAAACCAACGTTACTTATCCACATGCTCGGAAATACCTGAGATTCTTGTTATTCAAGAATTAGTTAAATTAATTTTCATTAGAATTATTTAATATTCTCACAAACATTTAAAAACCTAAATAATTTTGTTTTCACTAATTGATCGAGCTAGTCTAGTCTACACCTTAACCTTACACCATAACCTTGCTATCCGTAGAGGCCGAGTTGAATAATTTAAAATTTTTAAGAACTTTGTTTTTCGAACCGATTTAGAACCGCTACAATCACCACTGTGCGATTCGCAGAGTTTCATTTTAAAATTATCACTCAAAACTTCTTCCAAAAATCAAAATTTTTCTATTTAGTACCGCATTAAAAAATTAGTGATTTTTAGAAATTTTAAAATATTAAAGTATTATTATGTTGGTGTAAACAGCCCTCCGATGATTTATTGTTATTTTGAGACATAATTCTGATTGGTTTAGTTTTCTGTTTATTCTCTAATTAACAAAAAAATGTATAAAAATCCAGTACAAACGAAACATTTGGAGCATTTTCTAAAAATAGATAATTTCTCTCGATACATCAAAGTGGTTCAAAAACATTTTCATAATTTTTTGGTAATGTGCTGCAATATCATAAAATCCAAATCATTTATAAACCAAAATATATTAATAGGTTCAGAGAAAAATCGTATAATTTATCGTTATCGCACCCGCCCGCACAAAAATCTATCTCACAGTAAAATTTGTTAGGCCTGCGTCTGTTAAAAACGCATTAATCGATCAAATTTATCGTAAAACACTGCGTGAGGGGCAAATTTTTTTTTTGGGAAATTAAAAATTTGTAATTTTGTTTCTATGAGTTAATTGCTGCATTAGCTAGAACTTTTTATAGCATGTGTTGAGTGTTATCGACTCAATTATGTTGTTGTTGGTTTTACAGACTAGCAATTTATGAAAAATTAATTCTTTCTAATTAGGTTGTGAGATATACTTAATACTTATGAGCATATATATAATTGGGGTGTGGGTGGCATGGAATTTTGAATCAAATTTATTAGCCACATGGTGTGGGAGGAAATAATCCAGACTTCGTTGTTTCCATGTGATATAAGCAATGCTAGCCATTACATATCGCAAATATTAAATTAATAAAGTTTTTTACTCCCGGAGGATTTAACCAAGGTAACGACCAACATGATACATACAATCGAAATTTAATTTACGAAAATCGGATAATTTTTCCATTCGAATTTTATTTTTGTTTACTTCTGTTCTTCCGTATATCGCTACCAGTTTTCCAAGAAAAATACATTAATAATTTTTTGTCGTACTTATGTACAGAAATATAAAGAACATCAGAGGCCTACATAATATACAATAATAAAGTTAGTTGGTTTGGGATTCTTAGAAAAAAATATTCATACAATTTACTGCCGTACATTTTATTTAAATTATTATTTTAATATTGGACGAATTTAAGAAAAATGTTGTTACTTCTAAGAACGTTTGTCAACTGTCCGACCTAAACATTGGATTAAAGCACACCACCTAACGTGATTGGGGAGGTTGAGATACTCTTGATGATTTATTACATTTTAGAAAATTTCGAACATACACACACAGTTTTTAGGTAATTTTCTGGATCTAGAATGTACGCTTCATAAATAATTTAAGGCAATCATTTACATTGCGATTCTCAATTAAAGCTTTCAGCCTTTCAGACAAAATTTTTACTTGGCTGATGATGCTGGATCCTAGCCTCTAGCCTTATGATTTGCAAATTCCCTCTTTGCAAGTACAATGAAAGTACAGGATTACAATTCCCAACGAGATACAATAAACAACGAGATTAGAGTTTCCTTTAACGTGCATACTCCAAAAATACTAATTTCTTAAATTTGTGACGCTCAACGTTTGATTGAGAAGGGATTTTTATATAATTCTCCAATTCGAACCTTATCACAATTGTATTCAAAAATTCATTATTCCCACGAAATTAAACGGGATCACAAAGCCTTTTGCAACATATCACTTATACGTACATGAATGATCACCCAATTTCGGTTTATTCATACTTTAGATCACATTCAGATGTTGTTGACAATTATCCACTAAATATATATGTGTCTTCGATTAGTTCATGTAATACCTACGCATATCACTTTGTTAACAAGACTTCCTTGAATTCGAATATCAATCTCGATGATATTTACTCTGAAAATCATTAAAACATTTTTAATTGGATTTACCTCTTGGGATTCAAACTAGCTAAATGCTCGATAATTTTATTTACACCCATTTGCACATCCTGTGTTGCCTAATAAATGTAATGTGCCTAAGTATTACAACAAAATCGTCCGCGAATTCCAAGGTAATTATTTCTATCTCATTGATTAGATGAGCGGCGGGTATGCAGAAATATTCCATCTCATCAAATCACTGGATAAAATATTTTGTCCATACATTCACTTTCAGAAAAGTGGAATTGAGAATATAGCGAAACCTGCGGTATCATATACAAGATACTATGTCAATATACAAACTTACAAGTTCAACTGCAGAGTGCCCATTCTGGAACCCGTAAGTTGTTGTGGTTGTGGGCAACAATTTATTTGTATTTCTAAACCTCTCGAGTTGCTTTTTCAACATTCCATTCATCAACTTAATAAAGACATTTATCATAATACATCGCCGGAAAAGTTCCCGGCCTAACAAAGAAAACACAATTTTTTGTGAAAAATTCATTTTATTCATCACCATAATTTCCTTCTAGAGCGAATCGGTCCAACGCCTCTCTAACATCTCGATTTGTAGAGCGATTTAGCTTTGTCTTCAAAATAAGTTTCAGCTTCGGCAAGTACTTCTTTATTGGAGCCAAATCTCTTTCCTTGGAGCTTTTTTTGGAGGTCGCAAACAAGTAATAATCGCTGAGGGCCAAATATGGCGAATATGGTGGACGCGGAAGCAATTTAATGTGTAATTCGTGCAATTTTGTCATTGTTGCGATCGTCTTGTAACATGGTGTTCATCAACGTTCCATTGATATCTTTACAATGCCCACAGACTTCATTTTACGGTCTTTCAAAACAATTTCGTGAATTTTTTATATGTTTTCTGCATCATCGGTGGTTGTACGACCACGATTAAATTCAGCATACCAGTCAATGATGGTTGATTTTCCTGGTGCAGAGTCCGGATAACATTTAATAAGCCACAGCTTTGCTTAAACCGTGTTTAATCAATACACGAAATTCTTTTTTTCCATTGTTTTCAAATTAATTAAAGTAGCGTCACTAAAACAACTGTAACTTGTAAACTTAATGATCGAAATGTCATGCAATTTTAACAGGTATCATTTGAAAGTTAGTAGAATTTCACACTGGGAGTGTGTCAGACCGGGAATTTTTCAGGCGATGTAATATGTAGAAAATACCTGGTCCCAATCGACATTTCCTGCTTAAATCCGTCTCGTGCATCAACTTATGTTTTGTTCAAATACACAACCCTCTGAAGCGTTCCATACTTTCTAGCGTTCACTATTCTCAAGCACCAATCTCACACGAACATACCAATAATTCTCAAACTGTTATTCTGTCAGAATATTCACTTTCCTGAAAGTTATTTTTGCCATTCAAAAACATCATCTGTTCAAACATCAACAAATCTTTCTCCCTGTTATTTTGCATCATGCAATTAATTTTGTTCAACAATCTAATTAGTTTACATTGTTCATATACATTGAGTGATATTCCACTCTTTCGCCCGCAAACTTGATTATCACCCATGATCATTTTGATTGTTGTGACCTGAAGTAAATTCTCTTTCTCCTAATTCCAAGTGTATAAAAGATCTAGTGGAAAGTACCGAATGCATTCATCCACCTCTAAGTCCTATTAGACTATGAAGTTAAATGAATATTTGGTACTAAGAGCGTGTTGGACGTATTATTATTTTGAAATTGACTTGGCTTCGAAAATTGATGGCTACACATAATCCGAATAACAATGGATGAAGAATTCCAGTAAAGAAAATATAAAACCAGAAGTTGAGAATCTAAAATTAATCATTAAGTTGTTTGTTAAAAACACGATTGAAACATTTCAGTCTCGGCTGTTTTTTTTGCACACTTTCATAAGCCGAACAATTCGCAGCCATAAAGGTGGTTGTTGATTTCTCCATATGGTGTATCACTTTCAAAATTTACCAAGTCGTACTGACAAGGTTACTCTAATAGAACTATCGCTCTGGCAGGTGAAATATGTTGACAATCAGAATAGGATTTCAGTTAAATTCGAGATCAAACATCTTCTAATATCTGACAAAACACCAGTTTCATTAAATCTAACCAAACTTCAGATGACTACAGATTACATCCTCAGAAATAATGATCTGGAAATCGTTTTAACAAAATTCAGCCGGTGATCCTCGACCAGGAAGCCCCTATAGGGTGACAAAACTTAAAAACAACGGTGATGAAACATTTTCTTGATGAATCATTCATCCAGAGTAAAGCATTGAAGCAAATTAATTAATATAAATCGAAAAATACTTAGCTAGTAAAGCGAGAGCTAAAGCAAGGAAGATTTTTTTGACATAATTTAATAATTTTCACGAGATTATTCACGCAATGCAAGAAATGTAAAGGCTTTAGCACATCCCCCAAAGGTTAAGAAATGAACCGCAAAAATCGACTCAAAACTAACGCTAGAAGAATTCCAGCTACAACTAGAGTGCTGCCACAACCACAGCCTATAGAACCAGGGAGGAGATCCTACTCGCAAATAACGCAGCAGTTAACCTAATGCTACTAAAGAAAACCCACTGGAAAGGATAATCCGAAGTATTGAAACGAATAAATTCACGCTTAGCTAAGTAAGATGGTCTAGAAGCTGTATATAAGTGAACAGATATAAATGAAGCTACGAATTAGCTTACATCAATGCTATTCTAAATCCTATTGGGATTTATTCAAGAAGTTCGTGGAAGAGCGAACAATTTTCTGAAAACCAATTAGAACAGAGATGCAGCTGGAAGAAAGAAACATTCAATAATACTATCCAACAAGCATCTTAGAAAAGTTGTCCTTTTCCTCATACCAACCCCATAAGGAAACATAATTTTCCTGTTGAGGGCGGAACACTAGTTAGTGAGAAACGGAAAGCTCGTAAAATCTGGCAGCGGACTCGTGTTCCGCAACACAAACATATGCTCATTTTTCCGTGCAACAAATTAAAACAACTAATAAAGAAAATAAAGAACGAAAGCATAAATAAGTGGCTTCGAGGTCTTTCTGAACTAAAGCATGACGATTACTCACTTTGGAAACCATCGAAGAGGTTACAAAGAACCAAAATGCATGTCACCTATTAAAAATGATGACGGCTCTTTGACTAAACAGATAGTCTCAAGGTAGAAGACATGTTACCTTATTGGAACTACAGAGTGGGCCATCTATTGATTTGTTTTTAAATGATAGACTAAAGCAACAGTTTCTTGAACGATTTGCTTATAATTTTGACAGCTCGTCAGTCTGATATTCCGCGTTACGAGTTAATCATGTTTTTGCTTGAGGAGCGTTTCGAAATTTTGAAAGCTTATTTTCAAAGTCAGTGTTGCGTAGCCGAAACCGTGCGAACCGCTGTAGTGAAATTGGTTAAGAAAGGTTTGCGTAAATTAGTTTAATTAATTAATGCAGTCTTCGGATAGAAATATGTTCCCATTGACGGAAGGTAAAACGGCAAAAACGGTAAAAAATCGTATAGACCGATACCACTACTTCCGTTATATCAAAAATATTTGAAGAACTGCTGTTCAAAAGGCTAAAATCTATAATAGACGAAATATGTTTAATTCCGCCACACCAAATTGAGTTTAGAGAAAATCACTTTTGAAGAAGTTTCCATAATAACGAATGTCGTTGAGGATGTGCTTGAGAATAAGAATATATGCTCCAGTATTATCTTAGATGTAGCTCAAGCTTTCGATAAAGTTTGGCATCAATGGCTTGAATTTAAACTGCATCGAAACCTACCTAAGCAATTTTATCACATTCTTAAATCCTACATCGCAGATCGACGCTTTCGAGGCAAACTTGAAAACAAGTATTCTGATCTAAAAATAATATCAGCAGAAATACCACAATGTAGCATACTTGGACCTATTCTGTTCATCCTTTATACTAGAGACTTATGAAATATTTAAGGTACTACTGTAGCAAGATTTGCAGACGATACAGCTATTCTAGTAGTTGGAAATTATATATGGGAAGCAACAAGAAAACTTCAAAATCTAGTTAATACAGTGAGTAACTGGACTAAAAAATGGCGTAAACCAAATCAATACATGTCAACTTTACAAACCAAAATATAAACTAGATTCCCGTGGTTCTTAACTCAAACTAAAGTTCCATATGGAACTACAGCTGACTTTGACATGACTCGATGCTAATCTAATATGGAAGTATCAGATCAAGAAGAAAAAACACGAGTTAAACATCCTATATAAAGAAAGATATAGTGGGTCATAGGTAGACATGCTCCCAATTCACCAGTTTGGATGGGAATTGTGAATGCCCCATGGTACATTAGGAACGACAATCTTCATAGGAACTTAAAGATGGAGTACGCCACCGATACAATAAAGAAACAAGCAAGGAAACACGTACAGCGATTATCTCGACCATCATTGGAGTGAGCAGACTCCAAAGGCAGAAATAGCTGAAACTGGCTAATTATAATAAGACATTTTTTTAAAGTGAGTAACCAATATGTTACTCATTATAAGCCAAGAAACTAATTTAAGATAGATAAATTACTTTTAATTTAATCTAAGCAACGATAATTTAGAATCAATGTACATTTAAGCCATGTGAACAGCTTCAAGAAAATCTCTTGCAGATTAGGAGGTAAGATTGCCCCAAAACACAAGTATTGAGTTGTAGATCAATTGAAGTATTGGTGGCCATTGGGTTGCCATGGCTTGATGAGATGATTAAATTTTTTCACGACCGCATCAGATCGAAACTGGATATTACTTCTGTTACAAAACTTCATTGAAAATTTAGCTTCAAAAGTAACTTAACCAAAATAGTCCAAATATATTATCTGAACCTAGAAGTTATGCAAATGAAATCAACCTTAAAAATTTATCACAAAAATTAGAACTTGTTTCTGAAATAACGTTTGTTATTTTTTAATTTAATTCTTGGTTAAATACTTCTAATAAATTAAAATATTAGAAAATAATAATTCCAAGTTGATCACTGCAACCTACCTAGGACATACGGTACGTATCTGGGTATCATCCAGAATAATCCAAAAAATTCATATAAAAACCACATGTATGCGTTAAATACAATAAAATTCAAGGTTAGGAAGAGATTGACAAATGCGTAGCGAATCAAAATAATTCGCTAAAACATTGTGACTATATTTTGTATGTAAGTTCAAAGCATTCCCAATATTTTTGTAGTTTAGTCACTGCAGTCTGTTGAGACGACCGAATTTTTTAATTTAAAAATTCATAGTTTCGAACACCAACCAAACTTCCAACCATTAGTTCGAAACAAAACTTCCACCGTATTGGTAACCTCGCCTTGATGTAAAAATAATATCTGGCTATCACCCAGAATAGCCCAAAATTTCATCTAAATTAGCAGAAATGATAAAAAAACCAAAATGTAGGTATGTATTTATACCATTCAACCTCCTATATTTCACAATTTTCACCGATCGGCAAACTTGCCACTATAATATTTTTTAGACCCATTTGTGCACTCCACTTGTGCAAACCCGATTAAAATTTTAAAGGAGAGCTCGCATATCTAAAATGACATTCTTGTGGAAAAATTCCGTCCTTCATAAGAATGTCATTTTGGATATGCGAGCTCCATTGGATTTTTAATCGGGTTGCCACAAGTATGTGCATGGATGAACTATTATAGTGGCAAGTTTGCCGTGAAAATTTTGAGATGCGAGTTTTCTTAATGTCAAATTTTATAAGGCATTCCGTTCTTCACAAGAATGCCATTGTAGATATGCGAGGTTCATTAGAATTTTAATCGAGTTGGCACAAGTAGAGTGCACATTATAATGACAGCTTTGCCGAACGATGAAAATTTTAAGATATAAAATTTCGTAGAATCAAGATTTCTAGGAAATGCCGGGCTTCACAATAATGTCGTTTTAGGTATGGAACATCCATTAGAGTTTTATTTTGATTTGCACTAGTATAGAGTACTTGCATAGGAATTTAAACCATTTAGTATTTCTAGAATTATCTTTCTTTAATTTTGAGTATTTGGAAGGAATAGAATGCATCAGAACTTATCGATTATTGTTTTCTGATAAATTGAACCTAATATGAACATTGTGAACTGAAATTATTTGTAAACCTAACAAGGTTGTAAAATCGCCTAAATGTTCGCAACTCACTAATCCATCTTCACATTTTGTATTATTTTGAATTATACCGGGTGACTGACACACAGTGTTACCAACTTCAGACTATCATTGCTGTCAAACCAGTGATGACAGAGCGTTCAAATTTACACTAATGACATAGTTCATTCCATTGTTTACAAGCGTACAAGAGCATTTTAGTGGAAAATATTCAGAAAAGAAGTTATCCGCATTGGAATTCAAGCGTAATAGTGTGATTGCTCTATATTTGGCTGGAAAACCACAGCCGCAGATTGTTAACCAGTTAAAACATCTGCATGTGAATAAAATGTTTGTGTATCGCACCATAAATCGTTATAACGATACTGGCAGCATTGCAAAACGCCATGGTGGTGGACCGAAACGCACTGCAACATCGCCGGATATCATTCGGAAGGTGAAGGCCAAATTGGCTCGGAATCCGCGCCGTAGCGGCAGAAAAATGGCTCGTGAGGCGAACATTTCACTCGAACGGATGCAGCACATATTGAAAGATCATCTTGGACTAAAGGCTTTGAAATTCCATTAAACATGGTCTCACCGATGCTTAAAAAAAGTTAGAGTGGAAAGAGTAAAGCAGTTATTTCGCCTGCATGAAAGTGGCGATTTTCCGAATTTGGTTTTCTACGATGAGTCATCGTTCGTTATTGAGCAATACGTGAACAAGCAAAACGACCGGATTTACTTGCCCGGCCATTCTACTGAAAATTTGGACCAACGGATTGCCACTCGAAACCAAGCGCCGCAGATGGTGATGGTTTGGGGAGCCGTAACGGCCGAAAGCCATTCACCGCTCGTTTTTTGGACCGTGGCATCAAGATAAATTCTCAAATTTATCGGCATCATGTGTTGGAAGGAGCATTGAAGCATTGGGCACAAAAACATTTCGGCCACAGAGCCTGGACATTTCAACAGGACTCGGCGCCGAGTTATAAAGCGCGCGTCAATCAAGATTGGCTGAGAAACAACGTTCGACGGTTCATTTTCACTGCCCAATGGTTACCAAATTCACCGGATGCAATTCCGCTAGATTTCTCGGTTTGGGGTATTTTGAAGATCAAGGTTGGGACAAAAAATGCCAAAGTGTCGATCATCTCAAGCAAGCGCTTCGCCGGGAATGGGCCAAAATTCCGCAGAGCCACTTTCGTGTTGCATGCAATAGCTTTGTCGGCCGTTTGAAGGCCATAATCGCGGCTAAGGGTGGACAAGTCGAAAACTACTAATGCAATTCGAAAATTTAAATATTTGTGAACATTTTTTACTTAGGTTAGGTTAGGTTAGGTTAGAGTGGCTGCTTCCGCACACTTAGGCCAATAGCGGCCCATTATGATACCACAGGATCCTATTTTCCCTTTACCCCCGTTAACACCATCCAGAGCTTCTTATGTAGCGTAAAATATCTCGCACTCCACAGTTCGCGAGTTCCGAAAGGCTGTTCATCCCGTACACACCTAAGTATTTATGCCTTCTGTATGATAGAGCTGGACACGAGCATAGGAAGTGATCTAACGACTCTTCCTCCTCTTCGTCCATACAACTTCTACAAAAGTCATTCGTCTGTAGACCCAGCCTTCTCGCATGTTCCCCAAAAAGGCAGTGTCCTGTCAGTATCCCTACGACCAAACTTAAGTCCCGTTTCCCCAGGGATGTGAGTGCCAGGGAGCGCTTCAAGTCCAGTTTTGGCCAAACCTGCTTTGCTACCCTGCACGTGAGAGTGTTTGTCCACCTCTCATTTGTCAAGGCGATTGCCTTTCTCCCGAGCGCCAATTTGAGCGCTGCTATAGGTCTCCCCAGAACTGCCTTTTCCGGCTGCATCTGGAAAGTCGTACCGTACCTAGCTAGTTCATTTGCCCTGCAGTTTCCCGTAACGTCCGAGTGACCAGGGACCCAGATTATCTGGATGCTGAAATACTCGCTCATCTCATTAAGAGATGATCGGCAATCCAGCGCCACCCGTGACTTCAGACAAACCGCCTCTAGTGACTTGATCGCCGCCTGACTGTCCACATAGATTGCGATATTCCTCCCGGATACCACATTATGCTTCAACCATGTCATGACTTCCCCGATCGCCACCACTTCAGCCTGGTACACGCTGCAGTAGTCAGGGAGACGAACAGAAATATTGACGTTTAGCTTCTCACAGAAGACTCTGGCTCCTACCTTACCGTCTAGCTTAGAGCCGTCAGTGAAAAATTGCAGTGCCTCGTTTTCCAGTATTGATCCGTTCCTCCAGGATTCTCTAGAGGAACAGATGGTCCCGAAACCTTTATTGAAGCACAACGTTGGTTTACTATAATCTAGATTCGCCAGTTCTTTCCTTTGGGATCTAGCTATCGTCGAGTGTCTCGTCTGAAGACACTTCCACTGCGAGACCGCTGAGAGTCTCGTGGCCACATTGGCTGCAATTTGTTTACCAAAAAATTCGATTGGAATACGATGGAACATAACCTCTAAAGCGCGTGTAGGAGTTGACCTAAGCGCCCCGCTTATAAGCATACAGGCCGTTCTTTGTACCTTTTCCACCATCCTTACATATGTTACCTTATTCAGAGCTGGCCACCACACGCCCACTCCATACATCAGCACAGGTCTTACCACTGCGGTATAGATCCAGTGCACCAGCGCTGGTTTCAAACCCTAACTCTTACCTATGGCGTTCCTACACGAGTAAATGGCTACATTAGCCTTCTTCACCCTTTCTAACGGGTTATCCAATTCGAGGTTGATAAAGAAGAAATCTGTATACCGACATCTGTCAAAGATAAACGTCAAGTACGCTGTCATTTATTTAGTTGACATTCTGCCATTTAAGAATATGGAGCATTTAACAATCGACCAACGCGTTACAATTATTAAATCTTATTATAAAAATAGTGATTCTGCCGTATCCACATTTCGCGCTTTACGAGCAGATTATGGTCGTCATAATCGTCCTACAAAGCAAACCATATTGAATACAGTGAATAAATTTGAACAAACTGGATCTGTTACTGATATTGTAATGTGTGTGCATCATCGAAACATTCGCAATGCTGAAAATATCGCTTCTGTAGCTGAAAGTGTGGAAGAAGATCCAAATTTGTCAATTCCTCGTCGAGCTCAACATTTAGGCCTATCTTATGGCTCATTATGGCGCATTTTGCATCTGGATTTGCATCTTCATCCGTATAAAGTCCATTTGACACAAGAGCTAAAGCCTGCTGAACATGGACAACGAAGAACATACGCAAATTGGGTGTTGGAAAAACAGGCCGTCGATGCTGATTTTTCGAACAAAATTTTCTTCAGTGATGAAGCTCATTTTTCGCTTGGTGGATACGTTAATAAGCAAAACTGTAGAATTTGGGGCTCAGAAAATCCACAATTGATTGTAGAGAAGCCATTACACCCGGAAAAAGTCACTGTTTGGTGCGCATTGTGGTCTGGTGGTGTGATTGGGCCGTATTTTTTTGAGAACAACCATGGACGAACCGTTACCGTCAATTCTGAGCGCTATGGCCGCATGTTAACCGATTATTTTTTTATGAAAATCGAAGATTATGATCTTGACGATATGTGGTTCCAGCAGGATGGAGCAACCAGTCACGTAACACGAGCAAATCGAGATCTTTTGCAAGAGAAATTTCCTGGACGTTTGATTTCGCGATTGGCTGATGTCAATTGGCCTCCAAGATCCTGTGATTTAACGCCTTTGGGTTTCTTTTTGTGGGGCTACGCGAAAGATCGTGTTTACGCAAACAATCCTCAAACTCTTGACGAATTGAAAACTAATATTCGTAAGGTAATGGCCGAGATACCGCCCGAAATGTGCCGAAAAGTCATTGAAAATTACCGCAAAAGAATCAAGGCCTGTAAGAAGTCCCGTGGAAGACATTTGAATGATATCTTGTTTAACTAAAAATGGCAAGGATCAATCTGTAAAATGAAATAAAAATTACAATACATTCCGAATATTTTGTGTGTTTTTTTTAAGTTTACTTTATCAAGCTTGAATTGGATAACCTTGTATAATGTTGGGCTTCCAGCTGAGCTTACTGTCCAAGATTATGCCCAAAAATCTCGCTCTATCAGCAAAAGCCAGTCTAATGCCGCTCACGGTAGGAGGGCTAACTACCGGAATTTTATATTTCCTAGTAAATAGTACCAGCTCTGTTTTCGAAGGGTTGATCCCTAATCCACATTTGCTGGCCCATCTAGTAACGATCAGGAGTGCATTTTGCATAACATCCCTAATCGTATTCACATGTTTGCCTGAGATAACTATCGCTAAATCATCTGCATACGCTACAACTCCTGTCCCCTCCCTCTCCAGTTCCAACAGCAATCCATTCATCACTGCACTCCAAAGAAAGGGGGACATTACACCTCCCTGCGGGGTTCCTCTAACCGCCCTTCTTCTAATGGTGGACTCCCCCAGTTTTGAGGTAATGATCCTGCTTACCAGCATCTGATTTATCAACCTACTTATAGGGTAGTGCACCTTCAAACATGACAATCCTTCCATGATCGCCTCCATTTTTACATTATTAAAGGCACCCTCAATGTCAAGAAATGCTATCATACAAAACTCTTGCGAGTGAATTGACTTTTCAATCATGCGTACTAGATCGTGCAGAGCTGTGTCCGCCGACTTCCCCTTACAGTACGCATGCTGCGACACTGCCCAATTCCTAGGCTCAATTTTTGATCGAATACCTACATCTACCAACCTTTCCAAGGTTTTCAGCAGAAAGGATGATAGAGTTACCGGTCTCAGATCCTTTGGGTAAGCATGTGAGCTTTTTCCCGATTTCGGGATAAAGACCACTCTGACCTCCGTCCATTTCCTAGGAATATAGACAAGTTTCAGACATCCCCTGAAGATACCCTCCAGCCAGGGGAGGATGACTGCCTAGTTCCTTTGGATCTCTGCTGGTATACTCCAATCCGGGCCCGCCGATTTATACGGCTTAAAACCGTTCAGTGCCCACTGGATTCGCTCCCTGTCTACAATGCCCTCCATCTCTACTGAAGGTGTTACTTGATGAGCTCCGAGCTCTATCGAGTCATCAAAGCTTCCCGGAAAATGGGTCTCAATGAGGAGCTCCAATGATTCCACACTTGAAGCTGTCCACGACTCGTCCGGTCTTATCAAATAACTAGGACTGGTTGGGTTAGAAGCTAGAATTTTCCTAAGGCGAGAAGTCTCAGAGACCTCCTCCATCCTATCACAGAAGAGTCTCCAAGACCACCCTTGTGCCTTCCTCAACTCTTTCTTGTACCTTCTTAGGTCCTCCTTATAGGAGTCCCAATCCCGTACCTCCCTTGTGCTTTTAGCTTTATTAAAAGCTGTCCTACATGCCCTTCGATAGGCTCCCAACTCCGTGGTCCACCAAGTCGGTTTCTGCTTACCTCTAGGCTTTATCAGGGGGCACGCGGCCTTAAATGAGAGATTGCATGCTTTTGTGACCGTATCAACCATGCGATCCAATTCTTCTACTGTCGACGGAGGTCCGGGGACCTCCAGTGGCAATACTTGCGCCAACATTTCCCTATATTTGTTCCATTTAGTCCTTCTGGGATTCCTGAAGTTTTTCCGGGTAACAGGTTTAATGTCGAGGTTGTATGTTACATATCGGTGATCAGAGAATGAGTGCTCCTTCGCCACTCTCCATCCTCTGATCATATGAAAGATCGTTTCCGACGCAAAGGTCACATCTAAAACCTCCTGCCGATTTTTAACAATGAATGTTGGCTCTCGTCCAATATTGCAAACTACAAGGTTGGTATTTAATAAGTAATCAAAAAATAACTCACCCCTCTCGTTTATGTCTGTGCTTCCCCAGATTGTGTGATGCGCGTTTGCATCACAACCGAGTATAACACCTACCCTTCTTTGATCTGCTTCCCGGATCAGTTCCCCCAGGTTATCCGGTGGAACCTCCTTCTCGCAATCCATATAGGCTGAGGCTAGCCATCAGGAAGGAAGTCAGTTCTATTGAACTAAAATATATTTTTTTCATTACTTTCGACCAAAAGCAGCATCTTATCAATTCCAAAATCGAAAGTAAAATGCATCAGTACTGCCTAGCATAAACAAAATCCAAAATAATGCATTCCACTCCCATGGGACCAAGCCACATTGGTTACCAGAAATCCAATTATAAAAATCGAACAACTTTCATTCAAAATTGTCTCTTGAAAACGAATTTTCAAAGAAAACTCAACAACAACATGTCCTTGCGGACACTTAAGAAAAAATAAATCTTCCTAGACAAAGGAAGTCAGTTCTATTGAACTGACATATATTTTTTTCATTACTTTCGATCAAAAGCAGCATTTTATCAATTCCAAAATCGAAAGCAAAATGCATCAGTTGTGCCTAGCATAAACATAATCCACAATAATGCATTCCACTCCCATGGGACCAAGCCACCACATTGGTTAGCAGAAATCCAATTATAAAAATCGAACAACTTTCATATACAGCCCGCTTAACAGAAACATAATATTTCAATAAAAAGAAGTCAGTTGGCTTTCGGCCCCGTGTGTCAATTTCCTCACTCGAGTGACAACACAATCTCCTAATTAGATAAAGTATAAACTACAGCAAATTCTATTTGATATTTTTAAATATTGAAAATTAAAATTCGTTTTCATGTTTTGAAGAATTTAAGGTGATTCTGCTTTAACCAGGAGGCCCGTATTTCGATTTCCAAAAAAAATCGGTCTGTTAAATAGAAAAATTATCAAAAAAAATGGAGGGATGAATATGTTGTGGCCACACCCAACTTTTTTTTTACCACGAATGTTTACATAGATCTCGAATACACCACACTTGATTGCTAATGCGATAAAATAAACCTACCGGACTTTTGGTACAAACTGTCTTAAATAATCAAGAATCATTTTTCCAGCTAAATAAAAGCTACTCATGCCACTTATGTGCGAACGGTACCTATGGTTACCTGATATGTACCAAAAAATTTTCATCAGCATTATTCCATTATTTGCAAAAAAAACGAAATGAAATTTTTAGATGGTATTACAGAAAATGTTTGATTAATGTATTTTCAAATCAGATTTTTAGCGTCGTTGATGTTAAGCAATTAGTTGCTATTTTGGTAAAAAGCTAAAAGCGAAAAATTTTACATACACATGTACGTACCGTTTACCGATACAATACTATTATGTTATTAAATTTTTTATTTAAAAATATTCATACAGAAATTTTTTCTGATTTATGAATATGCTACCTCCGCAAGCAGATTATAAAGCACCAGTTTTGCTAAAACATTATTTCAACGGAATACATAAAATTTCGTACGATTGTGTCTATTGTAAATTTAGAAATGTATGGTATGGGCAAGGGCTCCTACCTTCCCCAATTTGAGAGTGCACAAACCCAATGTATCATTAAAATTATTCCATTCCAAATAGATGGTCGGCAGATAGCCCAAACCAAATTATGTTAAGTTAAATTATGCTGGCTGAATAAATCTGAATATCGATGCTCTCTGCTCATACAAATTGATATAATGGCTGACACCTGAAAATAATCATGAAATCGAATTATTATTTATTCTGGCTTATATACCAATACATAATATTATATATTTTTGTTAGATTTGCGTTAGATTATATTAACTATCCAATTACTTTAATATTCCATTTTGTTTGTACCATTCCACAAGCGCCTGCGAAATTATGGCTGCTCTTGTTGTTGTCATCGTTATTTATTGGGATAATAATATTGAAAGCTTTGGTTGTCTATTCGTGTATAGTGTGTGTGCTGTGCTATAGGTAAATAGTTTTCTATATTTAGCTTAGTATAGCTCTTTGGTTGTTGACTGTATCCCCTGGCTGTTGTTTGTAAATGGGTGTGCCAAATAATATTATTTATACAACAAATAATCGAATTGGTGGTTTTGAAACATAGTTTTTCTACTTTGTATGAGTGTGCAAAAAAGTAAAAATAATTATAGTGAAATTCAAAATAAAATTTATTAGGCTGGTTATTCAATTTCACATTTAGTGTCTGTATGCATTTTGGCACTAGTGTCAAGTATTTAACGTTAATAAAAAGTGTAGCTATACATTTTAACGAATAGTGTAGACTCAAAAAGTGTAGATACAAGAATTATCAAAAAGTGTAGCTGCAAAAGAAAAAGTTTAGAATTCGATATATGTGGTTTAATTAAAATTATTAAAACCTCCACTTGTCATGGTGTCTGGAGTTTATAAAAAAAAAATCAAGACAATTCGGCTAATCTTCTTTTCATTTAAAAAAATCTTCGGAACCATGAGTGCCGAGTGTGGAATTTAATGTTATCAACTTGGTTTGATGTCTGAAATTTGTTCAAAAAATTTCAAGTCAATTTGCATGTTGTGATTGGCGATATGGCGCTGTATTGTTGTTTATCAAACTACGTAATAAAACTCTGTACTCAATTAATACATGTTTTACTTCTACTCAGGTTAATGCAGTCAAGAGTCGTCTTATTTTAGTTGCGTTTACACATTGCAACTCATACATCTTCCGATTACTTTTGTTTTTTTTTAAATTTAATTCAATTTAATATTTAACATAGTCTCGAAATCTTACAGGCTCCCGTATCACACGCTCTGACCTAGTTGTGTCGCTTACACCAGCCATATTCGCCGGTAAAACACTCTGACCTGTCATCGCTGGTTCCAGATTCTGACGTTGCTTGTCGGTACCTGACTCTTTAATATACCTATTATCATTCGACTGGGTACCATCTTGAATTTCTCTTTTAAATTGAGGATGATTTTGAGATTTTCTTAAATGATACGAGTTGCGCCTTAAAATGTCCCCAAATTTTATTCTTCCTATAAACTACAGGTTGTCTTTCTTGAAATTCAGGCCGTATTTTTGTTTGTTGATCGTAAAAATTTTTTGACTTCTCCTGGTTATCTTTTAATTTCTCTAAGACATTTATTTCTACTTTGGGTTTAAACAGACTCTCATTGGTACTCTGGTGCGTGTTCGACGACTGAAAAGTAGTTGGCTTGGTGAAACGCCTGGGGCCGGGTGGTTTCTACTCTCTAAAAGGGAATACTGGATTTCCCCATTATCTTCAATTATTAGATTTTTTTCTATATAGACCGCTTTTTCAGCCTGCCGGTTCGACTGAGGATAATTTGCACTTAAGGTTTTTTTGTCAAATTCCCATTGTTTGCGAAATCCAAACATTTCTTGTGATGCAAAAGGCATATTGTCACATATCATGGTTTTAGGTATCCCATGAGTAGCAAAAATACTTTTTAAATTGATGATAATTTCCGAGGCTCGTTTATATTTTAACAGTAGCGCCTCCATCCATTTCGAATAATAATCAGTTATGACTAAATAGTCATCACTTCCAACTTGGCTTGAATTGAAGGCTGGAATTTCGTGTGAAATTAATGACTCCTTGACATTTGAGTTTTGAAATTTTTCGCAGATTTGACATTTGTCTATAAAATTTTCAATGTCCATATCATTACCAGGCCAATATATTACGTGCCTGGCTCTCTGCTTGGTTTTTGTTATTCCTACATGAGATTCATGCAGTATTGTTAACATTTCCAACCTTAAATTAAGTGGTACAATTACTCTTTCACCAAAAAAACAAGTCCTCCTTCACAATAAATCTTATCTTTAAATTTCCAGAATGGTTTTACAACATCCTTAACCTTGTTTTTTGAATTCGGCCAACCATCTTTATACACGGCTAATAAATTTGATAAAGCTAAAACTCTCGTCGTAGCTTGTATCAACTTTTCTTTCATTTCATCAGAAATATTGATGGTATGAATTATTTCCTCAAACTCTTGAAATTCTCTCGCTGGCTCCTCTGTTAAGAAGCTACGTGATAGATGGTCTGCGATATGCAATCTCCTTTCCTGGTTTATACTTAACTATTAAGTCATATTTGGACAGCTTAAGTTTCATGCGCTGAAGCCTTGATATCATTCCTCATTACACCAACAAAAGACTTATAATCCGAGTAAATTTCCACTTTTCTTCCTAATATATAATTATGGAACTTTACGCATGTATAAATTATCGCCAGCAGTTCTTTTTCTATCTAAGCGTATCCTTTCTCTGTGCCATTCAAGCTTCGTGAGGCATATGCTACTGGTTTTTGTTCCTGAAAACGCACTTAACACCATTCTTGCTTGCATCCGTTTGTATCACAATCTCTTTGGTGACATCAAATGATTGCGGAATATGTGCCTGCTAAATTCCACACTTTTCTTTCATAATTAACGTAGTGGCTCAGTCATCTCTGCTAAATTAGGCATGTAACTTCTTAAGTAATTGACCTTACCTAAGAATCTCTGTAACTCTACCTTGGATGTTGGGCCTTTCATTTCAATGATGGCTTTGATCCGGTTTGGATCACAGCTTGGTAAAAACATGGCCTAGAAATTTTACTTCTTTCACTTTATATTGCACCTTTTCTGGATTAAACGTAATGTTCAATTATTTTGCTCTCGCTACCACTTGTTCCAAATTGTATTCATGTTCCTTTTCATCTCGTCCCATCACCAATACATCATCAATGTATATAAATGTACCTGGAATATCTCCAAAATTTCTCTCGTTTAGCTTTTGAAAAGTTTCCGGGGCTATATTAATCCCAAAAGGTAATCGTTTAAAATTATACGTCCCGAACGGTGAGTTAATCGCACATAGTTTAAATCCTTCCTTAATATCCAACACCGTAAATAGTGTTGCGCCAGCCTGTGAGATCTTCTAATTTAGGTATTTCGTAAAAATCTTGTTTTATAGCCTGATTTAGAAATTTAGGATCCAGGCATATTCTCAACGACCCATTTGGTTTTTGAACTACAACCATGTTGCTAACTCAATAAGTTGATTCAAGTATCCGTTCAATAATGTTCTTCTTCCGCCATCGGGATTCTTCTCGGAGGTCTTGCCGTTGATTGTGTTAAAATTAATTTAATTTTGTCCAGAAATTTCCCTAATCCTTTAAAAATTTGTTCATTAGCCTTGATAAAACTTCCTCTATCATTTATAATTTCCCAGATATTTTTTATTAATTTAAAATTCGTGATGGTCTCCAAACCGATTAAAGGCGTCACGCCAGAATCTATGATTATAAATTTTTCTATGTGTTGTGAACTTCCCGACTTAATTGCTAACTCAGCTAGGCCATACGGCAACATTTTGTGACCGCCAAATGATCATCTGATTCGAAATCAGCTCAATCAGATTAACGCAGTCAAAAATTGTCTTCCCCCGTTTACATGGATTTCTATTTTAGTTTTAGTTACGTTTACACATTGCTTTTATATTTTAGTTGCGTTTACACTTTGCAACTCATAAGTATAACCATATAATATACACTACGGCACTACACCTGGAAGCATGTTTGGAGCTTAATTCACTTAATTCTTTAATAATTCTAAAAATCATCGGAACAATGAGTGTCGAGTGTGGAATTTAGTGTTCTCAATTTCAGACACCAAGCCAAGTTGAAAGCACTAAATATCACACTCAGCACTCATTGTTCCAATGAGTTTTTGCATTATTTAACTATTAAGCGAATTTGGCCCCAAAGGCACTTCCATGTGTAGCGCCAATCACAACATGCAAATTGTGTTGAAATTTTTTGTACCTTGGTATGGGTCAAGTTGAGAACAACAAATTAAGTGAATTTGGCCAAAGATGCTTCTACGTGTAGCACCATATCGCCAATCACAACATGCAAATTGTTTTGAAATTTTCTGTACAAATTTCAGATACCATACCAAGTTGGGAACACTAAATTCCACACTCGGTACTCATTGTTCCGAAGTTTTTCTGAATTAAAAAGACTTTAATATTATTTTTTTTATAAAGGAGGTATATAAACTTATTATTGTAGTACTATGATTCTCAATATTTTTGCCCTATTTTTAATAATTTTAATTAAACCACGTATTTCGAATTCCAAACTTTTTTCTTTTGCAGCTACACTTTTTGATAATTTGTGTATCTACACTTTTTGAGTCTACACTTTTCGTTAAAATGTACACTTTTATTAACGCTAAGTACTTCATGCTTACCGACCAAATGGCACTGTGGTTAAAGCTTTGGCGTTTGGATTGGGAGGTACCGGGTTCGAATCCCGATAGGAGCAGGTCGCAAAGGGGATTTTCATCAACAGATTACGATCTGTGATGAAATGGAATACTTATATGACCCCCTATCGGAGTGCAAAACTCATGGCTCGACCCATCATCCATGCCATTATAGGCTGGCATGGAGCTATGCAATATGCAGATGATGATAAAATTGGATCTATAACCGTACGTCCTCAAATTGGCTAACATTGGCGTAAAAGTAAGGATGGAAAGAGCAAACCGCGAAGAAGTTTGGAGAGCCTTGGAACAGATTGCAGGCTTAGAAGACCATTTTGGCTTAGAAGAGATCTTGACATTTAATTATTTCATATTCGCAGGAATTGTTATTGCTTGGTTCTCCAAACTTTTCAAATAATATCCCACATAGTTATATCGGAATGAAAAAACCCGCATTAAGCGCCTTACCAGTGTTTTTGAGAGCTAAGGAGTTCCAGCTAAAATTGTCAAATTCTTTAGGACAATTTCAACGACATGCGAAACTCATACATTCGATAATACAATGTGCGTCGTACTGTTAACAGCGCCAGAACAGTGGGTTTGCGAACAAAAGTGGTCTTATCAAAATTGTTCCCTGATCCAGGACATTTCATAAGATGCCTGGAAATCGTCCCTCAGTCCCTTGATGTAATGCGCTGTAAAAGACAACGGACATTTATCACGCATATCAGCAATATCACAAAAATGAACTTCTGTTAGCGGCAATTTTTTAATCACTTTTTTACCCATTTTTTGTGTTCCTTAAATTGATAAATGATTGAACTCCGAAGTAAAAAAAACTCGGTATAAGGAATTGTGCGAATTGTGAAATTTTATGTCTCAGATTGATTTTGGATTGAAATGTAAATTTTTGATGAAGTTCTGATACCTGCCCATTTTACACGACTTAAATGGATTCTAAGATGTATTTTGAAGAAATTTTTTATGTGTGACTATGTTGGTGAGAACTCGACTAATGATGCACCAATAAGTATGCAATTTGTACCGGAGGTGTATATGTAATTCCAATATGAATTTTTAACATGGTTCTGAAATGAGTCAATGATGGGCGCTTCTCGTCCATTTATTTACGAAATTGTAAATTTAAATGGAAAATTAAAAGAGATTATCGTTTAGAACTGATTACATATTATGACCAGTATCTTGATACTCCCACAGTTGACCAATACGTAAGTTTGGTTCTTTTTATCTTGGGCGCTTTCAGGCCAACCAACAACATTTTTATAAATAGTTGTAAAGAAGTGGACGAGAAAAAACTCTTGGTAGGCCTACAGATACCTTGAGCTACCATGTATTCGAATTCCTTTTTTGCGATTACCAATTTTTCAGTACTTAACCGTCGGGTTTTGCATGCAATCGGTGGACCACGTTTGGCAATATGATGTGTAACTTGGTGTTTAGTGGGCGTATTTCCTTGGATGTCGCACGTTATCCCGATAAATTGTTCCAGAAGAGGTAAAATTCTAACGTTAATCGTATTAGTGTCAATTACTCTTAGTGTAGGAATATAGGATTTGACGGTATTGCTTGTACTTGCAGATAAGTTAACGGATCGACCAGACGACTGTTCTGGATGTTGACCAGCAAGCCTGAATATTTTAGAAAATCGGCGCCTATGATTTTCATCGTAATATCCGCTAAAATTAAAGTCCAAATGAAATGTCTTCGAATACCGAGGTTTAATTCTAATCGACGAGAACCGAATGTTTTGACTGATGATCCGTTGGCCGCAAACAATTCTAGATTCGCATTAATGTTCCTTTTTTTTGTTATTGTTAGCGGGAATGACGGAGACATCAGCTCCAGTATCAATTAAAAAGGTAATTTGTGATGGACGATCAACAATTTTAACGCGACAATTGATTAAATTTTCCCCACATGTCGCCATTTATGAGGATGAATTTATGTTTTTGCTTTGAATTCGCTCCAACGTGAGCAATTCGGTTTGCAATTCTTCTTAGCGAGATAATTTTCGAGGTCTATAATGCTTCATTTGATCTAATTGACGAGTAATTTCGTTTATTTGTGTTAAAATTGACAGCTCGATTTTATTTGTTTGATCGATTGTGGCATGACATGATTCTGTGACATAGTTTCCATCAATCGATCGGCTAACTCGGCAAGTCTTGTCGTATTTAATGCTTCTGCTCTTGACGTTAAATTGAGCTCTTGGAGGTAACCGCTTTAACCAAATCATTTTAACAAATTCGTCATCGACGTTGGCTCCACCATTGGTTTTCATCCTTCGAAGTAGCTGAGACGGCATAAGATCTCCTAGTTCCAATCCTTTAAGTATCATTTTTTAAGTCCGTGTATGGTGTGCCACTTTTGTGTCCAATTATGATATCCCTTACATCAGCAATGACACGATCGTTCAGGGCACCGAAGAGATGGTTATAGCGAGTTGTCTCCGAAGTGATTTTTCCTAGTTGAGATTCAACGATATGGAACCATACTTTTGGATCTTGAGCTATTAACGGGGTTAATTTGAACGTGAGTGATGCGACGTATCCGCTTAGCATTTTCGATGAACTAGGTGATGCTTCCGATGTTGATGTATTCGATGAATTTTGAAACATCTTGCGAACCTGCTTTTATATTAAATGCTCAATGTCTGACTAATGATGTTGAGTCGATACAATTTTCTGGAGACCGTTGATCGTCTGTTGATTTCGTATATAGGTAGTTCTAATGTGATGGACATCTTTGACATGTTATTATCAGCAGTAGAGTTGGCAATTTGATTAATTTGTGATGCACCAATAAGAATGACATGCAGTTATCTGCTACAGATGATGAATGAACGACAAGTTGCGGTAGCAACTTCCGGATGTGTAGGCGTCAGCGGCTGGTAGACTTGTGATGTATATTGTGTATTTTTAAATTTTTGGTAATATGCAAGGATTGGTGAGTTACATTTGGTTATATTTGTAGAGTATTGGGTCGGTAGACCGATTGTACTGTTTTCCGCTGCTGCTGGTGGTTGATGTATAATTTTTGAGTATAGCGAAGTGTGATCTCTAATCACGTTATGGGTTTTTAACCAATTTGCCCTTTCATATACCTAGTTTGGTTTATTTGATTTTATATTTAATTTAATTTTATTTTATTATCCCTGCAATCTATCCTGGGACCAAGGTTCTCCAAACTCTTTCGCGGTTTGCTTTTCCGTCGTTACTTTTCCACCAGTGTCAGCGAATTCGAGGATTTACGGTTATAGGTACGATTTTATCACCATCTGCACATTGCTTAGCTCCATGCCTGCCTATACTGGTATGACAGGTGGGTCGGCCCATGAGTTTTGCACTCCGTCAGGAGGTCATAGATATATTCCCTTTCATCCCAGATCGTAATCTGTTGATGAAAATTCGCTTTGCATCCTGCCGTCGGGATTCGAACCCGATATCTCCCGATCCAAACGCCAAAGCTTTAATCACTATGCCATTTGTTTTTCCTAAGAAAGATAATTCCACAAAAATTAACTAAAATTTCGAAAACTAGATGTCGCTAACTTTGAATTAAAAATTCAAATTTAACATCTAGTATGTTTCGACAATAAATAATAAATGTAAACACAATGACAATTGTTACGTCATTGTGTTTACATTTGCAACTGATAGCCCCAAACTCTTAAGATTTTATTCCACTGTTTACTTTTGTGAAAAAGAAGTTTTAATTTTCCACAGAAATTCACTTTTGTGTTAGTGCGCAGTGTATAATCACTTATTTTTGACTGGCAAATTTCCGCATATATCATCTCGATGTAGACAAGTCTTTCTTGATATATTGTTGCTAAAGGCAGGCAACCAACAAACATGCAACATCGCATTAACTATCATTGAATTTATTCTTAGTACCAATCCAAGTAAATGCAGCGTTAACTAAAATTTAATATTTACAACTAGCAACATTTAAAACATCCTCAACCTCACATTTTTTCAAATTTTATTGGGTATAATGCAGGTAATTGAAAAATGTCCGGTGAACCTTCCCTTTTCCGAATATGAAGAGGTCAGAAAACTCATCAAAAACTATCTTTAAAGAACACACCACTATCGGTATTGGTTCCAAGGCCCCTGAATCAATGCAATAGCTTCAAGACAGCAATCTTTCCGGAAAGAAGCCACTATTACGTTTTATTTTATTTATTTTACTGGCGCTACATCCACGAATTATGAATATATTATTCTTCCAGATGCAACCATGAAGACTATGAGTTATTAAGCTTGATTAGTTCCTTTCTATACCTTGCTGTTTAGGTCCTGTTACATTTTAATCAATGCCTTATTTCTTTGTATAGCGATCAGAATCCATCAGATCCATCAGAACGATTTTTGTTTCTTTCAAATATTAATTCTGGGGCAGGCATGGAAAGCTAATTCGATATATTGTTCTCTTGACGACGTATTTGTTGAATCGCTTAAGCAACATCTACATCATGGTCTGTAGACCCCGATTTTAACATATATTTGGCAAAATAAAATGCAATTGCTTTATTTAATCCACAGGATTGATTGTACATATTGCCTTTCCACAGACTGAACAAGGTTTGATTATAATTCTAAACCTGTTTATCTTATAAAGTCCGGTGTGTTGTATCGTTCTTCTTCTAGAAGCTCCGATTCCTCTGCTTGGCATTCTACATAAGCACAGTCGGATTGTTGAACTCCTAGAGTATCGAATGGTGAGTGGTCTTGTATCCACACTATCATGAGCAAATATTGACTGTCACTTCATTTGGTCTCCCATTGGTGACCAGCTAGTGTAAATTATTATAGTTGAAGGTCACGAATAATGTACGCAATCCCAGGTATCTGGACCCACTTAGGTTCTTAATACAGGAAGATATAATTGTCCATTCTGACCTTGAATCTTCTGTCCACAGCGATCGTTGACGTGAACCGATAATTCTCGAACAGGAACAGTATCTGTAGTGGTTTCTTTGAAATCTCAAATAATTACACAGTATTCTATGTTGGTATTAGACTACCAAGCGGTAGATTCCAAGCAAGTACCAAGTAGTACAAAGCAAATTTCTCAGCTTTCAACTAATGCACCTCATTCACGTTATCATTCAATATTGTAGACACTTCCAGTTCATTCTCAACATCTGTCTGTGAACATTTAATAGTATTTCACGTTGAACAATAATTGTTGCATGTAGCACACCATTTTTACCATTTCCTCCATTTTAATGATATCATTCACATCAAAGTAATCAATTATGAATTCAATGATCCTTGTTCCAGTAGCTTGCTTCGATTATGCAGCCCCCTCCTGCTCCTCCGAGTGTTAGTCTTTGTGAAGTAATATTTTCCAGCAGTTCACAACTCCAAGTGATTTTGATTCAGTTATTTTTTTTTCTACGCTGTGGTTGATGAATAGCGAATCACTTCGTGAATCCAATATGGTTACGGATCATTGAGACCAGCAGCTTCTTCATCAAGCAGTTGTCGAACATGATAAAATTTCTCTTGATTATTTCAAAGCTGCGAGGCAGTTAGTAATAATCGATCGGGTCGGTATTTGTGCTATTGTTATAAACCAGCACCTATCATGTGTCTATTCAATAACATGGCGGTCTATCTGCTTGGTGGTAAGATATGGTAATTCTGACGATGTTGATACTCAAGTAGCAACTGTTATTAAATCTTCTCGAAATGTTCAGTTACAATAACGATTCCATCATTTTCGCTTGACTTCGGCAGTATATTTTGTGCTGCTCGTTAACCTCGAAGGTGTTATAAGCACGGGTAACAACTCGCTCTCGGAATCTATATTGTCCAAAGAGTCCTGTGAATTCACTAAATGGTGTTCGCGTTGAGACGGTTGCACAAACACACCTGGAATTCTTCCAAGATCTATAACTTATTCCAGTAAGCCGTTGGCAGCGATATATACTTAACACTAGTGAGGTGATTGTTGCAGCGGTGGGCTACTTTAAGTTTTGTTGCTCGATGTGAGTGGTGGTGTTCTCTTTGAAATCGATTGGTGCACTCTTCTCATGATTCGTACATATGATGTTCTCCGTTTTTCCCTGTCCTCATTACTAGCCACTCAATTTTTTTCTAGCTCTATTCGAAATTGCAGTGCTTTCTGGATCTGAAAACTGTTCCCATAATTGATGATTAAATTAGGCACTAAAGTACCTTCATTGATAAGTAGCCTGATAATTTTCTGATGCCTTATATTGTGTCGGTAACAGTAATATTCTTGTTGTTACTGTTGATTCTTTAGTTGTTAAAACATTTAAGATTCCATACATCTAAATATAAATAACAGTAGTACATTCGTTGATATAAACATTATTAAATGTAATTCATGTATTTAGGTCACTAAACATCTACGAGTACATATCTAATAAATGCATTTATCATCGAACTTACCTCATTCATTTCATTTACCCATATGTTTCATCATATATGACTCACATCAAAAACAACCATAAAAAATCACAACACAAATGATCCACGTCGGTGCACACAATTTACCTGAAATTTACAAAATAACAAAAATATTGTTGTTTAGCAAAAGAAAACCTAACACTTTAACTCCCACTATGTTAATTGAATTCCCAAGCCCCAACCGCCACCGGTACAAGTCTCATGTACTAGTTGCGATATGTTTTATAATTTTTGCAACGTGGGTATGGCCCTTATTGATTGTGCGATGCGATAAACCAATATGAGTGACTGTGTTTAGCATATTCTAATCCACTCAAGTAATACAAGCCGCGTCAATAATTACGAGGGGGTGTATGCCTTATATAAATCACTTATGTTATATTTAATTGTATTTATACAAATCTCTGGAGGCATGTGTCACATAATCATAACTGCTAAGTTAAGTAATCGAACATAATTAAACAATTTATGTCACCACATGGTGTGTGCGTTGATTTACGATTTTATCGTTTTGTTAGCAATAAAATTGATAAACGGTTTGAATTTCGTATGTCGAAGGCGCCAATATTATTTCTCTATATATAGATTGATGTGGTAGACTAAACAGATCATGGTGGTATTCCTGTAACTTGCTGCTGGATTGACCTTCAAATTGATTGCATTTGAGAGAACGTGGTAAAAAGTTGAAGTTCTGGAATACTATCATCTTAAATTAATCTAGGCCATTTAATAATTGATGATTATTAGTGAAATTCGGTATATTTGATTGAGATTTTGAATCAAATTTACTTATTTTGTGTGAGAATTTCTTATTTTGTTTAAGGCACCTAAAAATAATTTCCTGTTTCTTTCATTGGATTTTATTTCCAACGAAAGGTTAGAGCTAGTAGTAGCTCGCATAGACATATTTGATTTCTTGAATTATTTTTGATGATTTTCCAAGAGATATATGGAATTACAACGTAAGCAATAAGCTCCGAAACTATTCATTAAGTTCGTGTATATAGCAAACTACATTACGAAATTGAGAATCGATTTGAGAATCGATATTAAGGATAAGCTTAAAACAGTGGACTAATTCGAAATTATTAACCGTCAAAATCAGGATTGAAAGAAATGTAGTTAGTTGCTTCATCGTACATGCTTGTTCGAGCTAGTTATCTAAGGGCTCTAGAAGCAATATAATTAAATTTTCGTTTCGTTTCATATCTTCGAAATTTCGTTTCGTTTCGAATTTTTTACATGACATTAGAGATCAGCTGAAAACAGTGGAATAATTATTGACCCTCAAAACTAGGATTGCAAGAATTATATTCACGGTTATCCGACAATGAAATTTCGAAACAATTTTACGAATCTTGAAATTATAGCAATTCCAGTTTCTTTTTTTGACTGCCACTACTTACTCTATTTTATTCTAGTATTATAGTCAATTTTGCACAAGGTCCGCTGTTCAAAATTTTTCAAATAATTTGTTCCAATTTGAAAAAATCCCATAGTTATGTGATATCCTAGGATTACAAAATCCTCTGTTTTAAGGACTGGCGACTCTAACGTTAATATTATGTTTCACAAAGTTCGGCCGTCTCAAAGCGCTTTTAATTTTAAGATCTGTTTGCAGCATAACATGCTAAATTGGTTGAAATGGAATCATATACCAAGTTCAAGTGTTCGAAGGAACGCACACGCAAGACATTACCAAAAATACCAATTACAAAGCGCATAAAATTACAGTATGTTCCACAAGAAATTATCACAATTTATTCTGCCTGTTTACCCCCCACCACAATTTAGCAAGTAAAATTATTCTCACCACTCTATCAACTTTTTCGCGTTAGCTTTCTTCAGTTCAGTTTAAGCATTTGAGTGGTAAAATGAGTTCCGTGTATAAAAAGCGTTTTGAAGTGGGGTTCTTAGTTACCCATCCCAAAGGATCATAAATGAGTGTGAAGCAGGTAGCAAAATACACCAAAACATCTGTGTCATTTCTGAAGAAGTGGATTAAGCGGTATATTGACTGTGGAAATGTGGATGTTTTACTGGGTAGAGGTTTACATAGAGTCACTTCAGAGATCACTATTCTACAATAAACTTATGGCAAGCAAAACAAAAACTAAGTCAGAAAGGTGTTGAAGTGTCAATAAATACAATTCGACGAAGGCTTGAAGAATTCGATATTAAAAAAAAGAACACACAGTAAAAACCTTTGTTGACAGAGAAGCACATCGAAAAAAGGCTGACTTGGGCTAACGAAAATTTTGACCGTGATTGGAGCAATGTGATGTTTACAGTCGAAACATCTCAATTATTGGCGGAAAGCCTGGACAGCTAAAAGTCACAAATTTGTCCAACGAACCGTTAAGCACCCATAAGAGGTCCATGTTTACGGTTGCTTCTCGTCCAAAGGATTTCAAAGACTAATCATCTATGGTGAAATTATATCAAAATTGCTAAAGTCCGCTGAGAAACTATTTGAATGTGGAAATAAAGATTGGATCTTACAAGAGGATAATGACCCTAAACATCGTAGTCGCCTTTGCACCCAGTGGAAAGAGCAAAATGGTGGTCACAGAGTCCAGATGTTATGAAGACAAAGCTTAGAGGAAAAAGACTAACAACCACACAGCAGATTGTCCGCGTTCTCAAAAACATTTGGAAAGATTTTACTCCAGAATATGCGGCCAAATTAAGTGAAAGTTACACTAGGAGATGTCAGTCTATAATAGACAATAATAGCGACTGGACTACACATAAGTACTAAGATAATTGCAAAATTAGTTTTAATGTCTATTATGAGAAATAAATATCAATTTTTGCCATTAATGCCATTAATCATATTCAAGATTTCGGCCATGTGGTCGCTGTGGCTGGCGCGTACATAGCTTAATCTGGAGGTCCAATTTTCGATCATTCTTCGCAGCAATTGCGGTCGTATCTCGCTATTACCCGCCGAATGTTGTGTTCCAAGTGTTTAATCGTCTCTGGTTTATGGGCGTAGACAAGTGACTTAACATATCGCCAAAGAAAATAAGCTAATGCAGTTAGATCACACGATCTCGGTGGCCAATTAACAGGAGAATTACGTGAACTTAGTCTTTCATCAAATCTTTCTTTGATACCGTCCTGTAGGAAGTTAGAAATCATGTCTCTATGCCTCATGTAATGGTGTTTCGGCAAAGGCTTGTGAATTATCTTCACTCCAACTCCGACAATTCTGTTTATTAACGTACCCATTCGACCAAAAGTGAGCTTCATCGCTGAACAAAATTTTGTTTGGAAAATCAATATCAATAACAATTTGTGTTTTGTACATTGGCCGAATTGGTGGTGTCTAATTCTTGCACAAGTTGTACGTAAACCTAAATCCTTAGATAAATTCTTCCATAAAGTGGATGGACACATCTCCAGTTTCTGAGAACGGCGCCGAATTGATTGGTCTGACACACTGTTTGTAGTCTTACTGGATGCATATTATTATTTAGAGTATACGTGGTGCGAAAACGACCCTTAGTGAATATGACGACCGTAAAATGGACGTAATGCGTGATGAGTTTGGCGAACAAAACCATTATTTTGATAAACAATTTCAACATTTTGCAAGTGTTGCTTTCGTGAGTTTATTCATTATGAAATGACAAATCAAACTAATGACAAAGCAAATGTCTGCTGTCAAATCTATTGTCAAACAAAACAGTGTTGCCAACTTAAAGATGTGAACTTCTAAAAAACACCTTTTACCTCTATTATGAATCATTCATACGAGACACCGTAATTCAATTTTCACATTGCACGTGAAAAATATTTAAATTTTCTTTTGGAGTTTCTTTTTCGTTTTGTTTTGTTGCGTCTCGTTTCGTTTCGTTTCGTTTCGAATTTTTATACATGACATTAGGGATAAGCTTAAAACAGTGGACTAATTGGAAATTATTGACCCTCAAAACTTGAATTGAAAGAAATGTATCTGACTGTTTCTTAAAACAACGAAATTAACGAGTGGCCCATCTAGCGTTTGCAATTCCAACTACTGGTTATTTCGGGTGTATAGCAACACTTACGTCATTCGTGTTATGACAGAAAATTAGTTTAATGTTGAACAAAATTGGTAAATATTGAAAATTTACTTTTATTTACGACGTATTTATTTACAACGCGTACGTAATTTGTCTGCGTACCCATCAACATCAACTCACCATCGTGCTCAAGAATTGAACATTTCATGCAGTTCTGTGATGAAAGTTGTGCATAAAGACCTCGGTATGAAGACGTACAAACTTCAATTAGTGCAGATCTGACACAAAATGACCATTCGCAACGTTTTTGGTTCGCTAATTGGGCTGTAGAACGCTTAGAAGAAAATGAAAATGAGCATTTTTATCGAAAAATCATGTTTTCCGATGAAGCTCATCCACACGTAACCGTGGAGAAGCCGATGGTCCATTTTTTTTAAAAGGTGCAAGGAGCTGCCCTTACAGTCATTGGGGAGCGTTACCGAGGCGTGATAAACGAGTTTTTGTTACCCAGAATTCAAGAGGAGGACTCACACGACATTTGGTTTCAACAGGACGGCGCAACTTGCCACACAGCAAACGCGTCTTTTGCACACTGTCTTGATAGGGATCGAATAATCAGCGGTAACGGAGGTGTCAATTGGCTGCGATTTCAAACCGTTGTTTTTTTTTTGGTGGGAGCCGTTAAGGATAAGTGCTACGCTAACCATCCAGGGACTATCCAAAACTTGAAAGACTAAATCGAAGTTGCCATTGATGAGATGGGCATGAAAGAGACAATTGAAAATGCTCTGAACAATTGGCTTGGCAGAATGGAGTACTATAAATCCAGCCGTGGAAGTCATTTGAATGAAATTGTTAGCTGGACCACCCAGTTCAGTCATTCGACAATGAAACTTCGAAACAATTTTACGAACTTTGCAGTTCTAGCAATTTTGCACAAGGTCCACAGTCCAAAATGTTCAAATACTTAATTTGATCCAATTTGAAAAAAAATTATCTAATTAATTGATAACGATGACTACAAAACCTCAGGGGCATCAGAAAATGTTTATTATATCTCTGTTCTAATCACGGGTGACCCTAATGTTAATATTATGTTTCACAAAGTTCGGTCATCTCAAATCGGTCTTATACAAAAGCGAGTTCAAAATAAATCGTAATTCGTATTCGTAGTAGAGCTTCGAGAAGAGCGAGTGCTAAATTTGATTAGCAAGGTATTACATTTTCAGATCAGCGTTGAAATGAGGTCACTTACCCAGTTCAAATGTTCGAAGGAACACTCACACTAAAGCTCAAAAAATGTATGAATAGGTAATCATTATTGGGATTGGCTAAGTGTAAGACATTACCAAAAATATCAATTACCATTTAGAAACTTAAATTGGCAGATTTATTAAAAGTTAGAGAAGTTGTAATTCACATAGTTGCTGGTCGCACATGCTTGGCTTTTCTTTTCTTAGTGAATTAACAGTTTACAGCTCAAAAAATAACATAATCAGAGCGTAAGGCGCGATTGAGGGAATTGAGCGTAAGGCGCACGAGCTTACACGTTATACAACTAGTGTTGCAGTTGACAAAATTGTCGAGGAAACTTGATAATATCTGCTCCAAAAAATTTGTGTAGGGGTCGGTCCATCAGATTCTCGAAAAAAGGTTTACACTGTTGAGACATCACTCCCGTTATGTTTGGATTTTTTTTTAAATTAGTAATTTCTAGAGATGGAGTCGATTTTCAGTCCATGATTATCCGCAACCTCTAATACTACAGTCTTTGGTTCCGGAACCGCATGAGGATCCTTGTTTTGAACTGTAACAAACAAATTGTCGAGTTAATTTGTTTTACTAGACTTTCATTGCACAATGAAGCTGAATTTGATTCACATTTATTGAAATACAACATATCAATTTTCATTTGATTTTGGATATCGAGCAATATCAATTATCTCATTAATTAAACCGGTGGTGCATGGATAATCTTCTACATTTGGTATCGGGCTCCGATAGGCTAAAGCTGATCTCGCAATATTGGGATGTTAGTGAGTTGGTTTTTCATAGAAATGTGGTTGGCGAGTGTTATTCTTACCTCAGATCGCAGTTGTACATAACCTAAGAAAAATAAGAAACTACACTCCATTTTCTCTGCGTGTGGGTTCCTTAGTTGAGTAAATGAATTTACTGGGCAATCTTCCACGCTGATGTTAGCAATTTTGACTTCTTCTCGAATTTCATTTCATCTGTTTAATAAAATGGACCTGAGAACTAAAGAAAAAATAATACATCTTCGTTTACAGTGATGAGAATAGAGAAAATTAGTATTTCTCATTAAACTTATTCGTTTTCTATCTCGCCGTTTTCTACAAAACTCCCTCCAGCTTCTGTTTTTATTATTCCTTAACAACAAATTATAATAGTTTGGAGAAGTACGATAGGTCATTCAATGGTTCTGACGTTTGCAGTACAATTAGATAGTAATGATTTCTCTCAAAGTTGTGGCCAATTAGTAAATTTTGTAGTTCTTATCGTGCGTGGTATTTCGTCACATAGAAATTCCAATATGTGACTACTCTGTGAGAGATATTTACTTAGGTCCTGACCAGCATAGCGATCATGTGCTTGTTTAGCATGAATTTTTTTCCTAAAATAAAAACTATGAACTAGGCAAGCCGTCCGCCTACAGCCGACAGTCGAAAATTTCATTTGAGCGGTAAAATAATGTGTTTTTAGTAAATTTCAGTGAGTCGCTGTACAAATTAGAATGTTGTTGAAGATACCAAAATGCGACGTCATAAAATCGTATACCTCTTTTTATAGCATTACTGAAGGTTTCGGTAAATTAGAGTGAACTCTGTTGAATTTGACATATTTAATTACCCAGGCTAATTTCATCTCCTTTTCGGTAATATAAAATCAGTTTGTCACTCCTCTTAGTTCACCTCTATTCAGAAAAGTCATACTCTAGGATATAAATTTGTTCAGTCAACCCTAAATTTAAACGTAGTTTTTTTCTACTCTTCAATCGAATTAAACGTTCCATCCAAAAAGCCGTTATTTTGGATTCGTCAACCAAGTTTCGTTTTCGAATCTCAATTTCATACAAATCGAATATCATCATGATTAGTTAAAATGCTTGGTTCCATTCAGGGTTGCCTTATTTCGTAGTTGCCTTACTAAAATTGTCTTTTTCTCGACAGCCTAACCTGGTATTTGTTGTAGGCCATATTCTAGAATTCTTGTCCAATTTTGAATTAGAATCCCAGTTCCATCATACAACATGATTGGTCCCAAAAACTGTTGAATTATGGTAATTGACAAACGAAAAAATCTTCGCTAACGTAACCTATTCCCGAGATATCGTCGATGCAGGCAGACGAACGGACATTTTTATTGTCAAACCTTCAAAACGTCAAGACAAATGAGTTTTTGAATTTTGGTCATTTTGCCAGATCTGAGTAATTTGTTCGTACACGTATAAGTTATCTATTGTATCTAATTTTATCTAATCTCATTTAATCGTATCTAATCTTATCTAATCCTATCTAATCTAATCTAATTTTTTCTAATCTAATCTAATATTATCTAATCTTATCTAATCTTATCTAATCTTATCTAATCTTATCTAATCTTATCTAATCTTATCTAATCTTATCTAATCTTATCTAATCTTATCTAATCTTATCTAATCTTATCTAATCTTATCTAATCTTATCTAATCTTATCTAATCTTATCTAATCTTATCTAATCTTATCTAATCTTATCTAATCTTATCTAATCTTATCTAATCTTTTCTAATCTTATCTAATCTTATCTAATCTTATCTAATCTTATCTAATCTTATCTAATCTTATCTAATCTTATCTAATCTTACCTAATCTAATCTAATCTTATCTAATCTTATCTTATCTTATCTAATCTTATCTAATCTTATCTAATCTTATATAATCTTATCTAATCTTATCTAATCTAATCTAATGTTATCTAATCTTATCTAATTTGATCTAATATTATCTAATCTAATCTAATCTTATCTAATTTCATCTAATCTTATCTTGTCTAATGTTATCTACTCTTATCTAATCTTATCAAATTTTGTCAACTCTAATCTGGCTAATTATCTAATATATTAATTAACACGAGCATCAATTGTTTGATTTTACATATACTTGTATCACGGTTGCTGAAACGGTTCGAATGATTTTAATGAAAATTGCTGAGTGGGTTTCTTCGAGTAGCAGTTTGCGATGGGTCTTGGCTCCGGAAATATTCATTAAAAGAGTCCCTCGGTGGTACTCTGGTTCCTTCTTTTCATTTTTCATTTCTCAGTTCAAACGACTTAATTGAAAACTGGTGAAAAATGGTGGTTGAGTACCAGGACTCGATTGCAATGGATCCTGATTTCGAGGAAGTTCGTTTAGTAGGTCTGCCAGAGAAGACGGGGTCATCTCAAACTACTTAAAAATGGCTGTTAATATAAAATATGAATAATGGATAAAAATTGCTGAAAGGGGATTTTCATGTACCAGGAATTTGTTTAGTTTTTTATATTCTACCGCGCTGCGTCAAATTTTACATGTAGCGTGGTTTTGCCTCTTATGGTTTCCGTTGATTAGAAGGCCCGTTTTATATTGTATAATATTGCCTAAGGTTACGCTATAATTCACTATGTTGCACCATGTTGCGTTGCTTGTCAGTAATTTGGAACAATACAAATTGGGTATGATGGATGGAGATGGAAACACTACAATTGTTTTTGTAGGAAGTTCAAAAATATGGCCAATAGAGACAAAACTGGGATAAGGAATATATTAGGATAATATTTTTGGAGAGAGGGTATAGTGGTTGGACAAGGAATTCTACAAAAGTATTATAGGACGTTCTGGAAGTTGACCCATTGAGGTAAGGAACTTGACTACTTATTAACCTATCACGCTAAACTAACCGAGGTCTTAAATAAGGCCAACTGTGTTAGAACTAGGCCATGAGTTAACAATTTTAATGAAACGTTTTGGAGGTAAAGTTGGACATCATTGATTTTTTTTGTGAGCTGTCGTTGATGAAAATTCATGCTTTCTTTGTTGTTCTTTCCAATTTTTGTTATTGTTGCGTATTATTTCGGGAACGGAAAACTTGAATGAAGTTGATTGAATGTCAATTTGAATGAAGCCGTTCAACAATCAAGTTTTATAAAGCATGGATTAGAAAATGAGTTACGGGTTTGGTTCTGCAAAATAGCAAATTTTGGGTTTTTATGAAAATAATAGAATTCCAATATGAGTTCAGAATGTGACACTGAAAAATCGCCAATTTTAACTAAACTAATCGACTTCTCAACAAGTTGAAATGAAACTTGGTTATGGTGAAAATTGGATTCCAAATAATTTAGTTCCGAAAATGCCTTTCAGAAATGATGAATTTGAATAAACATGCGATTTTGAAAACAACTTTGACCGAGCGAAGGCCTGGTATACAAGCGATTTATATTTAATTGAGCATTAAGTTTGCTTATATTAAGGATTTCAGAAATGAATTGAGGTAGTTCAAAATTGCGGAAAAGGAGTTTTCGAGTATCAGGAGTTAATTACGATCATCGATGGTCTGGTGGACCCGGGTTATTTTTGTCCTGATTTCAAATGATTTTGTATTTTGATGAAAACTTTTTAAAGAGGGTTTCGTGTTAGGATCCAATTATGATGAGTCCCGATCTCAGAAATTTTCGGTTCGAACAATTTTGATTGATGAATTATGGAAAGTTTAAGGTATGGCCAATGAGACTCTTTGCGTTCCGGTGCCAATTGGCTGCCCACAGGCACCTGCTTCAAATTTAAATTCGATCTAATTGTATGCAATCAAAATATTTTCTTGTTGTTCTTACGTTGTATTGAGTTTTTTTGCATGTCTTGTCAGTTTTTTTTTAAAATTTGTATAGGGTAATGTCCTGTAAATCGGTCAATTTGAACTAAACTAATCATTCGGCAAAAAATTTGGTTCGAAAATGGAATTACAAAATGAGTTCCGAATTTGGTCTCCATATTATGTAATATGGCTTTAAAAGCCAGGTCGTATGATAAAACTGAGATTCTAATGTGAGTTTAGGATGTTTTTGGGAAATTGTAATGGTAAGTAACCACCGTACTGGAATATGGCCTATTTAAATGGAACAAAGTCATTTTTCTACCAATTAAGATACTAAAATCGGTCTGTTTATAAAAATGGCAATCCGGTATAAATTATGTACTTGATTCTGAAAAATTGCCACTTAAGACATTTTATAACCAGTTGGGATGAACTATGTTTGTATTTTAAAAATGGGATTGAAATATAAGTGACATAATTATAGAATATCGCTATTTTATATTAGTAGTTTTGAGGTTTTTGAATTACCCTATATTCTGTACATAATTATTTTCATATTGACACGTGAGATGTTGTAAAATGAAATATCTTCAGGGCGATAGATTTTTCTACATAATTTGAATCTCAAAGACGAAATAATTTAATTTTGCCAATGCCACATCCATAATAAATGAATTTGATTTCCAGTTAGAAGATTTAATTTTCATATATTTTTCGCTAAAGTTTTATTTTCGTATTAAATTCAGATTTTTGCTTCTAGTTTAAATAAATTCGCGTAGAATCAAGAAAATCATAAAAAATCAAATCAAATCTGAATTAATCTTGAATTCTACGAATTTAGTTGTATTTTTAAAATAAGTACCTACTTTATATACAGCGATGTTAATATACTACGATTTCATTTTTGATTTGAAACGTTTTTCATTTACGACAATTTTAGAATTTAATTCATGTAGATTATCTGGTAATCTTGAAGCTTATTTGCGTTTGTATCGGTATAACTTGTATAAGTAAGAATTCGCGGTGCCTAAAAAGGATTGCGCTAACCTTACAGTACAAAAAACGTCCTGCATATTAAATTCTAAATATTATTCTTAATGATTTAGCATATTAACTGATTTGAAATTTAGGTCCCCCACTAAATATTTAAATAACCACAACATTTAACGGCTGCCAACCACGACACGACAAAGGCACAAAATAAAAAGATTTTAATCCAGAACAAAGAATAACAAACTAAAAACTTGAATTCGTTTAAGTTTTTAGATTATATTTTTGGTTTGTTAAAAGGGGGTTTGGGAATTGCGGGATTCAAAATTTTTATATAAAAACATTTTACATTTTTATCCGCTCGACCAATCAGTCCGCTTTTTTTAAATCTTCATTTGCAATGAAAGCAGACTGAGTATAATGTGCTTTGAAATCTTAATTTTAATCATAATTTATGGTCTTATCAACACACGTGAAGGTCATATAGAATTTGTTTATATCTAAACATAACGGGGAGTCCCTATTTTAATTTTCGTAGCTGAACCATTGGTGAACTCAGCGTACAGGTTGGCATGTAGATTGCAACATGCATATTTTAAAAGGATATTCAATTCTTAGGTTAATCGAAACTTAATGTTTAAAAACCATTTGACCTAGTTGCCCTTTTTACTGAACCGGAGTAGATAACTCTATAAAGTATCTCGTGTACTTCAAGTAAAATTGTTTATGTAACTTACATGACGAACTATAACTAACTTACATGGCGCACCTAAGTTGAGTAGCACAGAATTGCCTTGCGATTTTAAAACAATCCGTCGCTTGTTATAATGATGCTTTAACGCAGAGTAAAATTAAAATCAGGGACTGTACTTTAAAAAAGAATAACAAGCGAAGCCGTTACGCCGGAGCAGCTGGAGAAATCAACGACTATTAAAAACCTTATTACTATTCATTTATCCTCAAAATTATGGAGGGCACACTGGGCCACTGAATCAGATACCATACGCTTCAACTATATTCTTCGAATCTTAGTGAACTACTACTGGAAATTCAACAGAGACAGATCTACGCCAGCTGACAACCTAAGGCAAAAGTACAATATGAAATAATGAAATGTTGTTGTGTGCCATTATCAATGTACGAGTAACGTGAGCAAAACCAGAGCAGTCAAATACTTGCCAAATATTAAACACTATAATCTGTTAACTGCGAAATCACATTTATTTATAAAAACAACCAGTGTGCAGAGGAATTTCTCGATCAGGACCTGGGATTTGGCTTCATTCCCATGAGAACAGTATATTCTCCCTACCCTTCATGCATTTATATGGAGTACCGACAAGTTGAAAATAAATACGGCCAATGGCCCTGGAGTGTTCGGGTGAAAATTCTCATAATAGAGTCCCACACTCTACATACACTAAGCTGCATTGCTAATCCTTACAGGATCGGTTTTCTGCTCTAAGCTAATATGGAGCTGCTTTTGTTTTTTGACGGAGGATGCAGAAAGCTCCTTTCCGAAAGTAGCCCGATAGTAGCTAAAGTAAAATAATGCCATCGAAACAGGTTGAAATCGTCACTTTACATGAGAGAAGTTTAAAAGCTTCTTATTTACAATATTTGATATGTGAGCGCTTCAAGTGGGATTTTATTTAATAAAAATTAGATTTTCGGCATCGTAAAAGTAGAATATAATGTATGAATTTTAAGCGTTTATAATGTTAAAAAAACACTGAAAAAATTCCAAAATTGTATGAAATTTTTTGCCATTCTCTTTTTAAAGATTATTTCATGTAAATGTTGGCCACAGCTACTTTTTAAGTGGCCCATGCGAGATGTCCAATTTTTCACCACTTTAACGAGCATTTCCGTTGGTATCTCGCTAACCTCATAAAAAATGGTCAACAAGTGGCCAATTCACCGAACCGAAACGTGAGATAAATTACTCACCAAATTCATTTATCAGTAAGTCTAGAGCAGATTCAGTTCATGCAATTTAGGCAAAAAAGTCCGAAATCGTCGAACCGCAGCCATCGTCATCTTTGACAAAATGCGCACCGGTGACTCCACCGGCCCATAAACCGTACCAAATAATGATTTTTCTGGGTGCATTGGCAGTTCCTGCATTGCTTTGGCTGCTCATCACACCAAATGCGGCAATTTTGCTTATTAATGTACAGATTTTACCAAAAATGAGTTTCGTCGCTGAATATAATTAAAAAACACATACTTCACTGAACACGAATTTTGATAATAAAATTCCATCATTTGTAAACGTTGTTCGGATGTAAATCTGTCCATGATAGAATGGCAATTCTAAATTGATAACAATTGCTTTTGACAAATGTCGCTAATCACGTATGATGTGTCAAAAATATATTCACGAAAAACCGCCCGATAAAAATCATCCGATTATTACATTTGTACCAACTCATAAAATTCACGAATAATGCGGAAGAACTGTAAATATTGTTTTTAGCATCCACGATGTTCCGCAATCCACCAGATTTGCCCGTGTTTGAATAAAAGGGAGATATTCGTAGAAGATTTTCTTCACCTTTAGAAAGAAATTTCAAAAAAATTAGATTTTTGTATGTTACCACGTTGTCGAATGATGTGGCTTTTGGTCGTTTTGTGCACTAAGGTGCTCCATCTAAATTTGTTCCTTCAAGACCTCCTTAATAAATTAATAATTAGCTACCGTCGCCAAAAACGGTGATTTTGTAGAGGGTTGATAAAAAAATTGTTGCTATTTCCGAGACATTTCAATTATATGTCACATGAGTATACCGAATTGAACAATATGTAACTGCTTTCAGCGCAACAATTTTAGGTTTGGGTACTAAAATGCCCAACTAATTTTGTGGCACTCTTCGAGACCTATTTCATAATACCCGACATTATTCTATAACAAACGAATAATTTCCACCAGTAAAACGGTGGATTTGTGAATTAAATTGCTGGTAACAAAATTTTCTTCGTTCAAAACCTCTCAAACGACATGCCAACACGACATGGCACCACGGTAGTTTGAGGTATTATGGTGTTTTAGCTAAACTTATGGCATTCTACAAAACCTTTTCAATGATGACTCATATATATTCTATAATAAATGAATAACTGACTATCAGCGCCAAAATGGTGAATTTTTATGAACTAGAGCCCTTGTAAAACAAAATGTTGCTTTTCAAATACCTTTCGAACGATATGCCACGTGATCATATTAGAATGAGTGAAATGTAACTGCTTCCAGCGCCACAACGGTAGTTTTGAGTACTAAAGTGATCCATCTTAATTTGTGACATTCTTCAAGACCTTTTGAACGTTATGCAATACGAATTTATTATACAATAATGAATTATTAGCTATCATCACCAAAACGGAATTTGTGAACAGGATTCTTGCCTAGTTTTTAATGGCAAAATTGTTGTTTTTTTCGAATTCCATTCAAAAGATTTGTCAGTAATTCATTAACATCACCAAAGCGAAGGATTTATGAACTAAAATTATATTGTCAAAATTGTTGTCTGATATATTTTAAAACATTATCGTATTGGGTGTTTTTTAGATGATTTCATATCAGTGATTCCCCGATTCCCTTCGGGTACTGATCCCAAAAGCTTCCCCAAAAGAATGATGAGGATAATCTAAATTGCACAAGCCATCCTTGAGATATTAGTGCTACAGTCATCCAAAGATTCAGGCCGATGATAAACATTTTTTCCCCATTTTTCCGATCAGGAACCTTTAAACTGTCGCGCAAAATGCTTTGGGACCAAGGTAATTTTTCATCCTTTTGATCAGGATTTGAATAAATTTGTCTTACAAAGAGGAGTTAATAACAATCAATAAATTTCCTCTTAAAATACACGTATTGCGATTTTCAAGGAAATAAAAATAGTTTAATAAGGTTAAAGGTCTATGCAATGAGAGCCTTTTTAGAATTTTCATCCTGATTATTATGTTCATGGTCCTAGTAATCCTTGGTGAGTGTGGTAATTTCGAAGCAGTCGTGAAAGTGAGTTTTCATTCGCAGCTCCAAAATTCCTCGCTAGTTGTGGTCCAGAGTTCATCTAGCCATTGAACAAACCTCGGAATGAAAGGACTGGTAGCTAGGTTATGTAGGGTAGCTTGGTTCTATCATTTCTTAGTTCGTATTTATGTGTTTTTAGGATTTCTTTATAAAGGTCTGTAGCAGTTCATGCTTTCTTAAGTAAGAAAAATATTTGTTGGTTGTACTTAACAAAATTGATTTGTAGGAACCAGAGCATTTAGGTTGACTCGTCATCACCATCATTGTATTTTCAATCTTTTAGTCTGAAAAGCTCCTGATATGTTCTTCCGATGCTTTTAAATACCTTTTAGATTTACTGCACTTCATAGTTGGTCACGTCATTAGTTTGCACCAGTGCAGCCACTGACTTCTTAAGCACAAATATTGCTGACTTGTAGTAAGCCTTTGGTTCCTCCAGTTTCACAATCTTTCAATTGTAAGTTGGAAGGTTTTGGTCGATTAATTGTATGGGTTATTTTATTATCCTTAACGGATTTGTCCCCTTGGATCTACAGCCCATAGTAATTCTTCAGGATCTCGCTGATCCAAGGTTCTTCCTTATGATTTTCATGTGCATGGCGACTAGAACCTTTTCCACCTTACTGAAATGTTTGTTGTTGCAATATATTTCCACCGTCCTAAGCTCTGTCGATTACAGGCATTATCACTAGTTGAAGGATTTATTGTTAGTTACTTCCAATTTGGTTCCTCTCGCAATGGTAGGCGTCCCTTCTTGAGATCTTTTACTCTTGAACTACAAGACTGCCGGATATTTAATTTTCCTTAATTGATCTGTCCGAAACTGGACTTGTTGAGCATTTATAGCCTTTTCCAGGTCCTTCCAGGTATAGTTGATTGCTTGAGAACCAGCTTTAATCATTTGATTCGTAAACATTTTTTTTTGGTGAACCAGCAGAGAAACAGGGTGTCCTTCTGTGCAGAGACCTTAACAGAATATAGATCTTAAGAGATTAACACCTTAATCCAGCATAGTGCCTGATTCAGTTTAGTGTTGTCCAAAGAACACCAGCGCGCGGAGTGACAGAAAGGGACTTCGCCCCTTTCATGTTTTTCAGATGGTTAAAAATTATTTCAAAAATTCTTTTTTAGCTCTTATGGTCCCGGCTGAAAAGTTTCTGTTGACATAACGGACGTATTTTAGGTGCTAATAAATTTTAAAAATTACATCGTACACTTCGACGTGAAATTAATAACCCCAAAAGGGTTCACTACATTCAGATATAACTGTTCTGAAATTTATAATTTATATATTCTGCTTGGTCGAGAATTTTATGCTAGCTTCTTGTTTTTCTACAATTTTTTTTAGAAAAAAAATGGGTTAAGCTGAATTATTTTTAAGGTCTTTTGGATTGCATTGCGATCTTTGTCCGCCTTAGGTATAAAAAAACCTTTACGTCGCTCCATTTCTTAGGAATATGATAAAGTTCCAAGCTGGTTTTGAATATAACTTCAGGTCATAAAAACTCTATCATTCTGATTTTCATGCCCAGGATCCTAGTGATCCTCCTCCCTCGTGGGGTAATTTTATAGTAGTCGTGAGAGTGAGTTTTCATTAGCAGCTTCAAATATTCCTCGCTAGTTGTGTTTCACAGTCATCCAGCCGTTGAACAAAACTCGGGGTTTGTTGATTGTAGCATTTCTTAGTTCATATTTATGTGTTTTGCGAATTGCTTTATAGTGGTTTAAATCTTTAGCAGTTCGTGCTTTCTTAAGTAAGAAACAATTACTTATTTTCGTTATACTTACCAAAAATACAAGAACGGATCTACAGAAGAACAGCCGAGGAAGCCTTATAATAGTGATGGTTGATTTCTAGGAAGCTGGGTATTTAGGTTGACCCGTCAACACCAATAAAGTTTTATCAAACTCTTTGTCGAGATTCACTGCACTTCATAATTGATCATGTCAATAGTTTTCGCACGTGCAACCAGTGACTATGTCTTTAGCACTATAACGGCTGACTTGTAGTAAGCCTTTAGTTCTTCCAGTTTCACAATCTTAAAATTGTAAGTTGTAAGATCATGATGTACAATTTCAAGATTTTTCTTTAGATTCCAGGTTCCTGTTGGACCCAAGCTCGCGCCTTGGTTCTACCATTAGTTGAATATTGGTATTTACCTGCAACTTGGTTGTTTTGGCAACGATAATCATTCTCTCTTGAGATCTCTGATTCATGAACAAGAAGCTACCAGACGAGCTGGTGCATATTTTATTATCCTAAAGGATCTAACCCAAATCGGAATCTCGGTTAGCTTTTACAGCGTTTTCCAGATTTAATCGTTTTATCAATAAATGTTTTTTGTGCCTTTGAGACCAAGTTTAAAGGCCAAAGTTCTTTCAGCAATCCGGATAAGTTAGAGACCCGCCCCCTCTATTTACACAAGTAGCAAAGAAAAAGGGTGCCCTTCTGTGCATATTTAGTTTAGTGTATCAAGAGAGCGCCAGTGCGTGGAGGTATGAATCTCACACTTCGTCCCTTTCAAGTTAAATGATTTCATAAATTCGGTTTCAGCTCCTATGGTTCCGGCTGAAAAGCTTGTGTATTACGGACACATTTTAGATGCTAATAAGTTTTTTAAAATTATCTGGCTACACTTCAAAACAGTTCTGTGTGAGATTATTAACCCAAATATTGGTTCTGAAATTTATAATTAAGGTACTTAGTATACAAAGGTGCAACATACATTGAACGTTTTTCTTAACAAGTCAATGATAATCTAAAATTTTTTTATGTACTAAATCCAGCTGAAACAGAAGTAGAGCGTACCAATTAATGAAATCGGTACTAATTTCTTGGTAGGTCTCAATAGTTACTTGGGGCAATATAGGAATGGAATTCAATACAACAGTTTGAGACAATATAAGAAAAGCTAAGAAGCACGTTGTGTCAATTTTTAATTTGGAGAGTAGTTCAAATTCTATTTACATTGGACTAGCTTAGACTTACAGGGGACGGATCTGGCCGTTAATTTCCTTTCAAAAAAATCATCTTTGAATGTATCAAAATTTTATTTTAATTATATACTTTTGGTTTTTTGCAACATCATAATTATTTACGAGAACCATAATGCATTCGTCCGGTTCATGTAACACTGGAGGATATACACGACCCAAGATTATTTTTAAAACTCATTTCGTCTAAGAATGTTCATATCGTTCATTGCGTATTCCTTTACATTCATTGTGTATTCCTTTACATTAATCACACCACAAATTCTTATTGTAAACCCCGCCCACCTCCATTTCTAAAAATATGAAATTTCGAGAGATAAATTTATTTTCAAGAACTATAATTTATGTAATGAGTACATAAAATGGAGTGTACACGATGGGAATGATTCCTTGATTATCATTTAATTCAAATTTACCACCTTCTTTTCAATTTAACACCCTCGGTGTGGTGGTTCTTCAGATTTTGTCTCCCAAAATATTGTAAATTATTTGGGTGTGTTGTAAATCCGATATAAATCGGCATTATGTCTCTATAGAGCACGCGGAGGAATGAGTTTAATATTTCGTATAATTTGCGTGTATAATGTAATCTTAGACACTTCATAATCTTATATTTATCTGTCTATGTAGAAATATAAAAATGTAAGGTTTTATATTACCATCCTTAAATCATAAAAATGTTGGCATACGATGGGTGTACGAGGATATAGCGGTGTCATTTTATTATCACGCTGTTAGATTAATTTGAAGGTTGATTCACGGGTTGATAAAATATTCCTACTCAACCTCTGTTCATGGACGAGCCATTATGCCTTTAGTTGTCTGCCAAACGTTGTTTTATGTTTTGAAAGAAAATTAGAATCTAATGTTTTATGTAAAATAAATATATGTAAGGAGACCTTTGTGACCTTTTGTAATAACTAATTCTCCAGAATTTAATATTTTGACAACATAAATATTACATAAGCAAGAAAATACTTTTGATGTGGATGGGGTGTGGGTTTATGTTGCAATGTGATGTTAATTCAATGTTAATTACACAAAAGCCAATTTTTTGTTTATTTAAATGTCACATTAGGGAGGCTAGGATAGTGAAAATAATTGTTTAATCATGGGTAAAGTCGATATAAAAGAACCCTAATATTAAATGAAAATGTTTTTATTTGTAACTTATACATGATATAACAGCCTAATGGTGCCTGTAACGCTCTCCCGAAAGTTCAAAATTCATGAAAAGTAACCATGTTAAAGCTTCATTTAAAAAAATCAAAGGAAAAGTGAAATTGGCAATTCCTCAAGAAAATGTAAGGAACTTATTTAATAGCATGATCCTTAAAATAAGTTTTTTAATTTTGCCAATAGAAAAATTGAATATGAAACCCCCGAGGAACGTAAATGGCGTCTAAATCGTTAAAGATAAAATCGTTATCCACAACGCCAGACCTCAGAAGCGATTCGAGACAACGAAACCCTCAAATAACGTAAAAGGCGTCTAAATAGTGAAATACAGCAGTGTTATCGGCAATGCTAGAACACAGAATAGCGACAATTAAGACTTGCCCAAGATACTCACGCGATTGGAAACCAAAGTTCTAATCGTTCACAAGAAGAACACAAAGCGTACTTAAAAGAACGCGTCGCACTCAACGACAATAAATACAAAACCGATTCAGTCAGGATGTCCGAAATAAAGTTGTTAATTTTAGTGTAATCAGGTGTCATCCACACAGTGACAGTTGTAATGCAATGAATACCGTGTATAAGTTCTGCAAGTCAAAAAATTTCTTCGTTGAGGATCCCCGATGGTTTATTCACACAGTTCTATAGCAAAATACAGCATCCAACTTATCAAATGGTGCGCGAAGTTGAGGAACGTGAGAATGTTGCAGCAGCTGCAGCAAATCTTCCTGCTCCTTAATTCAGTTTAGTCTTTAGTCACGATCGCCAGTCCTGCAACCGAGCTAAGTACCTAGGAATTTAATCCCGTCATTCACACCGGAAGGTGAACTCAACAGTTGTTTATCGACGCCTACTTACAATGTCAGGCTAATAACTTCAACTTCCTTCGTTTCAACCAATCCAGACTCCGCAGCGAATTATATCAGCGTTTGGTTTTGGAAAATGAAGTTGCCAGTCAAAATGTTAAAGCTGGGGTGCCAGTGGTTCTATCATTATCCTTCAGCGGGTCACCGCGATGGATGCGAGAGAAGTGCTGCGATGCCGTGTCAACCTCTAATTTTGGATCACTCGATTTATTTATAATATCCACGGCGAATTGTCATACTCTTCAAAATTAATTATTCACTTGACGATGCTGTGAAACATGGTACCCTTGCCAATTGCATATACACGATTGAGATCCAGAAACGAAGCCTCATGCACACATTCTTATCGCGCTCAATACCAAAACAATACCAAATGTGAGCTGCTTGTGTAAGGTGTCTGGATGGATAACAGATATGTTTTGAGGAAGGAAATGAGGAACAGGTAATTTTTGCCGCACACAATAAACTCACTAAGCTGGAGTCCTTCTTCAAATTAATGGTTCCGATGAAGACGTTTATGGTCGAAATATGCAGCAACGTCATGAAAGAGGAGCCAATAAAGTTGTCCCGCGAAAGTATTTAATGAGCTTACTAGATGAGGACCATTTCTTTCTCCGTATTCTGCTGCTGCATGTTCGAGGTCCAACGAACCTTATTGAATTGAGTACCTACGAATGCACGATTCACTCTACATGCAAGGCTGCTGTCATTGCACGTAGCTTGCTGTAATCTGATTGCGATTGGGCTCGTTGTTTAGAAGGAGCAGTAGTTGAGCACTCTCGCCGCTTTCATCTCGACGGTCCGGCGGATCAGGCAAAATTTTTTGTACACGGTCCTTTCGTTTTTTGCGAAGTCTTATCGCTATTTTGTTTGCGACTGCTGGCATTGCAGCAAAACTCTTAATGGGAGGCAGAACAGTCCATAGTGTTAGTTGTGCTAGTTAAAATTTCGGCAGCTCACTTGTTTGTTCACGGGGCAATCGAGCCGTCAATATTTAAAGCTGCTTCAAGTCGAATCCATTATCATTTCCGACATCTAACATTGTTGCGAGTGCACAATGATTAGCTGATCAGCTCATCCGAGTTCCTCCGCCTATAATTAAGAGTGGCAGCTTAATAGTTGCAATATTTGGAGAAAATTGTCGCTGCAACCAATACTCAAGCTCTTCAGTGTCCCGCTGATGCTTTCAGCTTCACTGTCGAATGTCTCGAAACTCGTGAATTGGTGCTTGAGCAACTGTCCGAAAACACGAGTACTATAGCCACCAATAATAATTGTCATTCGACAATAATTTTCTTTCATTCTGGCCTTTTGCATTAACAAATCACAATGATAAACTTATGACATGGAGGGATTCGATCTGCAACTTCCAGTATTCGACCACGGTCAATTTTATGTAGCCTTTTTACATGCTTGAAATAGCGCCAATATCAAACAGAAAATTTCACAATCTCAAGAGAAAGTCCAGTTGCTGCATGACGATCGAGAATTCACTCAGAATGTGGTCTACAACGAAATTTTCCGCATGTTATTTAACAAAGCTTTGACGTCAGCATGAAGTTGCGGCATATTTCGTGCATATTTTAAAAATGTATATTTATGAGTTTTGGATATCCAACAAACAAAAATGGCCGTTTATTCGGGAATTCTTTGGAAGTTTTGTAAATCTTTAAAAAGAACAACATTTCTCAAATAAGTCTTATGGTGCTCTTTTAATATTTTGAGGGAAATCAAGCTGGGACTTTCGTCACACATATCAACAAAATGGCAGAAATTTTTAAAATTCACTGTCTCTTTTGGAAGGAATAACTATCCCACGTTGAACCCATTTTTAGAAGAATATAAAACAGAGTTGCGTGGATTCTGCAACGCTGCACAAAATGTCTAGGCTGCTGCCATCTACTTCAAATTTACAAGCTCATATCGCATTACCAATGTAAGGCTTCTTACGTCGAAAACAAAAATCGCTCCTATTAAAAATTTACTTTCGCTACCTCGTATTGAGCTTTGTGGAGCGTAACTGCTCATTAAGCTAATGCGCCAAGATAAAGAACTAATGCAAATCCCGGAAATAACATCGGTATTTTGGAGTCAGGGGTGTCCCCATAACAATAAAACTTTTGTGGGTAATCGAATATCAGACGAACACATTCAAATCCTGTACAATGGCATCACGTGGGGCCAACCAATAATCCAGCAGACTGTGCATCAAGATTCCAAAAGAACTAACGAACAACAATTTACGATGGACGGGTCTAACTACTGCTCCAAGTGAAACTAACTTGAAAACTAAACAAATAGTAACGCTTCGTAGATCAGCTCAATAGTTAGTCCGTTTGTGCAGATTATAAACGTTTTCACAAAGCATTTAAACACCTTGCATGGAGGTATTCTGTCACATCTTAAAAACAAATATTGGATCCTCAAGGGTTACCCAGCGCTATTTCTATGTTTTTTACTAGCAATGCACATTTTCAGCGACATGACTGCAGGTATTTATTGCAGCCTTTACGGGATTTATCTCTGGAAGATTCCTTTGCCAACGGATTTACAGCGATAATGAAACCAATGTTATGTGGGAGCTGTAACAAAATTGACGAAAGAAAATCAACATGCAACTCCTGAACTTTAACGCGTACTAGCCGACATCGAAGTCGAATGACATTTTATATCACCAACTTTTCCACACTTCGGAGTGCTCTGGAAAGCAGCCATAAAATCATTAAATTATCTCCTTAGAAAAGTTATTGAAAAGACTTATTCTTATAAATTATATGAAGTGCTATCAACAGTTGCATCGCAGATTAATTGAAGCATGTCTTAGCTCAAGGCCTCTCATAAAATTTGATCCGATCCAAGGACACTTTAATTGGTGATTCGCTAATTACTGCTCCAGAGTTAAATTTGCTAACTGAAAATATTGTGGACAACCATCGGTGGAGGCTACTCCAAAAGATGGTTCATGATTTCTGGAAGCATTGATCAGAGAACTGCCTAACTGGATTGGTAACAATAAAATAAGATCACCGATAAACAACCTGAATTGAAGATTAATGACATTGTTTTAATAAAGAACATTAACCATTCCGCCCACAAACTGGCCTTAGGAATGATTATTGAGCTACATCCTGATAAAGATAACATAATTAATTAGAGTGCTTGCAGCAAAAGAAAGTGACGATACTGCATTCAAAATATCCAAAACAAAACAAAGTGTTGCACCTCAATATTCCACCAACTCAGAGCAACAGGAATTATAAATTGAGTTTAGCAAAAACATGCAGTATCACCAATTTCAAAGTACTATCAATTCTATTACCAAGCTTAGATACTCAACAAGACAGATATTCTTCCAGATATTGTGGTTCGTGAAATGAGGCGCTCGACACGATGGCCGAGTGTGTGCCGAATGGTGACCCCCTTTCGGTGGTGCCGACTCGAGAGTCTGCTTATTGATCCGATTTTGTGTTCGTAGAACATGTCCTAGCCACCTCAGTCTACATAATTTTATGAGTTCTCTTACATATATTTTTGCGAGATAATTTCAAATCTCCTGATTCATTCGGAATCTGTAGTCAACGCTTTCTTTTATTGACCCGAGCATCATACGAATTTTTTACATTCAAATAAAGCAAGTTTCTCCATATCTCTGGCTGTTAGTGTCCATGCCTCTCAACCAAAGCCACTGGTTTAATCAGGGCCTTATGGATGTTAACTTTCGTTTGGGGCGAAATGTTGCGAGATTTTAATGTTTGCCCAAAATGCTCGACCAACAGTAACTGAATTTTGGTTATTTAAACTCTTTCACTATCTTGTACTGTGTGTCTCCCCAAATGAATTCTTCGCGAATTTACCTTCTTGAAGGCCAATTTAATGAGTTGTTGAACATATGCTAATATGCTGCACTGGGCTATGCTGAGCTGACGGGTGACGTATTGTCGGATCACCTTGCCATACTCCTAAGGTTATTTCAACGGCATCCGAGAGTTTGTCTTCGATTTTCACCTTGCAATTTGAATCGCTCATCATTAATTCGCACGTAGATATCAGTTTCGACGGGATGAGATAGGACGGAGCGTCCCATATTGTATTTCTTTGTATGCTGTCCTAAGCTTGTTGATAGTCTACAAAGAGACTGTGAACAAGGATGTCTTTTTCATAACATTTCTCTAATATATGCCTCAATAGAAGTTCTGATCGGATTGTGGTTTGGGGAAATCAAAGGGTTATTTCTTTTTGAAAACTTGAAGATAAAGAATGACTTCAGTGACCTACACATGCAAATAATACACCAATTACAAGAAGAACCGCCTATGTGAATATCTCATCATGATATTAGTAGATATAAGTTCAAGATTCAGAGAAAAATCCAGCAGAGGGATTCAATAGATTAGAAACTAAAGCCCGGGAAAACACTTGATAAATTATCATTCATTATCAGTAGGCCACGATAATCTACAAAAACGAATACATAACTAAACAAATTCATATCGTTAAAGTTCGCCGATATTCGCCAATCGAAAAATGTCGGTAACGTAGATTTATTTTAATAGTGAACTGAAATTCTCGGTAAATCAAATTCCAATTAACAATATAAATACGTATTCGATAAAGAAGATAGAATAGCTAACCGAAAATCGAATAGTCGATAATAAAGATTGTATCTTTGCGAGTTTTATAAAATTAGTCGAGTTAAAGTTTTGGCTTTCCAGATTTTGGCAGTTGGTTATTAATTATTCGGTGTAGCATGGACCTACGAAAAAATTCATATGATTGATTCCTGATTCTTTAATGATAAAATGAACAACTGCTTGTTGGGTAGGACGAAGTTTGTGGGGCGTTATTAGGTTTTCCAGAGGAATTAGGTACTCCTAAGTCCTAACAGTCATAATATTAGAATTTGTCTAGAAGTAAAGCTCATTAACAAAATCATAATTAAATTAATTTAAAATAAATTTTTAACAATCATAAATGCAGTTTTATAGTTTTCATCATTTACAAGTTTGGTTAATTTTTTGATAATTTAATTTAAAATGCTAGTGAAAGGTTTGGTTTCACCAAACATATGAGCTCCGAAAATAACCAAATTATGGATAACATTATGAACAGCATTGCAGCTATTACAAAGCGGCTAGATGACCAAATTAATCTGAACAGCATGATCTGATCAACTGAAGAAAATGCAACCCCCTCAACGCAATCCAACACAAAATGTTAAGTAAGAACACAACTTTCAAAATAGCAATCTGGAATGCAAACGGCATTATGCAACATATTCCAGAAATAGAAATATTATTAAATTCAGAAAAAATCGACATTTTCTTAATATCTGAAAGCCATCTAGTTAAATCTTCGTTTGTTAAAATACGGGGTTATAACTTATATCACTCCATGCATCCAGCGGAAAGAGAGAGAGTGGTTCAGCATTACTAATAAAAGAAAATACAAAACACCATTTAGAATCAAATATCGAAGAAGAAACAATGCAAGTCACTACTGTAAGGATCAAAATTAAAAACAGAGAACTTACTGTCTCTGCAATATATTGTCCTCCCCGGCAAGACTTAAAGGGAGGGCTACCTTAAACTATTTAAATCGCTTGGACGTGATTTTATTATTGGAGGTGACTTTAATGCGAAAAACACCTATTGGGGATCTAGACTAACGACGTCAAAAGGCAAAGAATTGCTTCAAGCAGGGCATACATCAAAATGTGAATTTTACTCTGGTGGTTCCCCAACATATTGGCCCAGTGACGGAACGAAGATACCTGATCTAATATACTTTTATGTAGCAAGAGGTATATCCCAGAACTTCATTCAAATTGAAGACAGTAATTCTCTAGTATCGGATCATTCCCCGGTTATCATGACAGTCAGTGAAATGTTAATTCAAAGGGAGAGTGCTCCCAGATTAACAAATTCAAAAACAAACTGGGATCTCTTTCGTGAAGTAAGTAATAGAGGGAAATATCAATTTTCAGGTACCGATAAGAAATTCTCACCAGTTGGACGATGAATTAGAATAACTCAATGAAACAATTTACTATGCTGCTTTGTAAAGTACCCCCATTATACAAAATAAAAGCTTAATATATCCTACCCAATTGAAGTTAGGGAGTTGCTAAGAGAAAAACGACAGGCACGTTAAACCTTACAAATAGAACACTGGAGAACAAAACAATTCTTAACAGTTTAGGTAACAGTCTCAAATCTCTTCTTAAAGAAGTTAAAAATGCTTCAATCAACAGATATCTAGTTAGCCTAACCGATGAAAAAATTCTGATTATTCACTGGGGGAGGCGATGAAGGGACTCAAAAGACCCAAAATGCAAGTGACTCTACTTAAAAAGGAGGATGGAACCTGGGCAAGAGGTCCTAAAGAGAAGGCTGATGTGTTTGCGGAGTATCTCGAGGATACCTTCCAACTTACCAAGACAAACGGCCAATGAAAAAATAATGTCACAAGCTAGATGATTTTTATATACGCCCAGTAACTCTCAAAGAATTAAAAGAAGAAGTGAAAAGCAACATGAATGTTAAAAAAGCCCCAGGATATGTCTTGAATACTTGCCAAATAATCAAGGCTCTACCAGATAAAGGATTTCGTAAGCTATTACACATAATCAATGCAAGCTTTCGGTTAAAATATGTTCCGTGGCAATGGAAAGTAGCAGAAGTAATCATGATAGCAAAACTTGATAAACCACCTAACGATAAAAATCATACAGTCCAATTTCATTGCTGCAAATTATGTCAAAACTCTTATTTTGAAAAATTAATGCTAAAAAGACTTAAACCAATAATTGAGGACCGACAACTAATTCCTCCACATCAATTTAGATTCAGGGAAAAGCACTCTACAATTGAACAGGTGCATAGAATCACCAACCATTATTGAAAGAACGTTAGAACGTAAAAAAGTATGCTCCAGCATATTTTCGGACGTCGCCCAAGCATTCGATAAAGTCTGACACAGTGGACTGGAATTCAAGCTGCATCGAGATCTGACAAGGCAATTCTATGCCATACTAAGATCTTATTTATCTAATAGACATTTTCGTCTGAAATATGAGGGTGAATAGTCTGAACTGATGAAAATCTCTGCCGGTGTCCCCCAGGGGAGTGTCTTGGGACCAATTCTGTTTTTATTATAAACAAGGGATATTCCAACAACAGATGAAGGTACCATAGCCACCTTTGCAGGTGACACAGCAATCATGGCGATTGGAAGTAATATAACTGATGCGACGAATAAATTCCAGAAGATTACCAATGCGGTTTGTAACTGGGCTAAGCGCTGGAGAATCAAGCGTAATGAGACGAAATCCATGCAAATTTATTTATTTATTTATTTATTTAAAGAAATTTATTCTGTGATTTACATGTATGATTTCAGAATTTAATTTAAAACAAAAATATTAAAGAAATAAAATAAAGAAAATTAAAACACAGAAATATATAAATCAAATCTTGATTTAACAATTAAAAATTTAAAAAATAATTCTTAAGTATATTTTTGAACTTGTCCTTTGATAAATTAAAGTCAAATAGGTCGTCGACGATGTTGAACGATTTAGACGATAGGTCGTTGGGGGTATGGGGTTATTTTCTCCATAGTTTGTGGAATGGTGTTCTAGTGCTAAAAATTCATGGTTTCGAAATGTTCTGCAAGGTACATGAATTGATATGTTTTCCAAAATGTATGCTGAATCAATGTGACCAAGCAAAACGTTACCGATGAAAGCCGAAAAGAAGTAGTCTATTTTCAAGCGTGCATATTTTTTAATCCGTGCATCTTGTTAAGTATGGATGTAACCGAGCCAAATTTTCATGGAATGGTAAATTGTGGTCGTAATTCCAGTCACTTTTCTTTAACAAGAAAATCAGAAACTTCTTTTGAATGCTTTCAATTCTTTTAATGTGTACAGCATAGTATGGATTCCAGACCGGTACAGCGTTGCGTTCCAGTTGAGATCGAACATAAGCGAAATAGAGTGAACATAAGGTTTGAATATCTTTAAATTCACCTGTCCACCTTTTAACAAATCCAAGCATGGCATTAGCTCTCGCAATACAATTTTCAATATGCTTATTGAAACTAGCATTCTCGACAAATGTAACACCTAGATCTATGTCATTAACTCTTTGCAATACTTCGTTGTTGACTTTGTAGGAAGTAATTAGCGGATTTCTCTTACGATGGAAATACATGATCTTGCATTTCTTAATATTTAAGTAAAGCGAGTTTCGATCACACCACTCACTTAATCTATCGATGTCCTCTTGAAGTTACTTCGTATCTAGCATTCCATTAACAGTTCGAAAAATTTTCACGTCATCAGCAAATATGAGCACGTTTGAGTTTTTGATTATCTCGGTTATTTGATCTATAAAAACAATAAATATCCACGGCCCGATGTGAGATCCTTGGGGAACACCAGACGTAATTTTAATAACGTTTGATTTCTCATTTCCCATTATTACAAATTGTCGCCGGTTTGTTAGATCGGACTTGAACCAATTTATGTAATCGAGTGAAAACCCAAATGCGAATAGACTGCGAAGTTCTTTTTGAAGGCAGATGGAATCAAATGCTTTATTGAAATCCATGTAGGCTACATCAACTTGATGATGGTTTTCTATCTCATTAATTATTTTACTGGTAAATTCAACCAGATTAGTTGATGTGGATCGGCCAGGCATAAACCCATGATGGTTTGTTGATATATGACGTGCAATTGTGGATTTAAAGTTGTTGCATAAAACTAATTCAAACAATTTTGGAATTGATGATGTAGTTGATATTCCTCGGTAGCATGTAACGTCATCTCGTTTGCCCGATTTAAAAATTGTTGTAATTTTTGAAATTTTCCATTTTTCGGGAAATACCCCTGTGCTCAAGAAGTGGTTGAATAGGTAACATAATGGAATTGCTAAAATGTCAGCGTACTCCTTCAGAATAGAAGAGAGAATATTGTCAAGGCCACAACCGTCTCCAAATCCCTTTAGAGCCGATAATATGTTATCCTCATATATAACAGGAGGAGTTATTGTTACGTTGGTATTGCTGGGTTGTTCGTACAATCCACTAGTAACGCTTGGTTTATAGACTGATTGGAAAAACTTCGCGAACATGTCAGCTATTTCTTTGGAGTTTGAGGAGCTGGTATTGTTATATATCATATTTGCAGGGTATCCGTCAATTTCGCGTTTATTCCTAAAGTATTTCCAAAATTGGTTTGGATTTACTTTGATTTTTCCTTGAATTTGGTCGAGAAACGACCTGTATTTAGATTTGAAGTAAATTTCAAATTCGTTACCATGTTGTAAAAACATTGTTTTGTCGGCTTCTAACCCGCTTTTCAACATTTTGGCATACGCTTTCGACTTCCGATTTTTTAAGTTAACTAGTCTATCATCGAACCTCTGAGGGTGAGCATTTTGTGGTTTACAGCACATAGGTACATAAAGTTCGAAGCCTTGCTGCATAATGTCATTAAATTTATCAACATTTCGAATTGAGAGTTGTTTGCCAGTTGATAGCATAGTTGATTCTAGGTAACTTTGTAGCCCCGCACGATTTGTTTTTTTGAAGATGTATTTGATTGGTTGTAGGTGTTCCGAACTCGCCATTTAATTAGTTGAGTCAAATACAATATCTATAGACTTGTGATTGATATCGTTAATTACAAAAGGCAACACGGATTCTGAAATTTTGAAAGTGTCAATGTCGTTGCTGAAGACAAGATCCAGTAATCTATCACGATTATTAGTAATTGTGTTTATCTGGTTCAAATTATAACCAAGCATGGCGTCCACAAATAAAGATTCAGCATCTGTTGTTATATTGTTTGGAAAAATACAATTTAGTTCCGGGTCCAGTTTCCATATTATATTTGGAAGGTTAAAATCACCAAGCACAAGAACTAAATCTGACGAGTTTGCTGTATTAATAACTTCATCAATCGCATCGATGCAAGTTGCGTAATGATCACTATTTGACTGAGGTGGTATATACGCTGCGTAAATGAATAGATTGGTTTGGTTAATTTTGATTTTTACACCAATTTGTTCGACTCTCGATGGGGCTAAAGTTACTGGAGCGTTCCAGAGTTTAGAATGTACTGCTATCAGTACGCCACCACCCGATTTTTTTGAGCTAGTTTCGGGAGATCGATCGCATCTGTGGACAACGTAATCATGGCCAAAAAATTCACTGCTCATTATGCCGGGTTTTAATGAAGTTTCACAAATTACATAGATTAGGTAGTTTGGTTTTAAAACGAAGTTATAGAACTTAGATGCTTTTGATGCCATTTTGTTGACGTTTTGATAGTAAATTGCATATTTCTCATAAACCAACCTTTTCTTGAATTTTATGGATTGATTTACTTTTAGAGTAGTAGTGTAGGCTCGAGCTCTCATTAAATGCGAGTGTAGTCTATCATTAGCCACTGGTGAAAAATATCTAAAAAATTGGGTGTGTCTTGAAATTGCAACAATGGCATGGGGTACACTATCGAACAGCCCAAGTGGTTGAGAATGGATTCTTATACATATCACATTTGGTGAGGTTAATCCTTGTGCTTCGTGGATAGTCATGGCTTTACTAGATTCTGGTATCTTAAACTGGGAAATTAATTGTTTATCAGCTTTGGTAAAGGTTAGATAGAATGTGTTATCCAACAGAGGTATCGACATCAAAGTTGACTTAACATATCAAAAGACTTCCTTAACATACAATTAACTTAACATATCAAAAGGTTTCCCATCTACCGATAGAAATTAACTCACGACAGGTGCCATATGCAAACAAAGGAAAATATCTTGACATGCCACTCGATGAAAAGCTCAAGTGGAGAGAGCATGTCAAAAAGAAAAAAGAAGAACTAATATTAAGTTCAGAAAAATATATTGGCTCATAGGTAGAGGCTCTGAGCTTAAAATACACAACAAGCTGTTGATATTTCGGCAAATACTGAAGCCGATATGTACCTGCGGTATTCAACTCTATGTACTAAGCAAACAAACCTTCATAGGGACTTACAGATGAAATAAATCAAAGATGACATGAAGACGCATGCTGTCAAACACGAAATAAGGCTCCAGGAACATGGAAACCTCCTATATTCGCCATTTGATAGTTAACCCTGTCGTTGAAAGAAGACTTCAAAGACCGAGGCCGGTCAAGTGGCTGGGCACTTGACCTAGTAAACATACCAAATTAAAATTAGTATTTTAAATAGGTTTAATTAATTTTAGTACTAATCATCGGGTTCCACCCCAACAAATCAGAATTGTTTAAGAAATGAAAAATTTGTAAAAATTTGAAAAATAAATTGCTAGATGAGCACAGTCTCAGTTGTAATTAATAAAGGGGGAAAATTGCAGTAAACTTTCCGTGCGAACATCCTGTGCATTCGTCTGTCCAAAAAATCTGTACGAAAGCAATTCATCCTACAGGTTTTTGTGGAAAATAGTAATTAGAAAATTAAACATCCAATATACAACAAAAGTTTATTTTAAGTTCATTTATCAAAATTATAAGCGTAAACTTTATACTGCCAACGTGCGCCTACAACTGCTATCAAACATTATCAGACCACCAGAAATAGTGAGTAGCTTGCCATAAGCTGTTTAGACAAATTATATTTTCGACCAAAAAGTTAAAAATACGAATGAATAGTTGCCTTTCAATGTATGTTAGGATTTTTGCGCTTTTGACAAAATGCTTAGTGCTGAAGTTGATAATATAAAGCAGTCCAGGGAATGGATGTTAAATATAAAAGCTGTATGTATTACGTTTAGTCAAATAACAATTTTGACGTCTCTTATGTAAAGACGTACATACTTATTCAATTAATAAGCTACTAATAAATTGCGGTTTCGGAAGCACCCCAATCGTACTCGATTAACAGAAATTCCCTTAGTTATTGTACACAATTTCAAACCACATATGTAAACATTTGGTCTCAGGCTTTTAACAAGCGAGTATTTATTTAATAATAAGCACATACTCAAATATATCATTTACCAGTTAAAATTTTCTGCCCCACATTTTAAATATTTCAGCTTGATTACATATTTATACAGCGCACATTAAAATTCAATGTTCATTTTGTAAAATATTCATGCCGTGATTATTAGGCAGGAAATAATTTCTAACACAACCGAAATATCATAGACTCACTTAAAATTCCCACCCAATTATTAAAATATGTAGCGAAAATAATTTTTGACAAAAAAAAAAAATAATTCACAACCCCGAATATAATATCCACGTTACAACATAGTATGTATATCGAATGGTTTTCATCAAACCACCACGGGGAAGGAGGAGGTGGTTGGCTCAAATTTTAATTTGTTCTTCTATGGCGACAATAAAATTTTTTCCCGAAAGTCGATTTGAAAATTATATACCCAGGCAGTGGGTACTAAGCTATGTGTATTGCATGTATATATATATATATAGTTAGTTTACCGCAACCCGCGCACCCCCGTCTCGCAGAAATGAACGAAATTAAAAAAAAAAATAAAAATCAATGATTTTCTTATTTGCATTTTAAAGAACGAAAAGCCCATAAAATTTGGAAAATAACATAATATCTTGAATAAAAAAAGTCTTCTTTATTTTTATATACCATTTGGATTTTTATTTTTATTTTTGTAAATAACAACAACAAATATATAAGCTAAATAAATAAATAACAAGACGTGAAAGCAAAAAATTTAGTAAGAACTTAACTGAATGTGTATCGAGCTGTGTGTTGTATAAATATTACGCGATGTATACGACGACGCGCTGATGACGGTGGAAAAACGGCATCATGAAAATGAGAGAGGGTATGGTAAACGAGCTTTATAATGAAAATTGATGCGAGAATTTTTTTTTTATAATAATATTTTGGTTCTAAGTTTATGTATGTGTGTGTGTGTGTGTGTGTCTGTGTACACAACAATATTCCCTACACTTAGCAGCGAGATAATTTTGTTATAATTTTCCTCCTTTTCTCAGTTTACAACAACAAATCCGTATTCTGTATTTTGTTTTAGCACTGAAGAGTAACATGGTACATATAGTCATAACATATAGTAGGAAAATGTTGTTGGTTTTTCATTCGTTTTCCATACTTTAGATATTTTTTAAGTGGCTCTGTTTTAAATACACGAAGCTCGCAAAATAAAAATCACAGCACTATAGAAAATGGAAAATAGTTTGCACAACTTGTAGATTGTTTAAGAGTATATACAAGAACAATAAAATGTGGATGGGTAAACGACTCTTGACAGAATATTCTTATACGTTGATGATGGTTTTATGAAAAAGATGAAGAGTAGCATTTTTAATTATTTACAGAAATATAATATTCTTGTCCAGGAGAACATCTGATTTTTTTTTTTAAATTATAACTTTCGCAAGCACTAACAAAATGATTCTCTAAACTGGATAACTCCTTGTATAGACCGGTGTGAAGAACTTAACAAAATTTGTTATTTTAAAATTTACGCGAATGTGCATTCAATATTTTAACAGTCTTGCTAATTTAGCAAATTACATCTTAGTTTGTAAGACTAAGGATTGCTAGATTAGCGTATCATCTAACTAAATTACCACTGGTGAGGTTTAGTTAGATGAGAAAGTAAAACTGAATGGTTTATGGTCAATTTTATTCTACCTTTATTCATAAAATTTACGAGCTTATATACAAACTCGAGCAACAATTTGTTGCTAGTAAGCAACTCTTAAACACTTGTTGTATAAGCAATTCTTAAACTAAATATACACTATAAACATCAACGGAAATGATTTTGATGCGTCTAGACAAAAATGGAAATTCCAAACTGTGGGAACAGTTTAAGAAATGTTGTACGTGTGCCCATGTTGATCTTCAACATATTCCGGGGCCGCTAAGATTGGCTTTCGCTGATATTCTTTTATTCCTACGGGTTGCTGACCTCACAGTCCTGAGCGAGTGGTGTCAGGCGTGAAGCTGCTGATTGATGCATTAGACGCTTCATTTTCCCGAACATGTACCATCCGATGATAAGGAGTGTTGCTGGTATTAGTAAATAAATTGCCAAATAATGATGGTAGTCGTGTATGTTGATCTTGGCAGTGGATTCTTGTAGTGATTTTTTATGATCTCGAATCATAGTTTCAACGGCCTTGAACTCTGAGGGTTTTGAAGGTAACTTTAAGTTTATGACGTTGGTGATATTTATCTGATCGCTTAAGTTGAACTGTGGTAGGAAAGAAAGCTTAAACTCGCTGTTGAATGTTTTGTACCCTGGCACTGTGAAGCCGTCACCTTTAAAAATGCAATTTTGTTGCAGCACGAGGACCCCCTCTCCTTGAATGGCGACTGTTGTTGTTTCAAATGTGCCATCAATTTCATGTTCGCAAACCACGTTACAAGTACATTTTGAATTTATAACAAAGATCCATGCATTATATCGATGTAACGGAATCCAAATGGTGGCAACTGCCCTCTTAAGTATCTGGCAGCTTGGTGGTATTCCGCCATCCTGTTTGAGTAATTGTATTTCACATCTGCTTGCATTAGAGCCGTAGACATATAATGGCTGACGTGTGTTGCAGAGATGTTCTCCGTTTAGGTGCATGCGTTCAATTCCTCAGTTGAGAGTTGCATGTATTTATCCTGTTGGCTTGTCACCATCAAATAATTTGAAGATGGCTGAATATATACGTATTGTTGTTCATGTAATGTAGGCACCGGTATAACATTGTACAATGTGTATCGGATTCTTTGGATCAAAGGGATTTTTATTTCGAAGATTACGGTTTCTCTGACTTTTGTGGTTTTTACCGTTGCTATTTTATACAGGGCAACTAGGTTTTTGCTGCGATACGGTATATCTTGACTCGGCTTGAGGTTGTCAATTATTTGCCTTGTTTGCTCTTGGAGCTGATGCGGTGTAACAGCCAGTGGATTTAATTTGCCCTCATGTACTTCTGTTATTGCGTCTATTACAGCCGATTGGAATGTACGGAGTTTCATCATGTCTAGCATTGTGTGCAGCGCGATGTCAGTGAATTCTTCATGAAAGATGAGCTCAGCCATTATTGATTTGAATGCCTCGAATTTCTGATTGGTCTCTTCGTGATCGTGCTTCATGATGTTTAATGTTGACTCTATTATCGTGATCTGTTGTTGCAGTAGTTTCTGATGATGTTGTTGATTCATATTAATATTTTCTATGCTCTCTTTGTAGAAGTTTCCGGCACGTTGATCCAGTACTCCAAATAGTTCATTGACTATTGTGCCAACGAAGTCAAATAGAGACCTTTTTGACGAATTTTCTCGTTTCTTCCGAGCGTGTCCATTAGTTCGTTTTGCTCTCTTAGGTCGATGTAGAGGTTGCGCATTTGAGCTGATATTAGCCCATAATGGATTGTATGTGTATACGTGGTATTAGAATGCGTTCTATCTTCGCATATTTCACCTAGTTGACGAGTGGATTTCTCGATATGATTTAATTCTGCCCAATATGTTGTTAGATTGTAGTAAGCTATTAGTCTCCATTCGCCATTGATCAGCATGCTTTGGCCAATTCTATCGAAGTAAATGCCTGGATGTGATGAGAATTTTGAAATGTTGTACTTGGATGATGTTTGTGATGTCATTATTCCAAATATGCAGAAGATTGAGAGCATGTAAAGCAATAGGTTAGATTTCGTGCCTTTTTTGTTACTCGTCTTTGTTGTGAGTTATCCGTGCTGTTTGGAGTTGTTTCTTCTGCGATTGTTTCTTGTGGTTCGTCTACTGGTAGAACGGATACTTTTGTAATTGCTCTTTTATATAAAGCATTTGCCGGGCCGCGTATTGAGACTACGCGCACTAATCCGTCTGTTCCCGGGTGTGTTTCTGTAATTCTCCCTCTTACCCACTTCGTGGGAGGTAAGTTGTCTTCAATTAATAGTACTAGATCACCTATTTTAAGTTGTGGTCTTGTTTGTAGTCACTTTGATCTTTGCTGTAATCTTCGGAGATATTCATTGCTCCACTTTTTCCAGAAGTCCTGTTTTAGCTTTTCTAACATCTGCCATCTTGTCAAGCGATGAATATTTGATTCGGTTAGATTTTCTTCTGGTGGTGCAGTTAGAGATGAGCCGATCATGAAGTGGCCCGGTGTTAGAACTTCAAGATCTGTTATATCGTTTGAAATTGGACATAGGGGTCTTGAATTTAGGATGGCTTCTATTTGATTTAGAAGTGTTGTTAGTTCTTCATAAGTCAGAGTTGCATTTCCTACGATTTTTTTAAGTGGGTTTTGAGTGATTTAACTCCAGCTTCCCACAATCCACCAAAATGTGATGATGCGGGCGGTTGGAAATGCCAGGTTATTCTCTATGTTGCTAGTTGTTGAGCAATAATGTCATTAAAGTCGATTTTTTGTGTTTTTTTGTAATCTTGCTAGCTGATTATTGGCTCCAATGAAGTTTGTGCCGTTGTCGCTATATATGTTTGTGCATAATCCACGTCTAGATGTGAATCTCTTAAGGGCTGCAATAAAAGCGTCTGCAGTGAGATCTGTCACCACTTCAATATGTATAGCCTTGGTTGAGAGATAGACAAAGATTGCTATATATGCCTTGTAAGTCTTGCTTCCTCTTCCCTTGGTTGTTTTTATTTGCACGGGACCGGCATTATCTATTCCGGTGTGTGTAAATGGTCTCGTTGGTCGAACTCTTGCGGATGGTAAGTTTCCCATCAGTTGATTACCCCCTGGATTGATTTTGAACTTGTGACATGTAATGCATTTTGAGATTATTGATTTAGTTGTGATTCTGCCTCTTATTATCCAATATTTCTTGCGTGTGAATGAGGGTGAGTTCGATACCTCCATGCAACATTCTCAGGTGTGCATAGTTGATTAGGCTTTTCGTGAACTGGTGTTGTGCAGGAAGAATGGCTGGATGTTTTTCTTCATAGTTTAAAAGTGACTTATGTAGTCTACCTCCTACTCGCAGTATCCCTTCTGTATCGAGAAATGGATCTAAGGATAACAGTTTACTTTTTTTATCTATTAGATTGTTCTTCATTAGTTGAGATATTCTGGGTTATAGCAGCCGCGTTGTATGTGCTTCACAATTATCTTCTTGGCCTCATTTAGATCGTATTTATTCACTTTTATTTTTATACATTTTTTGGTGAAGTTTATTATGATTTTCACAATCATTTTCAATTTGGTACAACCTGATATCTTTTTTATCAGATCACCTATTCTGTCATTATCTTCTGTGACTGTTGTATAATTAATGTCTTTTATTTCTATCGTTTCTTATTTTTCTAGCTCGAGATGATTTTGTATATGTAGCGGGTTGTAATGTTCGTTTCTGAGCCAAGAAGGCCCCGTCCACCATAGTTGATGATTTATTAACTCATTGACCGTTATTCCGCGGCTTGCACAGTCCGCTGGATTGTCTGCTGATTTGATGTGACGCCATTGTCGTGGTTCTGAAAGACTCCTGATCTCTGATACTTTGTTGGCAACATAAGTTTTATACTTTTGAATATCTCCTCGAATCATGACAGTACTATGGTTGAATCTGTCCATGCGATGGTCGTTGTTTGATGCATTTCCAATGCTTGTTTTACTTCTTTGAGTAGCTTGGCTAGTAGAAGTGTAGCATTTAGTTCCAGTCTTGGTAATGTTACTTTTGTCTTTGTTGGCGCTACTCTTGTTTTGGCTGCTATGAGGCTGGTGCCAACCTCGTTGTCTTTGCTGGCGACTCTTAGATAGACGCATGCAGCATATGCTTGTTCTGATGCATCGCTGAAGCCGTGAATCTCCATCTGTGAATCAGGTGTGCTGTTTAGCCATCTCTGAATTTTAAGGTTGTTGAGATGTTTTAGATTGTCCTTGACTGTTGACCACTGCTGGGCTAATGCATCGGGTACTCTTTATGCCAATCCCAATTGAGACCCATAAGCCACATCTTTTGTAGCATTATTTTTGGTGTTATAATTACCGGTGCTAGCCATCCTAATGGATCGAATAATTTAGCCGTAGTTGAGAGAATATTTCGCTTTGTTAGTGGACCACTGAGAATTAGTGTATTTATGTTAAACTCAAATATGTCTGCTTTAGGTTTCCATAGGAGACCCAGAGCTTTTATGTTTTGGTCGATTTCAATTTTATGGGACTCTGTGACTTCTCCATTGTTGAGATGTATGTTGTTGCTTGCCCATTTTCTCAAATTGAAGCCTACTTTTTGAAGTAGCTTAGTGAGTTGGTCTTGAATGACGAGTGTTCCTTGATTGCATTGCAGCCTGTCATAAGGTCATCGACATAGAAATCTTTTTGTAACACTTTGTAAGCCGTTGGGAAGTTTTGTTTTTCGTCTTCAGCGAGTTGGTGTAGAGTTTTGACTGCAAGGTATGTAGCGGCTGCTGTTCCGTAAGTAATGGTTTTCAATTGATATTCTTTCAATGTTTTCAAAGGTGAGTCTCGCCAAATAATACGTTGAAAGTCTATATCTGTTTCGTTTATCCAAATTTGCCGAAACATTTTTTCTATGTCGGCTGTGATGACGTACTTGTGTTTTCGCCATCTCATGACAATATGCCATAAGTCTTGCTGTATTTTTAGACCTATATGCATTATGTCATTCAATGACTGTCCGCTGGTTGTTTTGGCAGAGGCATCAAAAACTACTCTCAATTTTGTTGTCGTGCTTGATGGCTTCAAGACGGCGTGATGAGGCAAGTAGTATTTTCCATCATTGAGTTTTGTTGGATGAACCTCTTCCATATGATCAAAAAGTTCATATTCTTGCATGAATTCTTTATACAGTTTGGCTAGTTGTTCGTTCTTTGTGAGCTGTCTCTCTAGTTGTAAAAACCTTGCTGTTGCCATCTTTCTAGAATCTCCTAGGTTTGCTTTCAGACGGAATGGTATTTCAAGCGTATACCGATCGCTTGATTCTCTTTTGTGAGAGTCATAGAAATGTTGTTCGCACATTTCTTCTTCAGCAGTGCGGGTTCTTGGTGGATGAAGCTCTTCTGTTTCCTAGAATTTCTTCAGAGTTTGTTCAATTTCCTTTAGGGAATGATTATCGTATTTGTTTTATGTTTTGATGGTTTTGGACGTAGTTCATTGGCTAGCCTTGTCACCTTAGGATTCATTGCTCCCCGCATCCTATGTCGTGCTGACCTCCTTTCGGTGTGTTCTTCATCTTCTTTCCTATAGTGCTGTTTTCTTGGAAAATTTGTATTGCTGTTGTTGCATGTGAATCAAAGTGTCTTCCTAAGATTATCCATCCAAACTTAGTGTTTTGAGCAATTGGTTGTTGTTCGCTTATTTTTCTTATATGCGGTAGTACTATGTCGGTGTAATAATCTGCACCAAGGAGTAAATCTATTGGTGCGGATATGTGGTAGTTTGGATCTGCCAGATTATCTAGGTTATCACAAACACGATTCATTAGTGTTTTCCGTGGTTTCCGTGATTTGATTCACCACGTAAGCTTCTATTTTTAAGTTGTACCTTAATTTAAAATTAGGCATGATCGACAGTTTAGCGGCTTTGTTGGCTATTTTTTTTTGCTTTGCGGTAATCCCAGCAATGTGCAGTTCTGCGATCGTTGTTTTTAATTGTAGCTTATTTACTGCACTTGAAGTGATGTGCGTGGCTTGAGAACAACGATCTATTATGGCGCGTAGATAACATTCTTGCCCAGTTTTTGTGATTGTTTTTACTAGAGCCGTTGGTAGAAGCACGTACGCCTCATCTGTTCTAGCGTGTAAAATTGTACTGGTGACGTTCGTAGAACCAGAATTGTTTACTGCTGTAGTATTATTTTCAGCCCTTGGATTGTGTAGCAGATGATGATGTTGTCCTTGGCATTGTGCACATTTTGCCTTGCAATCTGTTAGCTTGTGGCTGTTGTTAAGACATTTTCTACATACCCCCAATAGCGATACCAGCTGATTTTTGTCCAAGCTATTAATTCTTTTGAATTTAGAGCAATCTGCAATATGATGGCTTTGTTTACAAATATTGCATGTTTTTCGATAATACGAGGTTTTTTCTCGTAAGACTGCTTCTAACGCTGTGGCGCGTGTTTCGAGAAACTTCATGAATTCTGGAAGTGTTCGAATTTCTCTCGAGTTTTCTAACGTCATTTCGTATGCTTTTAGCGATTCATTATCCAGCTTTTTAGTCAATGCATAGATGACGATTTGATCTCACGAATCTGTGTGGATTCCTAGTTGGTGGATTGCATGTAGGCATTCTCTCGTGGTGTCATATAAAACTCGCAGGGCTGATGCTGACTCATTATTCATGGTGAGTTGCGACATCATCGTATGGATGTACCTGGTTATATTCATCCTGCGGTTATCGTACCTTTCCTTTATTATTGCCCATGCGGCTTCATAATTTTCGCCCACGGATTGAAGATGATTTATTAGTTTTGCTGCTTGACCTCCAGTGTAGGTCTTCAAGTAGCTCATCTTATATGTGTTGTTTAGTGCGTTATTTTTGTGTACTAATTGTTCAAATACATCTTTAAATGCCATCCACTTCATGTGTTCTCCAAAGAAGTGTGGTATTTGAACTTTTGGCAGTTTGATTCCTGCTGGTAGATTTCTTTCGACTTTGTTCGATTTATTGTTTGTGATTACTTGAACCACCATGTCATCCATCATACACTTTACGAATTTCGTCATAATAATAGTCGACGAAGTATTTTGTTGTTGCTTCATCATCTTCTGTTGCTTCCAGGCATATGATGTCGTGAAGATCTGTTATTTGGTTAATCATTCTCTCCATGTGAGCTAATGACAAATTTAGAGATGCTTCTGATGCTCGGTCGTCCAGCTTTTGTTGTGTGGATCTTATCTCTTTGTATAAGTTCCTCATTTTCACGTCTTGTTGTTTTAACGTGCGATCCAATGTTATTTCCGTTCGACTGTTGGTTGAGCTTGATTCCTTCTTGTTATTTAGAAGTTCACGCATTTCTTCTATAAATTTATTATGTATAGTGGAAGTCGTGATCCTGGATTTTCGGTACTCATGTTCTTTGAGTATTTGTTCATCTACGGTAGTGTATTGTGCGTACAGCGTTTTTAACTGGTCGATTTTCTTCTCCAGATATGTTTTAGTTTTGCGGCTGTCTCCATCCTTTGTGTAGTTCCTATGGAGGAGGTTCATCTATTTCGGCCTGCTTGGTGAGAAGATCTTCCATTGTAGTTATTTATTATCAGTTGTTCTTGACGTTCCCAATTGTATAATATAAAATGGTTACTACCAATATTACTTGCCGATAACTCGTGCTGGATTTTGCCACCGGTTGATCTTGATGGCTCGAAGGACCAATGTTAATTTAGCAAATTATACCTTAGTTTGTAAGACTAAGGTTTGCTAGATTAGCGTCTAACTAAATTACCACTGGTGAGGTTTAGTTAGATGAGAAAGTAAAACTGAATGGTTTATGGTCAATTTTATTCTACCTTTATTCATAATAAAATTTACGAGCTTATATACAAACTCGAGCCACAATTTGTTGCTAGTAAGCAACTCTTAAACACTTGTTGTATAAGCAATTCTTAAACTAAATATACACTATAAACATCAACGGAAATGATTTTGATGCGTCTAGACAAAGATGGAAATTCCAAACTGTGGGAACAGTTTAAGAAATGTTGTACGTGTGCCCTTGTTGATCTTCAACAGTCTAGTTCAACAAAAAGTTGAACAGAAATGATTGAAAATCGCATTAAAATAGTTAAAAGTAAACTCATTCAATTTTTTGTGTTGCTCAATAAGTTTTACGAGCCCGATTATATATAGTTCCACGCATTTATATTACATACTTTAAATAGTTTAACCAATAGGCTTTCAAAGTAAAATGATAAGATTAAGGGCTAACGACTCATTCAATTTTTTGTGTTGGAACGGTTATCTAGGTTGATATACGGGGCCGATCCGATAGACTTCTACACGGTTTCATTATATACGGTAAATCCTAACCAATAGGCTTTCAAAATATCATGGTAAGATTTTGAGCTAGTGAGATGCACTATAAATTAACAAGCTTTCAATGGGAAATCTTAACTCATTCAATTTTTTGTGTCTTATCATTATTTTGAAAGCCTATTAGGTAAACTATTTAATGTACATAATATAAATGCGTGGAACTATCTATAATCGGAGTCGTAAAACATATTGAGCAACACAAAAAACTGAATGAGTTTACTTTTAACTATTTTAATGCGATGTTCAATCAATTCGACGTTCAACTTTTTGTTGAATTACACTTTTGTTGAATGAACACTCGCGTAAATTTTAAAATGACAAATTTTGTTAAGTTCTTCACAACGGTACTAGACGTCCTATTATGGCTAATACCAACAATCCACTTTGTTTCAATTGCTGCGACATCGGTCACACAGGCAAGGATTGTTCCATTCCACCAAATGATACTTTTTCTTATTGGTGCGGTTTAAAAGGTACTATAACATTCAGATGTTCAAGATGTGCGAAAAACGCATACCGCGGCCAATGGAGGTCCAGGAACCAGGGGCCACCGAAATCGATTTTTTTCCAAATCAACCGGGAACACGCAGCAAGCAATACCGAGCCGGAGTCCGATAGGATTAGGTCTTCCAACCCCCAAACTCTCACTACTCTTATTCCGATCCACCGAACTTTTATATTTTGACGTGCAGCTCTTATTTACCTGGAGTGTAACGAGTTGAAGATTTTGGCTGTTAAACTTGATCTCAATGGAAAGCTGACATTGATAGTTATTGTTTTTTTACATTCCATCAGCCACAGCTGATATATAACTAGCAGTTGCGGCTGCTTATTTCGATTATGTCCGATTAATGGTGATTTAACCTCCGACCTCGCGATATACTCCAATATTTTTTGAAAATTCTATTAATGTTAACGTTAATTTTAATTCGAGTGTCTTTCAACTTTAAAAAGGGAGACTATGAAACCGATCGATATAAAACGAGTATAATGAACTTGGCTATTGAACATTTTATTCCTGGTGTAATCGTTACCTGTCTGGCCAAAAAATCAAAAATCTAAAGCTCATGAAAAATATAAATTGAATCCATTCGTCGCAAATTATAAAATATTTCGTGCCCTCTGATCTCAATTTAAACCTTTAAATCGTTTCTTCTATAATTCAAATATTGTTGAGCTTGAATAGAATATTAGAAACAACCATAAATATTTCTGGAGCTATATGTTGATTCAAAACAGAACTGTAGAGGCATACCTCCGCAAATCTCTCCCAATTATTTGACTGTTAGTAATCCGCAAAGAATCACTGACATGTTTGCGACGAATAACGATTTTGATTGTAGAAAACGACGCTGACAAACATTTTCAATTCGAATTTGGCGAGAGGAGTATTTCTTCAATTTGGGAATCCCGTTTCATTACGCCAATTTTCAAGAGTAGACGGAGAACGGATATCGAAAATTACCGAAGTTTTTCTATCTTATCGACTATTCCTAAATTATTTGAATCAATAATCAAGGACCGTATCTTTTCCTTAATTAAAAATTCCATCAAAACCAGCATGGGTTTCATTTCGGTCAACTGCGACAAATCTTGTTTTGTTCACAAATTTTTAGACTTCACCACCTTGATATTGTTGAAGTAGTGTTTACTGATTTTTTGATCATGTCTAACTTCTAATGAAAGTGGAACAGCTCAAGTGTGATGTCCTTTCTTTAAAGTGGATTTTATCAAATTTGACGAACCGAACTCAAACTGTATTTTTGAATAACATTTTATTTTAAGATATTAATGTTTTGTGTAGCGTCCCACAAGGTAGCCATCTTGAACCTTTTTTATTTATTGCATTCATAAAGGGTGGTTAAATTTTAAGGGCCGACGTTGAATGTGAACCACACCTAAACGTCAAATTTTTTTCTGCATTTAATTTAACATTTCTCAATTTCAGACTAAGTCAATTTGAACCATGGAAAGATACACAATCGAGCAACGCGTTAAAGTTATTCAGGCATATTATGAAAATCGGCGTTCAAATCAAAATGCATATCGTGCACTTCGTGATTTTTTCGGTCAATTTAATCGTCCAAATGTGCGTACAATCGGAAAAATCGTGCAAAAATTTGAGCAAACCGGGTCTGTAGGAGATTTTAAAACACCAGTGCATGCTCGTACAGCTCGTACAGCAGAAAATATTGCTGCTGTTCGCGATAGTGTGGCTGAAGAGCCGTCCACCTCAACTCGTCGTCGTGCCCAACAATTGCACCTCTCACGCTCGTCGTTGATGAACATTATGCATAAAGACTTGCATTTACACGCTTATAAGGTGCAATTGACTCAATAACTAAAGCCTCTTGACCATTCCAAACGTCGTCAATGGTCAGAATGGTGGCAAGAAATGGCAACAGTGGATGATCAATTTTCGAAGAAAATCATCTTCAGTGATGAGGCACATTTTCACCTCAGTGGATTCGTCAATAAGCAGAATTGCCGCATTTGGGCGAATCATAATCCAAGAGTGATTGTCGAAAAACCAATGCACCCACAAAGAGTGACTGTTTGGTGCGGTTTATGGGCTGGCGGCATCATCGGGCCGTATTTTTTCCAAAATGAGGCCGGTCAGGCAGTTACTGTGAATGGTGTTCGCTATCGTGAGATGATAACGAACTTCTTATGGCCCGAATTGGAAGATATGGATGTGGACGATATGTGGTTTCAACAGGACGGTGCCACTTGCCACACAGCTAACGAAACAATGGCTCTTTTGCGCGACAAATTCAATGGCCGTGTTATCTCACGTGGTGGCGATGTCAGTTGGCCGCCAAGATCATGTGATTTGACACCGTTGGACTTCTTTCTTTGGGGTTATTTGAAAGAAAAGGTGTACGTCGATAAGCCAGCAACAATTAAAGAGCTATAGGATGAGATAATTCGGCACAGAACCTCAATTATGCCTAAGCGTCATCGAAAATTTGGACCATCGGGTGGAGGTTTGCCGCCGATGTCGCCGATATTTTGTTCCATACATAATTGAACCATACCATATTATCATAATAAAAAGATTTGACAATAATTTCCTAAATAATTTGTGTTTTATTTAAAATCAACATCGGCCCTTAAAATTTAACCACCCTTTAGAAAGATTTTTGCCGTCTTCCACACTTGTGGGAATGTGTGGTTGTTGAGGTAGTGATTGAACAAACTACATACCTCTATTATTATTCCCTCTGGTAGGTGTTTTAGTGCTATGCATGGTAGGCTATCTAATCCAAATGTTTTTTTCGTGTTAAGGCACTTTATATCCCGGTTAATTCCTCGATAGCAATTTGAATTAACGGTTGGATTTAGGGCTGTATTTTTTGAATTGAAACAGCTTTTTGTTATGTGATTAATTTTATTGTTTGTGTATTGTACTTTCAGTGGCTCTATTCTTCCATTAATGAGTTGTTCGTGCTGCGGTTTTCCCAGGTTTGGGTTTGGTACTGTTGTCCTTTGAATGTAGTGTCCGATAATATATAGATTGTCTTGTTGGTCGTCACTACTGTATTGTGTGTCTTTTGACTTCTTGTTGGCCGTTATTCTCTTAATTTGGCTGAACATCTTTGGTCCTGGCTTTATGTTTTTAAGGTGATCTGTCCATTTTTTGTTTACCTCGCAATTTGCACGTTCTGTATAATTAGTAATGCGTTTTATTTCTGTTTTAATATCTCCACTTGTGCTCGTGTAATTCTGCCTGTCCTTTTTCCTTTTTTTAGTGCCTTAATTCTTGTGGACCGTTGTTTGTATAGATGTTTTATGACGTCATTAGTGTAACATTCCATATTGTTTTTGCGTGTAATTTTTGGAATTGTTTCACTAATATTGCTCGTTATTAATTGTGTGATCGCCTTTATATGTGTGTCTATATCAATGTCCGTGATGTTTTGATTTCTAGGGATTATTGTGTTTTTGTTGTTGTCCCGTAAATATTTGTGATATAGTTTTTGTAATTTTTCTTTCCATAAGGACCAATCTGCTTTGTTGAAGTTGAATCTTACAGATTCATCGTTGAATGTGTCCAGTTGGATAGAGTGCGTATTGTTGTTGTAATTGTTAACTGCTATCTCGATGGCCTTATGGTCACTGTCGTATGTGTGTGCCTTGATTTTGCCCCTTTCATCCGTCTCGATGTTTAATCTCAGGTCTACTATCGCGAAATCTAAGATATTGTTGATTCGACTGAATGTAGGACTATCCGGGATGTACATCTTGGCTCTGTAGTCGAGGTCGTTGTTTTCTAGCCATTCTGCAAGTTTTACGCTTCGTATGTTGTTGCTCGCGTTTTTCCAGTCCGTGTGGGTAGCGTTGAAATCAGCTATTATGTAATAGTTGTGCGGGTTTGATAGGTCGTGTTTCGTAAAGATGTCATTCCATTCTCTATGGAAGGGTGTCTCGGTCATGGTGTGATTGCAACTTGTCCAATATATTGAGAATATTATTAATTGTTTGTTGTTATTATTTAGTTTGATTTTTATGGCTGTATATTCAATTCCAGAATTATTATTTTCAATATTTGTGTATATTTATACTTGTTTTTAATTAGTATTGCGGTTCCGCCAGCTCGTTTTTCGTGTGTTTTAACTTTCCGTATTATGTTATAGTCTTTTAATGTGATGATGTGTTTTGCATTTAATTTTGTCCCGTTTAATAACATAATGTCTGGTTTGCGTGCATTTACAAAGTTTAGTAGATTTAAATGTTGCTGCGTACTGATATTGACGAATTTCGTCATACTTTTAATGGGGTCCTAATTGATGTCATTTGCTTATCGGAAACGTTTCTATCGTCCGACATTCCCGATTCCGCATTGGCCATTAGTGGTTATAACTTGTTCAGGCGTGATAGGGTTAATCCACCGGTTAATTATGGTGGAGTATGCCTCTATGTTAACGAGCATATTAAATGTAATGTTTTGTATCGGTACCTCTCTCAATTTCTCTAAGGCTCGTTTCTGACTTTGAGTTTCTTTTTCGTGATGTCTTCGTCAATAAGCGGAAATTCCTTTTTGGTGTGGTTTATAATCCTCCTAAAACGAACAAGAGGTCGTATGCTGAATTTAAAAATCGCTTTTAGACATTGAGTGTTTTTTTAGTTATTTTTCCTATCGGTATGATGAGGTTTTCATTTCGGGTCATTTCAATTTTGATATTTCTCAAGATACTTGATTTTCTCGTAGCTATTTAAATATCTTAAATATCATTAATCTTTCAGTTTATAACGCTGAAGCGCCCACTTACTCTTATGCAACCGCAAGTGGTGGTTCTTATTCTCTCATTAATCATGTTGTCGCTTTTGCTGATAATTCCATTCGTTTCTCTTGGTATTGGTTCTCATCACGATCTCTCGTCTTAAACCTAAAAGTTTCAGCTTTAGAGATTTTTCGAAAATTGATGAATCCCACCTTTCATCAATTTGTGGCTCTATTTGTTGGAACAATATTTTTTCTCTTGGTACTTCTACCGATCAAATTGACTATTTTAATTGCTCTATTAATTATGTATTTAATAATTGCGTTCTTCTCACTACTGTTTATTTTAGACCAGGATCCCCCCCCCCTTTCTTTGATGACGCAAGAAATTTAGAATGATATTTCTGTTCGTTTTTCCAAATATCGTCTTTGGAAAATGAGCCCTAATTCTTGGCCTTATCTAGCTTATAAGCAATCTCGCAATAGAGTGGTAAGTTTAATTCGTATCGCTAAGTAATATTTTTTCAAGGTTATATCCCTCACTTCCCTCATAAGATATTTTGGCGTAACGTTCGCAATTTGAGCCTTGGTAGTTGCAAAGGGGGTGCTACGGTAAATTTCAAAGCTAATGATTTTAACCATTACCCAAGTAATTCTAGTCCCACCCATGATATTTCCAATATTGATTTAGTATCCGTGGAATCCCTAAATTTTTTTTCGTTTGCAAATATATCTATTGCCGATTTGCATTCTGCAGTTTGGGAAGTTAAATCGCAATCCACTGGTCCAGATATGGTTAGTCTAAAATTTGTTAAGCGTATTTTTCCTAATGTATCAAGATACTTGTGACATATTTTTAATTTTATTTTAACGACCTCGTTTTATCCCGCTCAGTGGAAGTTGAGTAAAATTATTCCTGTTCCTAAAATTAACAATCCTTCTGAGCTTTCCCATTTCCGACCTATTAGTATTTTAAGTTCTCTGTCCAAGGCGTTTGAATTGGTAGTAAAAAACCAAATTCAACATCATATTGATAGCTTTAATTTGCTTAGTATTTTTCAATCGGGTTTTAGAAGGTTCCACGGTACTACCATACCACGTAGTATGAGTAAAAGAGAAATGACTTGCCTTACTCTGTTGGATTTTTCTAAAGCGTTCGATTCAATTAATCACCAAATTTTGTTTAATAAGCGTACTTCGAACTTTAATTTTTCTCTCTCTGCTGCTAAATTAATTTTTAATTTTAGACTATATTTCGGGTCGCTTTCAGGCAGTCTTTTTTGACAATTCGTTTTCTGACTTCTTACCTGTCTCTTCTGGCGTTCCTCAGGGGTCGGTTCTTGGTCCTTTACTATTCTCAATGTACATTAATGACGTTGCATGTTCGATTCGCCATTCTTCTTTTCATATTTTTGCTAATGATGTACAAATTTATAGGAGTAGTCGCTTAGATAATGATTCCATTAACTCTAATATTTCTCCTATTAATGAAGATTTGGTAAGAATTTATAATTGGTCACTGTCTAACCGGCTCGCTCTTAATGCTAATAAATATCAGTCTATTACTCGTATAATTTATAAAAAATTTATAGATACTTCCTCTTTTCCTGGAATTTTTCTCGGTGATTCTTTAATTCCATTCTCTAATACAGTTAGAAATTTAGAGTTAATTTTCAATAAAACTTTTACTTGGGGTGATCATTTGATTAAGGTTAGCAACACGGTTTTTGGAATGCTTAGTTAATTGTATACAGTTGTTGGGTTTTCTGATAGTAATTTTAAAAAGCGTATGTTCCTCTCGCACCTTCTTCCACATTTTCTATTTGGGGATGTTGTTTTGTTTGGTATGTTTCAGGAGAGTATGAATGTTCTCCAAAGATGTTTCAATGCTCGTTTCGTTTTTAGTATTAGGAAATATGATCACATTTCGCCCTTTTTGAATTTGATTTTGGGTTGTAATTTAGTTGATTTTTATGAACTTCGCGTTTGTCTTTTTATTTTTAAGATTCTTAGGACTAAGCAACCTCCCTATTAATTTAATAAGTTATTGTTCAGTATAGGTCTTATTCTTCAAATTTACGTTTACTTCCCCCTATAAACTTGTGTAGGTCTCTAAATACTTCGTTTTCTGTTAGAGGTATTTCTCTTTAGAATTCTATTCCATTAGATATTAAGAGATTGGCGTTGCTTAGATCTTTTAAAACGAGCTTGAGCTCAACATGGAGGGTAATAGCATAAAGTGGATTTGTTTTTTTGAAAAAATCTGAGGTGTTTTTATGCCTAATGGAAGTATTTTTTTGTTGTTGATGTTCATTTATTATGCTTCCATATGTGCTTTTCCTCTACTAAAATTGTTATGTCAATCTATCAATAAATCTAGAATCTATAATCTATTAGTGAATTGACATTGATTGCTATGATTTTGGTTGGTGTTGTGTGACCGGCGCATCCCGCTAGTTGTTGTAGCAATTCGAATAATGTTGCTACCTGCTCCCCTTGTTGAGCTACTGTCTCTGCTACTTTATCAATTTTATTTGTCAACATTTGTAGTGTCCTTGTATTTCCAGATGTTGTGTCTGTTGTTGCTGTGGCTGTGGATTGTTTCCCTAGTCCACCTTTTCCTTTTAGCATGTCAGCAAATGATCCGTTCTCCTGACTGACATATGTATATTTTGTGGTTGGGATTTGTTCCGGTTTTTGCTGCGCTTTTGGTAGATGGGGCAGCCTTTGTACGACGCTGAATGCCTTTTTCGTTGCAGTTGATGCAGAAGACATCTTCTTTATTTATTTTTGTGGTTATGTCACATTGACCCGGTTCATGTTGTTAACCTTACCCTAAACAAGGTATAATCGTTCCCTAAAAAATGATTCTCCACCAAATGATACTTTAATTGATTTAATAGGTTGTAATTTAGTACTTATTTGGGAGTTTTATTTCATTTATTTATTTAAAGAAATCTATTCTGTGATTTACATGTATGATTTCAGAATTTAATTTAAAACAAAAATATTAAAAAAAATAAAATAAAGAAAATTAAAACACAGAAATATATAAATCAAATCTTGATTTAACAATTAAAAATTTAAAAAATAATTCTTAAGGATATTTTTGAACTTGTCCTTTGATAAATTAAAGTCAAATAGGTCGTTGACGATGTTGAAAGATTTAGCAAACCTATTAATGGGGTTATTTTCTCCATAGTTTGTGGAATGGTGTTCTAGTGCTAAAAATTCATGGTTTCGAAATGTTCTGCAAGGCACATGAATTGATATGTTTTCCAAAATGTATGCTAAATCAATGTGACCAAGCAAAACGTTACCAATGAAAACCGCACCTAAGAGAAGTCGTCTATTTTCAAGCGTGCATATTTTGTAATCCGTGCATCTTGTTGAGTATAGAGGTAACCGAGCCACATTTTCTTGGAATGGAAAATTGTGGTCGTCACCAGTCACTTTTCTTTAACAAGAAAATCAGAACTTTTTTTAAATGCTTTCAATTCTTTTAATGTGTACAGCATAGTATGGATTCCAGACCGGTACAGCGTATTCCAGTTGAGATCGAACGTAAGCGAAATAGAGTGAACATAAGGTTTGAATATCTTTAAATTCACCTGTCCATCTTTTAATAAATCCAAACATGGCATTAGCTCTCGCAATACAATTTTCAATATGCCTATTGAAACTGGCATTTTCGACAAATGTAACACCTAAATCTATGATCTCATTTACTCTTTGCAATACTTCGTTGTTGACTTTGTAGGAAGTAATTAGCGGATTTCTCTTACGATGGAAAGACATGATCTTGCATTTCTTAATATTTAAGTAAAGTGAGTTTCAATCACACCACTCACTTAATCTATCGATGTTCTCTTGAAGTTTCTTCGTATCCAGCATTCCATTAACAGTTCGAAAAATTTTCACGTCATCAGCAAATATGAGCACGTTTGAGTTTTGGATTATCTCGGTTATTTGATCTATAAAAACAATAAATATCCACAGCCCGATGTGCGATCCTTGGGGAACACCAGACGTAACTTTAATAACGTTTGATTTTTCATTTCCCATTATTACAATTTGTCGCCGGTTTGATAGATAGGACTTGAACCAATTTATGTAATCGAGTGAAAACCCAAATGCGAATAAACTGCGGAGTGCTTTTTGAAGGCAGATGGAATCAAATGCTTTACTGAAATCCGTGTGCGCTATATCAACTTGATGATGGTTTACTATCTCATTAATTATTTTACTGGAGAATTCAACCAGATTAGTTGATGTGGATCGGCCAGGCATAAACCCATGCTGGTTGATTGATATATGACGTGCAATTGTGAATTTAAAGTTCTTGCATAAAACTAATTCAAACAATTTTTGAATTGATGATGTAGTTGATATTCCTCTGTAGCATGTAACGTCGTCTCGTTTGCCCGATTAAAAAATTGGAGTAATTTTTGAAATTTTCCATTTTTCGGGAAACACCCCGGTGCTCAAGGAGTGGTCGAATAGGTAACATAATGGAATTGCTAAAATGTCAGTGTTCTCCGTCAGAATAGAAGAGGGAATATTGTCAAGGCCACAACCGTCTCCAAATCCCTTTAGAGCCGATAATATGTTATCCTCATATATAACAGGAGGAGTTATTGTTACGTTGGTATTGCTGGGTTGTTCGTACAATCCACTAGTAACGCTTGGTTTATAGACTGATTCGCGAATATGTCAGCTATATCTTTGGAGTTTGAGGAGCTGGTATTGTTATATATCATATTTGCAGGGTATCCGTCAATTTCGCGTTTATTCCTAAAGTATTTCCAAAATTGCTTTGGATTTATTTTGATTTTTCCTTGAATTTGATCGAGATACGACCTGTATTTTGATTTGAAGCATTTCGTTACTATGTTGTAGAAACATTGTTTTGTCGGCTTCTAACCCGCTTTTCAACATTTTGGCATACGCTTTCGACTTCTGATTTTTTAAGTTAACTAGTCTATCATCGAACCACTGAGGGTGAGCATTTTGTGGTTTACAGCACATAGGTACATAAAGTTCGAAGCCTTGCTGCATACTGTCATTAAATTTATCAACATTTTCGTTTATATAATTGGAATTGAGAGTTGTTTGCCAGTTGATGGATTCTAGGTATGTGCATCGATGGCACCTCACGCACTGGTTGACTATTTTCTTTATTAGCTGTCTCCCTCGTATGATATGGAACCTCTGCTTCACGTATACAATCATCTGAGATATGCCAGCATGATATAATTTGCGATGGAAATGTTCCAGCATTCTTTTCACTAATATGTGTGTTGATGGAAGTATGATTGGGTGTTGTGTGTCGTAGTTCAGTGGTGAGTTGGTTAATCTTCCACTAACCCTCAGTATTTCATTACTGTCTAAAAATGGATACAAATTCGATAATTTATTTTTAATTGAATAAGTACCTGAACGTAATGAACCGATGTCAGCTCGACTGCACAAATTTGAGTAAAATGCGTTCAGCATTGTTTAGTTCGTCTACCGTGATGCTTCCGTGTACCTTTTGCATGGTTGATTGATGTGCGTTTCGCAGGAATCTCTGAATGCGTGCTACGATTCTCAGTATTAATGGATATTTTGACACTCTTGCAATCATCCCAGTCCACAGCTGTTCAACTTCCTTGACCTCTTGTATTAACAATATTCGTGGCTCTGAGTCACGATCATTTGAGACCTTTAAAGTATCCTCTGGAATGACTAACGGTTCTGTTGATAGCCAAGACGGGCCCTTCCACCACAAGACATCATCTTTGAGTTCACTTGGGGCTACGCCACGGGTGGCTCGATCAGCGGGGTTCTCTGGCGATCGAACGTGATGCCATTGGTTACGGTTGGAATAGGAAAGAATCGATCCAGTTCGATTCGCAATATACGTTGGCCATACCTTGGGTGGCTTCGACAGCCAATGTAACACTATTTATGTTTCGGTATAATAGAATTGTTTCGGTGTGATCTTGAGTTTTAGTGCTGTTGTAACCGTTTCCATCAATTTTACCAATAAGACAGCAGCGCACTGATGATGTTACTACTCTGGAATACAGAACTGCAGCATAGGCGTCCTTGGACGCATCGGAGAATCCATGGTTTTCTAGCGTGTTAGTTGAATGTAACCATCTTTGAATTTTCAACTCCTGAATTGCACTCAAACCATTTCTAATCTTCATCCAGTTCATTCTGCATGAATCAGGCAACTCATCATCCCAACCAAGCTTCTCAAGCCATAATTGCTGGAGCATGATCTTAATAGGTATCATGATAGGAGACAGCCACCCCAACGGATCAAAAATCCTGGATGACTGCGTTTAGTTGCTGCCGTACGTTCTGGGATTGACACCTTGAATTTAAATACGCCTCGGGATGGTTGGTAGTACAGCCCTAATAACGATATTACCGATCCACTGGTTCTGAATTCTCTATACGTTTGTTGTAGATCTGTGTCGTCGATTTCATCCAATAGATGGGGATGATTGGCTGACCATTTTTTGAGTTTAAGTCCCGTAGCGCTCAAGACCTCGATCAGTTCATCTCGCAATGTTAATGCTTCGTTGAGTGTGTTTGCACCCGTAATTACATCATCCACATAAACATCTGATTTTAAAACTGCCGCTGTAATTGGATATTTGTGTTGGAACTTGTTGGAGGTATAGGTTAGCGAATAAGTTGCCAAAAATGGTGCGGACGAAGTTCCATATATTACGGCGAGCAATCGGTAGTGTTTTAATTAGTGATGTGGAGATTCCCTCCAAAGTATCCGTTGATAGTCGGTGTCTTCCTTTCGAACCATTACTTTACGGTACATTTTCTCAATGTCCGTACTAAACACAAATTGATGCCTTCTGTACCTCAGTAAAATTTCGAACAGGCCTTGTTGAACTGTTGGACCAACCAGTAGTTATCCATTTAGTGATCGCTCCGTACTCGTCTTCTGGGACCCATTAAAAACAACCCACAACTTCGAAGCACCTGAACTTTTGAATACCCCATGGTGAGGCAAATAAAACATCTGATCAGCAGGTTTATTGACTTCGTTGTGTGGTATGGGAGCCATATGGCTCAATTGCTGGTATACCCGCATAAATTGGGTGTATTCCGCTTGTAGTTTTTTATTTGACAGTAATTTTTTCTCTAAGGCATAAAATTGACGCAACGCTACATTGAACGATTGTCCTAGCAACGGAGGAGTTCTTTTGAATGGTAGTACAATTGTTATTCGCCCACCTTCATTTAGCTTTACTGAGTCTACATAACGTTGAATGCATTCAGCTTCTTCTGGTGTGTATTTGTTGGCTGATGGTATGCTTTCCGTCTCCCACAATTGCCTAAGCGTCTTATCAATATCTACTTCTTGCTGCTCAGTGAGGTACACCTTTTGAGCGGAATTGGAGTCATTACAGTGCGATGAGTTTCCCCCAGCAATTATCCATCCTAAACTAGTGTTCTGTGCTACTAAATTCTGTCGATCAATTAGAAATTTGCCATCCTCCAATAGTTCGAAAAAATGATCACTGCCGATCAACAGGTCAATTGGCCCCGGTTTATTGAATGTAGGATCGGCCAACCTTATGTCACCGTTGATTGGTATGGCAACATCCGCAGCGTTTGTCGGTAAATTTGATGTGAGTTTTGTCACAATTAAAGCTTCGATATAATAGGTGAATTGATGATTTACCCTTGATCTAATTGTGAGAGTTGTGCTGCCCTTAGAAGTGCCTGCATTTGCCCCGCCAAGCCCAGTAACAAATACTCTTGCATTTGTCTTAGTCAAATTAAACTTGTTCACAACTGATTCCTTTATGAACGATCTGGTGGAGCCTGAATCCAATAAACCTCGAATGACATGCCAATTATTGTGATTATCTTGCAATTCAACCAACACGGTAGGTAAAATGGCGTTCGCATTACCAACATGGTTGACCACAGCTGATGTGTGGATTTCCTTCCTTACTTTATTGCCCTTGCTAGTCGATGGTTCAGCATCATGTGAGGGGACCTTATTGATTGTAGCTGGTTGATGGTCAACTTTCGTTTAATCATGATGGAGATGAACGAGAGTGTGATGCTTACGTTTACAAAGTTGACATGTCCTCCTGGATCGGCATTGATACACGGAATGATTTCCTCCCAAACAGTTAAAACATCGTTATTTTTCATTGAGAAAGTTTCTTCGATCAGACACGGGCATTGATTTAAAACGACCACATTCAAATAGGCGATGACGATCCACGTTACATAAAATGCAAGGCAATGGTGTGGTCTCAACATGTAAGACTTTCGACGACTGGCGCGGTTTGTTGTCTGGCTTGTGGCTTGTTGACTTGATTTCGCTTAGAGCGTCAACGCGATTTAGTAAGAAATCTAAAAATCCTTGCAAGGTTGAAAAGTCAACATCAGCAGTATGGTATCTCCATGCCTTCCTTCCTTGTTTCATACTCAAGGCGATCAACTGCCATAAAAATGATCCACGGATCGCGAGTTTCAGCTTCCTTACCTAAGGATTTTAGGCCTCGCACTACCTCGTCGATATTATCGTGGAATGCAACAAGTTGCGAAGCGGTTGATTTAGGTTTTTTCTTATCGTAGATGGCTAACCAGCTTGTATGTATTCCCTTTCAATAGGCCTTTCAAATATTTAAATTTTTGTGCAGGCGGCAGTGACACATTTTCATGCACAGTCGACAAAAATATATCGTAAAACGACTGCCAGTCCTTCACATCTCCGTCGAACGTAGGCATTGTTAAAGACGGCAACTTAAAGTCGGACGTTGGGTTGGTAATTCCGCTGCTATCGAGTTGATGATCAGGACTAACTGCTTGGTGAACACCAGATTTTACACGCATTAATGACTGCAGCTTTGGTATAATCGTGTAATACTGATCATCGCTGATGTCCATTTCGGATACGGCATTGGCATCTAGCCCAAATAAGGCGTCTTCCGTCGCGACGAATTCTGTGTACAACTTATGCACGTTGTCACAACGTGTTCGTAAATCGTCATATGTTAGGTTTTTGCCGTTTGATTCGATATAATTAGCCAGGCGAGTTAATTGTCCCTTAATTATGCTTTTTCGTTTGTTAAGCCTTTCCATTTTACCACCAATTCACAACACTGCACTACACAAAGTTTTGAGAAAACAATTTTAATGGTTAACGAAAATGGCGGACTACAATTGCGCGTGTTTTTTTTATATAAGGTGATAATGTTGATTTTGATATGCCGGTTTGCTTCGAAATCCGGCTCGAAGGACCACAATGTGCAGGTTACTGTTTAATGCACCTACGATTTCACCACACAAAACCAATAAAGGCCAAATAAATAGTTTTGACAATTTTTATTATGATTGTTGATCTTTGCTTCGTCACCATCAAACTTGTTCTGCCTCTTGTTGGAATTACATAATCAAAAAAAAAAAGAAGATTGACAAATGTACTAGAATATAAATTGGTATTACCCATGCAGATTCAAATTGAGTACGCGCCTTAACAATGATCATGTAACCTTATTTATACTGTAATTATTTGCATGCATGTAGTCATGTTCCAAACTCGAATTTGACATTAATATTTTGACATTATACAAATCAATGTTTTCTTTTAGGTGTTACTAATTACAACCCATAGTGATGTACATAGGATTAAATATTTATATAAAATAATACTGAATTTCGTTATTACATTATAGCTAAACTAAGATTGATTATCTGGTGTGTGTAGTTTAGATAGCGATGATTCTACTGGAATGCTACAGTGCTACAGTCATCAATACGAAGTCAATCAAGGTAACTTTGTAGCCCCGCACGATTAGTTTTTTTGAAATTGTATTTGATTGGTTGTAGGTGTTCCGAACTCGCCATTAAATTAGTTGAGCCAAATACAATATCTAAAGACTTTTGATTGATATCGTTAATTACAAAAGGATTCTGAAATTTTGAGAGTGTCAATGTCGTAGCTGAAGACAAGATCCAGTAAGCTATCACGATTATTAGTAAGTGTACTACTGTACATCGAGACTATCGTGTTTCAAAGATTTTTGTTGCATGTTTATTTCATCAACTATTTATCATGTTTAACAAGTTTCTGAGTAATCCCAAATGAACGTAAACTTAACCTTTATCAAATGTACGTTTTGTATTTAAATAGAACAATTAATTCATCAAAAACGCTGTATACCTGCTTCTACATTCTATGCTTTGTACATATTTGTGTGCTATATGTAAACGTACAGAATTCCCGACGGAATCGTAACTTTTTCTGTTTTGTTTGCAAGATATCGTCTTAATTTTCACTCTACTGTTATTATTGCTGACACAGACAAAACGAAACAACTTAGAAATGGTATACAAAAATGTTTATTTATACAATGTCGGATACTTACTTAGTAGATTTTACCTAGATGCAAATACTCGTTACGACTATAAAAAAAAATAAAAAAATATGGAAGCACTGTATTCATGCCCATTGAACATAAATGAAAAACATACACCTTTTGTCTTCTCTTCACGTTGAATTCTCTAATCAAAACTTACGTCTCTTATCACAACAGCAATAATAGTTATAGCAAATGGCGAATATGAAAAGCCAAGATCTCCTTAACTTATTGTAGAAAAAAGGAAGAGCTGTTATCATATATTCTGACAAGTTTATTTTGTACATACTTGATATGCATTTGAAACAATGTTCAGAGTACGTAATATTATGTAAGTAAGTAAACAGCTATTTACATAATGTACATGGCAAGAAAATTTTTTACAACAAGTGACGTATACTAAAAATATGGAATGTGTATGTGTTGTTCCCATGCCCACCCTTGAAGAAAGGGTAATTTAGTTAGAATTAAAACTATTTTAGATATCAAGAATATGCCCATATAGAGTGAAAGCCGTAAAGTACCTAATTAGTAAACTATTTTAGATGTATTCCAGATAAATGACATTATTATGTAGAGTTAAATCCCTGAAGTGCGATGATCTGTATCTAAACAAAACTTAATAAAAAAATTACGTTTTTTTTTGCTTTCAGATTTTCATCTTTGCAGTTATATACATCTAAATCTTCTTCTACTAAGTGAATAATGGTAAGTAAACAAACAAATATATTTAATTTAATTTGGTTTAATTATTAGCTCGAGCTATATATTTCTGTATGTCTATCGAAGAAAGCAGAATATTTTCGTTAATTTCAAAACACATAAATCACTGTCAAATAATTAGAGAAAAACTGAGTACAAGGTGGATGGGGAGGAGGCAGGCAATAACACTTTTATGATGAAAATTTTATGGAGGTTTTGTTTTGTGGTATAAAAATAAGATTTATCGTGTCATCCTGTATTGGCTCAACCCTATTTGTAGATAATGAGGTGGTATTTTTGATATTTTATAGCTGTACGGAGGCTGTTCACTAGTGAGATTTGTGAGCCCCAGTGTAATTAAAAATGAGTTAAAAGGCCTCAGGCGACTTCTAGTTCAGTATCCTTGCTTCGAAATTTTCGGAAAAACGATTTATATTTATCAAGTGAGTTATCGAGCTGCATGAACATTGCTTATGGATAAAGAAATATATAGAAAAGAAATTACCTTTACAAGAAATTGGTTTTTGTTCTGGAAGAGTGGTAGGATGGTATTCGATAACATTTTTAGTTTCCCGTTCTAGCAATTCTTAATGTTATTCGAGTTTTAATAATTTAATTTATTTATGGATTAATTTTATTTATTTTATTAAATTATTTGCTTGAGCGGTTCGTTGAGACGAACCGAATGAATGTAAAATTAATTTTTGTTAATCGTCATGTAGTTTTTTTTTGCTTTCGTTTTGGAATATTCGTCGTATAATCCCGTGGTCGTCTGGCGATTTCTACACGAGCCACGTTATATGTTGTTTGTCAGTTACAAGCCGGGCTATCTTTTTGTAATTGCGGAGAGGAGTAAATTTAATATTTTCAGGGGAGTTTGTTTAGCTTGAAGGAAGTATTTTTAATATTTGGAATTGTTTTGCACCTAGTTTTTCAATTATAACTATTCGGGCAACACCGAACAACAACATTTTGTGTTTTAACATTTTGTGAACAAAATATTGAAAAATTTCGATATTGTACGCCAGCCAGGAAAATGATTTTTAATGATTTTGATGCAAAGAAGAACAACGAGACCAAAATAGTCAAGAGAAATACTGGAAATACAATTTGAAAGGGGAGCACGAAATTAATCAGGAGTAGTATCGCACAAGTGGTAAAACAACCGGGTGGCGATTTAGAGTTGTGCCACTAATTTGAATCGAGCCAAAAGTTTGTATATTTGTTGACCACATTACCTCTCCACAAATGTTGCACACCGCGATGAAAATGAGTGTCGACGAAGACTATTGTCGTGATACTAAAGGATATTCATCGATATGATCAACACGGCAAAAAGTGATCGATCCGACATTCATCTTTTCGGTTGTGATTGTTTTGCTTGTTAATGTTAGGCAGTAGTTCGTATTCAATGTGAGTTTAAGAGGTGCGTAAGCTCAGTGAATATCTAGAACTCTGTGCCTGACCCGTCGTTAAGATAACCAATACATACTGCTAATCTAAAGTAGTTTTTGACTGGGAGTTTGAGTTTGTTTGAGTGTTGGCAAGCCGATCGCAAGTGGTTGTTCCCCAATTTACTTGTTTATATGTGTAAGTGTCGATCTTGGCTAGTTATTATAATGTATCGGCATTAGGTGTGTAGCCAGTCGATCGATGTGGAGAAAGCTTAGTTTGCTTAAAAAACCTAGGTTTGAGTTGAAACTAGTGGGACTCATAGAACCAAGTAATCCTAAAGTTCCGAGTACTGATACTATTTTGCTTTAAAAGCCTACTTCTTTTGATATGGACTTTGGAGTCACTGTGGAGGTGGGTGGTTGGGATAACTCATGAATCACGGAAATTCCATGATGCAAGCAGGAGGAATGCGACCGTTGGTTTAGTTGTGGTGTTCACTGTACCTTGCGTGTCGTTGAATCATAGAGTATGGAATTTGCATAGTCAATGACGTTTAAAACACCAAATTAATATTTCATTTACGAAAAAAATTAAAAATATGTGTTTGATAGCAGCCGCATTGCTGCTTCGCAATTTTGGTGGTTGTTGTTGTCCCAGTTGTTGGTGTTGTTGCACTGTTGTTGTTGTCGCTGTTGTTCGTGTGTGGTCCTCATTATTGTTGTTGTACCAGTTGTTGTTGTTGTTGCCGCTGTTCGGCTCTATCGTGGGGTGCTATCGCCATTGGGGGAGGGGTAAACGTTGGCTAATAAATTATGTGTTCAATTTCGTTCTCAAGTGGTAAAATAACCAAGCGGGGCGGCGTAGAGTTGAGAGGAGCCAAATATCCTTTAGAGGTGCTCTATTTACTAATCCGCCCTCCCAGTAAAACGCAATATGCTACTACCTTAAATGAACTGAAAGCATGTACAAGTTTCTAGTCATATGGATAGGTTCCTTGGTTAAATTTCGTATTGTTAGAGGAATAGCTCTACATTTTCTATCAAAGTTGCCAAAGGGTACACGCAGATTCGTATTTTATCTCCGCTTCTATGGCTTTTGGTAATTGACGTTTTAGGTAAACATCTGAATATACTGGGTGGGTCATCTATTACTTTACTTTTAAATCATAGACTATGGCAACACTTTTTGAACGATTTACTTGAAATTTTGACAGCTCGTCAGTCTGATATTCCGCGTCCCGAAAAAAATCATACTTTCGCTTGAGGAGCCGTCTCGAAATATTTAAAATTTATTTTCAAAGTTGGTTTTGTGTTTTTTGGCACGCCGAAACCGTGCGTATTTTGTGAAAAAGGCTTGCTATTGATGACAAAAGTTGTCCCCGAGCTGAGAATATTGCACTGTTCATAGTGTAGAGCAGAATCCTTCAACCTCAACTCGACGCCGATCGCAGCAACTTGCCTTTAGACGCACCAGCCTGAAAAGAATAACAAAGAATAACGAAGCACAAATGCCTCGGATTATTCGCCTACAAGGTCCAGATGGCTCAGCAGTTGAAAGCAAATGACCATGCGCTGCGATATCAGTTCTCTACGTGGCTCATGTACCAGCTTCATAGTGACGTTGATTTTGGTCGGAAAATCGTCTTTTCAAACAAAGCACACTTCTATCTCGAGGGCTATGTAAACAAGCAAATCTGCCGGATTTATTATTCGGAACAGCCACACGTAATCGTAGAGAAGCCAATGTATCCACCAAGAGTGACTGTTTGACGTGGATTTTGGAGTGGTGGCATAATTGGTTCATTTTTCTTCGAAAACGCTGCTGGAAACGCCGTTATCGTCAATGGTGACCGTTACAAAGCCATGCTGAGGCGTCGATATCATCGAAAAAATTCTTAAAAACTGGATTCACAGGATGGCTTATTGTAAGGCCAGCAGAGGGAACTACATGAACGAAATTGTTTTTCATTCTTTAATCGGAGACTCCAACCTATACAATAAAATAAAAGTTTCCACAGAATAAAGATGTATACTCATTTTATAGCGCTTTTAAAAATAAACTTTTAAATGGCCCACCTTTATTATTATTTGGTCTGATGCAGCGTGCTCCTGCTTTGCAGAGAATGAATTAATTTATTTTGGATACCAGGACAGAAAAAGTAACAGTAGTGAAATCCTTTCCTCTCTTTTGGCCTTTCGCCAATAATGTTTTCCTTCATTTACAAATCGCTGGGTCTTCTGATGTTATTGTAAGCATTCCATTGTCTAGCGGCTAGTGCTCTGATTAACTGCCTCAGTAGTTGAATATTAGAATAGATAATTGTCTGACGTTGCTGATATGCTGTTTCCTTACAATAAATTCAACTTTAGTGATTCTATTCCGGTGGTTTATCCATTGATAAGTCAAAAGCGTTTTAATGGCCTTCATAAAGATCTGTTTGATTCAACAGTTCTTTTCTAGAAGTGTACTCTAAAAGCCGCTCTCGTTCATAAGTGAAATTTTGAATATCTTATGGCTGTAAATACCACCCTTCGAATCGTGTCATCCAGATGATTGTGGCTTTGGTATATCTAACGTATGGCTCACCTGACCCTCCTCCCTCCTGCAGTGAGAATAAAAAAAATCCTCTCCTTATTGGATGTGATGCTAACGCATATCACTCAATTGGGGACTTTCAATACTAGTAGGGGCACTTCTTTATTTAACTTTCTAAGCTTGACCGGTCTTGAAATTTTTAACCGAGGCTGTGAGCCAACGTTTCTCAATTCCTCTCATCAGGAAGTGAGTTTGTGTTCCAAATTTATTATCGATTTAGTTCTCAATTAGAGGGTAACGTCTGATGTTCTGACCTCTAATCACAGGCGTTTGTCTTTAACCTTAATTTAAAGAAGTTTATGCCGCACCATTATAGAAAGTGAAACAAAATGCAAAATTTTTTCTAGCCGATAGTCAGCTTTTTTGGTGCTCTGAAAGGGTAAAGGAAAGCTGCTATAGGAAACTAAAAAACAGCAAGGAAATTTACCTTAAGCTACTTACCCTTACCTAACGACTGGGATAAGTTAATAACAGCTAAAATTGCTTACAAGGAAAGCTTGAAATATGGTCAAAAATCGTTTAGGAATAAATTTTGGGAGGAAATTAACAATATGTCACTAAGCTCAATAAAATTTTGGCTAAGGATTTTAAAGGCCGATTTAATTCTTTTCGACTGCCTAAAGGCAAATAAAGGTAAATGACTTACGTGTGATTTTACAATATAAATTTCTGTTCGTTCTCTTTTGCCTTTACTCCGAATTTTAAGAATATCATAATTATAACTGAAGAACCTCAGTACTCGAAACTATCGCCCTGGCGCTAGAAACGGATAGATTTTGGAGAAGTACCATTTTGTAATCAGCAGTTTTTTAGTTCACAAACCACCGCGTTTCGGCGCTGATTTATTTATTATAAAATATTTACGTGACACTATATTGTCAATCTCTTTAAAAGTTGCAAAAGCCATCGTACTTCCCTCATTCATAAATTGGCTTTAATTCCAAAAGTTATTTATTTAAAAACCATTTACAAGCTCAAAGTTCTGGTCGCCATTCTTACGAGTTAAGGCCGTAAAACATCATTTACAACAAATGATGCTTGGTTGAAAATTCTTATATCACGACTGTTTTGAAGTGGAAGATGGCTTCATTTACTTTGTGCGTCCAACCTTCGAGGTAATCAAACCCCGGTTTCCATATCAAATATGGAATTAGATGCGGGCCGTTTTTTGCATTTGAACCAATTTTAATTCATAATTATCTTCAAAAATCTCAATTTTTCCTAGAATTTTTGAGAAAAGTAATTGCCGAACGAGACACAATCATTTCTTCTGCTTCTCTATTGATCATGGCATTCCAAGTAACCAACACAGTGTGCAGAACCGATTTGTCATTGTAATTCTAATGCGTGTAGATGCAAATTTCCCTAAACCTGTCCTAAAAGACAACAAAAACATTAAATGTATATTCTACAAACGAAAGTCGCGATATTTCTAACTAATATTTTGGGAAACTTGGCCTTATCCTAAAGGGTTAGGGACTTACTTAGTTTGTTCAGAAAATCGTAGGAATCGAACACGGGTAGCGTCTAGAGCAGCGAAATTAGCATCGAGTCTCTTAAATCACTTGTACGATATCCCTCCTCGGAAAATACTAGGAATCCAACACCAAAATGACGTATATCTTGTGGTTCTATTGGTCACATCACAATTAAAATCACCTCAAAAATTGGTGATTTAGGGTGTAAGGACAGCGAAATTGGCATCGACTATCTATACAACACTTGTATGGGTTTTCTAGCCTTTCTCGAAAAATCCTTCGAACCCATCATCAAAATGTATTATATGTTGAGGTTCTACAATGTCATATAAAACCGAAAACGCCCTAGTTTGGACAAAATTAGGACATTAGGGTGTTTGGGAAAGCGAAATCGGCTTTCACACTCTATAAAACATTTGTACGGCTTTCATAAATTTTTTCGGAAAATCATATAGGAACTCAAAATGACTTATTCTACTAGGCCACATCAAACCGAAAAACATCTTAAGTTTGACCAAATACAGGGTTTAGTGTGTTTATTAAAATGAGATTGGTATTGACCATCTATAAATTACTTGTATGATTTACCGAAGTTTTCTCGGTAATTTCTAGGAGACCAACACCCAAATAACTTATATGTTGAGGTGCTACTAGGCGAGAACAAGCCGAAAAACACCTCAATTTTAACCAAATTGCGGTTTAGGGTATTTAGGACGGCGACATTTGCTTCGACCCTCTATAAATTATTTGTACGGATTTGCTCGGAAAATTATGGAACCCAACACCCAAATTACTCATTTGTTGAGGTTTTACCAGGCCACATCAAAGAGGGTTTAGGGTTAGTTTTCCAATATTCCTCTGTGATGATTTTTCTTGTGCCTCTTTTTAATCATTGCATTCTGATCTTCGTGGTCAACACATTTGTTAGATGGACATGCATTCTTACCAAATAAGTGTTGGAAGGGTTTCCGAATTTTTCTTGATAAGTTTCTTTGGGTGTTGAGAATCGTTTCCAATTTCTGTACCCGCGGAGGAATCAGATATAAATATGGCTGAAGTATTTTATGACCAAACGATGGCCAAAAGCTCCTTTTCGATAGTGGAGTATTTTTGCTCCATTACCGTTCATGTTCTGGATGCATAAAAAATTGGTACATCCTCTTCTATGGGACCCTCGGAGAGAACCGCTCCAATGGCTAGATTATTTGCATTGGTAGTCAGGATAAATTTAGAAAAATCAAGGTAGTGCACGATTGGTTCATTACACAATAAATGTTTGCAATACTCGAAACATTGTAAGTACCTTGTGCCCAAAATTATGTGTACATTCCGTCAGTGGTTTTGTGACGTCGGAGAAGTTTTTGATAAATTTCCGATAATATCCCAGGAGACCCAAAAAGCTTTTAATATGTTTTCCGTTTTAGGAACGGGAAATTCTTTTATCGATATAATTTTGTCGGGGTTGGGTTTAACTCCATCACAGGTAACAATATGAAAAGGTAATTTCTCGATGTAAAAATTTCGATGTGTCTATTTAAACTATTATATTGGTCTTTCGTAATTTGTTAAGCAATTGCTTTAGATTTTCAATATGTTCTTGGAGTGACGCCGAGAATACTATGACAACCTTGTAACATCTCCTTGTAACACAAGCAAAATTTATCTTGAATATCGCCTAACACATTATCCATGATCCTTTGAAATATTGAAGGGACATTTTTTAGACCAAACGGCATTCTTATGTATTCGTAATGGCCGTAGTCGGTTTAGGGATGTTTTTATCTCTATCTGTTGGAAATGTAATTTATCGAGTATATCAGTTAGGTAGAAAGTATCGATCGTCGTTAGTATTCTCGTTTAATTTGCGGTAATCTATTACTAACCGCCACTTAACGTTTCCTCTTGCGTCCGCCTTTTTCGTTACAATCCAGATAGGAGATGACTGCAGGGTAAAAAGCTTGGACGTATGATTCCGTCTTGCCATATTGGCGTTTTACTTCCTCTTTGTGAATATGAATGATATCTGTAACTTTTGGTAAAGACAGGTTTGTCATTCGTAAGATTTATTTCAAATTTTCCGGCGTTTGTAAAAGAGAAACCTTGCTCCATCTTCAGAAATTCCTCGTATTGATGAGATAACTTTAAAGTTGCTGTCTTTTCTTCTGCGTTAAGATGTTCTGTTCTAATTAAATCAGAAATAGTTTCACCTTGAATGGAATAATCGCACTTTTGAACGTTACAATGATTGGATTCAGCTCGATATGCTTTCTTGAATAGTTCGACTTTGATTGGCTATGCAATCACAAAGGTATGAGGTTTATTACCATAATTTACGACTTCTAAAACTGCATACCAATTTTTCAGTGATTGTCGTCGGGATGATGTACGAGGGCGGATTGAAAATGAAGCTACCTAAGTAGGAAAACAAATTTTTTTTTGCCAAAAACCATTTGTTTCTCAACATAGTCTCCATTTAGTTCGACACACTTAATAAGACGATATTCCAACTTTTTTATACCATCTCAAAATACGCGCTAGTTTCGATAATCACTTCTTCGTCTGAGATGGATCTTTGTCCTACGAGCCATTTTTTCAAGTTTGGAAACAGGAAAAAGTCACTAGGAGCTAAATCTGGACTATAAGGTGGATGATCAACCAATTCGAAGTGTATTTCACGTAATTTTAGCATCGTATCTAATGCTGTGTGAACCGGTGCGTTGTCTTGAAGAAAGAGCACTTTTTTCTTCTTTAAATGTGGTCGTTTTTCCTTGATTACATCAACCAATTGATCCAATAATGCACGATAATACTTTCCTGTGATTGTGGATCCTTTTTTAAGATAATCGATGAGCAATATTCCGTGTGCATCCCAAAATATAGTGGCCATAACCTTGCCAGCCGATTTCACTGCCTTTGCCTTCTTCGGAGCACTTCCACCAGCTTCCACCCATTGTTTCGATTGATTTTTGGTTTCAGGTGTGTAGTGGACCCACGTTTCATCAACAGTAATTAATCGACACCAAAAATCAACAGGATTACGCTTTATCATGTCCAAACACCGCTGTGAAGTGGTCTGTCGAACTCGTTTTTGTTCGACACTGAGCAAACGCGGCACTCATCTTGCCGATAGGTTTTTCATAATCAAATGTTCATGCAAAATGTTGAACACACGTTCATATGATATGTTTACCATTTCAACAATCTCACGCAACTTGACTCGGCGATCATTCATAACGATATCGAGGATTTTCTTGATATTTTCTTCAGTAACCACCTCTTTTGACCTTCCTATTGATGGTATTGTTGCAGTGCTTCTTCGGCCGCGTTTAAATTCAGCAATCCAATATTTTCTCTTTCGCCGTTTTCCCTTTCAAATAATAGTGTTTAATCACTGCACGAAATTGGTTTTTTTCCATTTTTCAAGAAACACAAAAGTTGCTTGCTTCAAACGACTACAACAAATAAACTAATCGATGAATTTGGGTGAAATTTTAACAGCTGACGTTTGACAGATCGCAATTTCTAAAAAACAAAAAATGTTTGTGTTTATGCTGACATCTAGCGCTAGGTAGTTTCATTTTCAATCCGCCGTCGTATATATCCCCATTTTCAACATCAACTAGAAGCTCAGCTATAAGCTTGCTTCTACGTAATATTGTGTAGACTTTTGAAGCTTAATTTAGTTTAAATAAGAGGAGGAGAGCGTTGTCGGTTTTGAAAACCGATTTAGCAAGGTCTAAGGCTACGCATCGTCTCAATCCAATAGGTTCCCTTGTTTTAAATTCCATAAGTACTTGGACGACGACTTTTTGGTTTATTTGATGACCGCAAAACATAGCTTTAACGTTTATTGGAGGCATGTAACGTTTCGCATATCAAGTTTCGTGTCCGGGATTTGGAGGAGTTGCAGGTTAGTTGGGTTGGGATAGAATTCTAACAAGAATTTTAGACGCAGTTGTTGGTTACGTGGAATAAAATGTAACAGTTGTTAAAATTAGAATTCTAAATGTTTTTTTGAAGGAACTGGTAATGTCTTACCTAATAATTGTATTAAGATGTGGTCTGCATTAAGATTCTAAACAAATATTGATTGCCGTAGAAATTTGGTGGGAGTTTAACACTAAACCTACCAATACCGATCAAATTGACCGTTTTAAAATATAACCAATAGCATTTTTATTTACTGGTCAATTTGACCAAGTGCGGTTGAAATAGGTATATACAAGAACCGTCGGTAGGTTTAGTATTAACGTGAAATATAGGATCACAAATAATAGGATGCAATTAGCGCCAGTGCGCATTGAAAGCACAATACGTCACTCGTCCCCAAAGTTATTTTGAAACAAATAAACCGAGAATTTTATCCTTCAATAATTATTTTTAGATATAAGTTAAACGAATAAAGCTGTTTAGACTTAACATTGATCCCTCGAGTCATTAATAGTACATATACGCATAAAATTGAAGCATATTTGAAGAGGCAGAAAGCTGATGTTTAAAACTTTATTGCATTCCAGCCTAGATACATTATTTACGGTAAACATCAAACATTTTATCTTCGCAGTCATTAAAATTCACACTCCTTTAATTTATGTGATATAATCTCTCATTAGGTTAGGTGTATTATTTTGCGATGGGTAAAGCAAAAATTCCGCCCCAAAACTAAATATAGCTAAAGGCAAACGTTAAATTCAAAATAGTCACGAATTTCGATTGAACTCCGCAAAACAGCACATGACGTCCTCATTACACTCACCACATTTATGTTCCAATATTATGTGAACAAAATCAAAACTTCAAGATCTCGGGGGCCGCGTTCATTTTGCGGAGGCCGAACAAAAAAAAATTGTTTTCCTATTTTCAATACTGTCCCCATTTCATAACGTTGCATGTTTAACATTAAATTGATTGTTTTTATTTTAAAAGCTTCTCCGAAATAAAACGAATAAAGCTCCAATAAATTTCGGTACAGCGACAGGTGAATTCCCATATTGCTTTGTAAAATATATCGTGTATACGATACGGTCTGTTTGTGATACATATGCTAGTGGCGAATGATATTGGCTCGAATCGCAATAAAGCAAAAAAAACGAAAATGCCAACAACAAATTTAATATTGAAAATCAATACCAAAATTGCGGATAGAGAAGAAAAAAGCTCTGCATAGCGACATAGGCGGTAAAAACTACAAAAAAAAATTGAAAAGCTCTAAAACTATATATAGAGCTATCTATTCTACATCGATAGTTTAATTTTATTTATTTGTTCTGTATACGGATTAAGGATATACAAAAGGAAATTCATAAACTACCTCGGTATATAAACACAATAAATTAAGAAGAACCAAAACAAAAACAAAAATTACTAAGTAATAAATAATCTGATTATCCTCTTGAATTCTTCTCGTATATACGTAAACGTATCCTCGTATATCTCTACTTAGCCTTTTTCTTCTTCCGCTCCGTCTTCTTATGTACGCTACATCTTTTATTTGCAATGCAGAAGGATTAAAGGAAAATCCGTAATATGAATACGATACGGCCTCGCTGCATTGTTTGTGCGGTGGATTTGAAATTCTAAAAGACTCAAGTTGAATAAACGAGTGTTGTTCACTTATTAAGGGAGTTCATGATTTTTTTGTTTCGTTTGTTATGCGAGTGGGTCGAAATTCGTAACACAGAGTAGCGGGCGTACTAAAATAAACAAATATTCTAACACATTATCAATTATTCATTTCTTAATTCTTGGTTACTTTTCGATACATACTGAGTAATAATTAATCTCGGTATATGCGTCGATCAAAATTAGTAAAGGCGATAAAAAGTGTATGGGCGTTATTTAACTATATATGATTTTGATTTATCTCACTTGTGAACGTACGGTTTAATATTTTTTTATACAGGCATGAGCTTTAAGAAGAACCGTGTGCACTGTGACCGTTATGTTTATTGCTCATTCCAGGAATCATATCAATTAAGGATTTACTTCCTTAATAAATTCAATGACTATTTCAGTCAAAATAATCGCTTAAGTGGTAGGGCCAAAGTAATATTTTCATAAGGGAAAATAAGTCGTTTAGTTACTTTCATCTCAACCGATGGTTCTCAACCTGATCCGATGGGATTATTTTCCCAAACCATAATCCTTCTATTTATGTGACTGTTGGAATGGACAATACTGGATTAGGGAACCACATTAGGGTAATTTTGTTTTCCTCAAAGCCACATTAACAATTTTTTCCGAAAACTCTCTCAACAAGTCTGATAATGAACTGTGTCATTGGCCTGATTTAGTTTAGACGTGATACTACCATCTTCTGGTATGTGCACGAGAGTCTTTTCGAACTGAATTTTATAGCCACAAAATAGGCACAGGAATATTTCACCGAGGGTTCGAGTACACTATGGCCGAAGTGCGGGCATATGTCGTCTGATGGTGGATGAATTGAGTGGATGTTCAAAACAGTTAATCATTATAAAACAGTAATATGCAGAGTTCCTCCCTGCCCCCTCAGGTTTTAACACTTAAAATTTCATAAAAATTCAATGTTCGTCGAAGTACTTGCCGTATTAAAATGAAAAGTGTTGGGATGGCTTCACACAAGTTGTATTGCATCAAATTTTGTTAAATATTCAAATGTTCAAATACTGTCCAGACCTCAATTTGTGCAGTATTAGAGGGCTTATGTCCACACTTAGAAAGATCTCTGATATTCCTGGAATCGGCCATACCGTATCAAATATTTTGAATAATAGTTGAATTCTATGAAATTTTACGCTTTAAAACTTGTGTGGAGCTACCGCGAATCTTTTTATTTTAATGTGGTTAACTATTTTACACAGCACAATTTCACGATTATTAGATAAAATATGCCCACACTCGGTAACATCTTTGAGATTTCTGGGATTGGGTATAGTGCAGCAAATATTTTTATGAAAATTTTAATTAAGAAGTTTGAAATTCGTCTGCATTAATATTTATTTAAAGTTGTTTTTTGGCTTTTTATAAACAAAATATTATTTAAAATGGCATTCACAATATTTAAGTTAAATGTCACAATTGCGGATTGCTAATTAAAACTCAAGGGTTTGATGATAGCTATATCATATGCGGTATTTAGATATTTATTATATTTTCTATTTTTTCGAGTTCGAGTCCAATATTTGTAACTTATTTTATAAAATATTGTATTTTGCACTTTTACGGATTATTTATCAACATAAATGTTATTTAATACTAAGGTACATAAAGTGGATTGCCTAAGTAGAAAATATAGTTTCCTAAAGCGGCTCGATTGATGTCCATAACGCGGATCTCGCTGCCAGTTCGCACAGGATAACATTAAAACTAACGAATAGCTAGAACGAACTAACTAGAATACTATTAAGCTCCATGCTTTTATAATTTAAAAATAAACATTGAATTCATACCAGATAAAGATACATTTCATTCACATCACATCATATAAGTAAATATATGTCAAGATCACATAAAGATATCTAAAATTTTAATAAATTCTGAAATACTTAAATAATTTCGAATTTATACTTAGTTGCTCGAATCGCGAACCAATCTAATTTTTTCAACAGAATAAACTAATCAGTTCTGGTTGTACTATGGCTTGCACTTACATTGCGCTTGCTATACCAATATATGTCATCTTTGACGAACCATTTCCAATTATTAGCAGACATTCACATTACTTTTACAAAATATTCTTCACTGTTCTTGTATAATTCCAGGGAATAATTCACCTTCCTATAGTACAATTACATATTGTAGAAGTTTAAAGTCAGGATCAACACTTTCCACTCTAATGTCCATTTGTTTTTCTTCTTGTTTTATTGATTCTATTTTATTATGTCTCATAATTTGCTTTTTTGCTTCCCGCTGCCTTTTTCGTTGTTTCGTTTTCTTTTTTGTCCAATTTTGATTTGGTATCTTTAATCCATTGCTCAGAGGATACCACAAATTAAATGCCCAAATTAAATTTTGTTTAAATGGAGTCGGTAAATTATTATTTATTGAGCTTTCAGCAAGTTTGACTGGTGTTTGGGCTCATTGTTTACTGTTACTGAGTCATCAATATCTACGTTCAATATAATATTCGAATTAGCACCCAAAAGTTCGTGTAGGTCAAGTTCAACTTAATCGATATTTGCTAAATTGTTGAATAAGCTAGTTTCTCCATTTATACGCGTGACTACTTCCAGTTCATTACCATCAATAGTAACGTTCGAAACAATTTCAGTTTTAAGGTTTTTCAATAATTAAATAGTACCGCATCCTCTGTGTCGCCATTCCAGGAATTATAGATGAAATGCTTCTCGAATTTAGCTAATTTTTCAATTCCTAAGTAACGTTGAAGATGATCAAGATTTTGCTGTAGAATTTTGGAATACTCATTTCTATCTGTAGCAGTATTATTTTCGTTGTTTCTCATTTCCTCTGGCGGTAACCCGCTGTACGGCTGTTCAGTTTATTGTATTTAACCGCGTTTGAATCTAGATATTGGATTGTTCAAAATTGGCGAAAGAACAGGTGCAAAATTTTCACGACGCATTCTTATGCAATTATTGTCCATTCGCTCCTTTTTACTGCTTCTCTCCAGTTTTGTTTTAAAGGGTGAAAGTATGCCATATTCATTGGTTGTAGGAGTGATGTTGATTTTGGTAGAAGCGCAATTAGTACAATTTCCTTTTCATTGCAAAAGTGACTAAGCATTAACGTCATGTGAGATGTGTGGCCATCTACAAAAATAATAATGGGAAATTGAATCTTATTTTCCAACTGACTGGCATGCTTCCTCTATCTATGCTAAGAGGAATTCTTTTATAAGGTAAAACAACCATTGGAGGATCGAGTTTCTCTAACGCACTACCCATGACAAGTGTTGTTACATTTTCTTTCTTATCATTAGCTGCCAATGAATAAACAGATTTTTGTCCTTATGTGACTAAACGCGAGTTTTCTCTGGGACTTAGAAAAAGACGGTTTCGTCACAATTGAAAATTCGCATCCATGTATGCATTAGAAATCCCGCCCAGAAACTAATACTAACAACATATGGCCATGTATGTTTTAGAAGATTTGATACATTGATAAACTAAATATTTTTCTTATTTTTAATAAAATACTGTCGGACGATCCGCAATTGGTACAATGATCCACATTATGGACGTTTACCTTACTACTTTTTTTTTTATTTTTTATTAATCCATGCAATCTTTTTTGGGGCCGAAGCACTTCCTGCTCTTTCGCAGATCATTTTTCCCGTTTTACTTTGCGCATTTTCTGCCACCTGGAAGACGTACGGCTATAGGACCGATTTAAATTACCATCTGCGCATTGCATAGCTCCACGCCAGCCTATAGTACTGATCATGAAAGATGGGTCGGCCCATGAGTTTTGCCGATAGGGGGTCGTAGTTGTGTTCTTTTTAATCACAGATCGTAATCTGTTGATGAAAATTTCCTTTTACATCCTGCCTCCATCGGGATTCGAACCCGATACCTCCCGATCCAAACGCCGAAGCTTTAACCAACAGAAACAAAGAGGCCATACTCACAATATATCTACCAACAAAAAGTAGAAATTTCATCCCTCCTCATTTTTAACCCCAGGGTAATTGTATAAAGATTGACAACCCTTACAAAAAATGAGAACTCTCACAAGTCCTTTCGTGGCAGTTTGGTTTCGTACTGATAAAAAGTTGGTCTACTCATCAGGTTGCAATGACCAAACTGCAAAAATTCAATTCTTGCTTTATACCGTATTGTATGCGGTACAACACAAGAACATATCGATTTGGCGAATTATATCACCAAATTAAAACTTCTGGAAATTCTCATTGTGTGTATGTATTAAGCCCACAATAATTAAGAAAAATGTATTTAAAAAAGAAACTTTTACTGAAAATTTTAAAGTTTATGAAAATATAGGCTTTAAAAATTAATTGCTAAGCTTCCCAAATTTTTTTATTTTAATGTGATCAACTGTTTCGCATAGCACAATTTATCCAATATTAGACGTCATATGCACATTCTTGGTAACATGCCTGAGGTTCCAGGAATCAGAATGATAGCTTAATTTGCTTTCTCAAATTCCGCATGACGCCAGATAATATTCTTTATTTACTGTCTGATCTTCTTGCAAGAATTCCGAAAACAGTCAACATTACCTAAACTTTTGATCGACTTTGACGTGGTGTTTTCAGTCGGCTCAGTTGGAAGGCTCCATTCCGAAACTTGTTGACTAGTGTGTTTGTCAAACTCGTAAACTAGAGTGGGGTCGGAATTGGCTCGTTCTAGCATACCTTCAGCGACCTTTACGCCATTCAGTTTTTGAATAAAAGTTAGGTCTTTCGGAACTAGTCGAGTGACAACGTGTTTCATGCCCAAACAGTCGTGTACAATGGTACGAATTGATTCGTGAGACACAGTTCAGCGGCTAGCTCTTTCAAACTTAAACGACGATTTTCCATTACTATTTCGTTCACTTTATTGATGATAACTTCAGTTGAAGACGTTGATGGCCAACCAGAGTGAGGCAAACCTTGCACCACACCTCGACCGCTTTTGAATGCACTGTACCACTAACATGCATGTGTTTTTGATAAAGTCGATTCACCGTAAGCCTTCCGTAACATTTATAGCGATTCGGCATACGACATTCCATTTGCAATACAAAATTTGAGATAAATTCTCTGTTCGATATTTTTATTCATTATAAAAAACGCAAAATACTATACACTTGAGATTGCCAACTGAGACTTTGCTCATCTAGCAAATTATCTTTCAAATTTTTACGAATTTTACATTTCTTAAACAATTCTAATTTGTTGTGGTGAAACCCAATGATTAGTCCCAAAATTATTTAAGCCTTTTTAAAATACTGATTTTAATTTGATATTTTTACTAGGTCAAGTGGCCTCGTTCTTTGAAGTCTCCTTTCAACGACAGGGTTATCTATCATACGGCGAATATAGGGGTTTCCATGTTCCTGTGTACCACGGAGCATTTGCGATGCTACGGAGAACCTTATTTTGAAACGTCTGTATCATTTTGGCGTTTGTTTAGCGTTTGCTTAGTACATCCCCAGAGTTGAATACCGTAGGTTCATATCGGCTTCAGTATTTGCCGATATATCAGCAGCTTGTCGTGTATTGTAAGCTCATAGCCTCTACCTATGAGCCAATATATTTTTCTGAACTTAATATTAAGTTCTTAGAAGGGAAGAAGGGAAGTCTTTTGATATATAAAGTTAATTTGCGTGGATTTCGTCTCATTAAACTTGAGAAAGCAGTGAGGGGATTATGTCGGATCATTCGCCTGTTATTATGACAATCAGTGCAACGATTATTAAAAAAACTAGTCCATCTTCGCTAACGAACAAAAAAACCTGCTGGGAGAAATTCCAGAAACTTGTTGAGGATAATATTGATCTTCAGGTGCCAATTAAAAACCCGATAGAGCTAGAAGAAGAACTAAAACAACTCAACAACAGTATACAAGAAGCGGCGTGGAGTAGTACCCCCTCAAGTTCAAAGGAAATGCGCCGAAATGCTATTTATCCTATAGAAGTTAGGGAACTGGTTGCATCAAAACGAAAAGCAAGAAAGGCCTGGCAAAGAAGTCGAGCGCCACAATATAAAACAACTCTTAATTTTTTATCCAATAAACTAAAGTTGCTAATTAAAGAAATCAAAAACGAATCTATTAATAAATACTTGAGTGGCCTTACTGGGGAAAAAGATACCGAGTACTTCCTTTGGAAAGCGACAAAAAGTTTAAAACGACCTAAACTACAAATTCCACCAGTAAAAAATGAAGATGGCACATGGGCTATAAGTGCAAAGCAAAAAGCTTCGTTGTTTGCAACCCACCTTGAGAACACGTTTCAGCCACTACCTAGACAAACTGCAGAGGAAAATATACCACCAGTATATAAAATGGATAACTGCAATATATCTCCTGTCACACTACAAGAATTAAAAGAGGAAATCAATCTCAACCTAAATACAAAGAAATCTCCAGGATATGAGTTAATTACAGGACAAATAGTAAAAGCTCTTCCTGAAAAAGGTCTGCATAAACTACTCCAAATAATTAATGCAGTGTTCAGACTTAAACACGTTCCAAGTCAATGGAAAGTAGCAGAAGTAATTATGATACCTAAACCAAACAAACCACTTAATGACAAAAATTCGTATAGGCCGATTTCCTTACTCCCAATAATTTCAAAATTATTCGAGAAACTACTCCTAAAGAGACTAAAACCAATAATAGCAGAAAGAAATCTTGTTCCTCCACATCAATTTGGCTTCAGAGAAAACCATTCAACAATAGAACATGTACACCGAATTACAAACATAATTGAAGACGTACTTGAAAAAAAGAAAGTATGTTCAAGCGTCTTCTTGGATGTAGCACAGGCCTTTGACAGAGTATGGCATAAAGGTTTGGAATATAAATTACAAAGAGACTTACCAAAGCAGTTTTATGAAATTCTAAAATCTTACATATCTAACCGACACTTTCGAGTTAAATTAGATGGCGAATACTCGGAAATAAAGAAAATATCAGCAGGGGTACCACAAGGTAGCGTTCTGGGACCAACTTTATATGTTCTATGCACCTCGGACCTGCCAACGATAGAGGATACTAACATAGCGACGTTTGCGGATGATACGGCCATCTTAGCAGTTGCTAATTACATAGAAGAATCTACAAGCAAATTGCAAAGAGCTACTAATATTGTCAGTACCTGGACCAAGAGATGGCGAATAAAACTTAATGAAACAAAATCTGTTCACGTAAACTTTACCAACAAGAAGGTCAACTGGATACCAGTAGAACTGAACTCCCAGCAAATTCCCTAAGCAAATACGGCAAAATATCTAGGCATGACTCTAGACGCGAAAATAAAATGGAAAGAGCATGTGAAAAAGAAAAAAGAAGAGTTAAACATCAAACACAGAAAGATGGATTGGCTCTTAGGAAGAAATTCTGAGCTAACTCTACATAATAAATTGCTACTATACCGGCAAATCCTAAAACCTGTGTGGACTTACGGTATTCAGCTCTGGGGCTGTACAAAGAAAACCATAGAGATCTGAAGATGGATTTTGTTAGTGAAGAAATAAGCAAACACGCGAGAAAACACATGCAACGCACACACGCATTGGTAATCTTCTGGAGTTTACTCGTTGCATCAACGACATTACTTCCAATCGCCATGATTGTTATGGTTCCTTCATCTGTTGTTGGAATATCCTTTGTATATAATAAATGCGGGATTAGTCCTAAGCATTCCCCTGCGGGGCATCGGCAGAGATTTTCTTTAGTTCAGAGTATTCATCCTTGTTGCAGTAAAACACAATTTTAACAAACAAACTTTATTGTATTCGAATCAAGCACACAAATTTTATGTTACCCATATAGTTGCTTCCAATTCATATCCCTATAATAGAAATTAAATATTAGAATTTATTAATTATCTAGATGTAAAATACTTATCTGTAATAACCACGGGCAGGATAATTATCTATAAAAAATAATAATTATTAGTTTAGAATTTAAGTTTGACTTGAATAAATAAAAATTACTTACTTTGTTTACATAATGGAGTGTCGAGACGACGACATTTCTATTATGTATTTTTTGACATTTACAATCACCAATATAAAATATAGTTCAGTGGGTAACTATATTTAATTCCGAATTTAGTATTGTAATTGCAAGTCAATTGTTTATTGGGTCAGGGTGAGTTATGAAATTCCGAAATTTATGTCAAACCTGAAACTCCGAAATTTATGTCAAACGTAAAAAACCATTTTTATTCGCTCTCTTATTTTTCAACTTTGGAAGCATCAACAACTGCAACTTAAATAAATAAATAAATTGTACATATATTTTTATACCGTGTATATTGCATTTTATTTATAAATACTACTACTTTAATATTTCGAAGTGATTAAGCTTGGGCGCAATCATACTCCGTACAATATAAGTTTTTATTTGCGGGCGTACACAACTATTTCCCGATTATCCATTCGAACAAAAACATGGTCCTTCGAGCCGGATAGGGACGAGTATTCGGACACAACTATATATTAATTTCTTCTCGTCGGCGATAAATTCTACCTGCACGAGCGAGTGGTCAATTATTTGGACATCCAGTACACGCTACCCTCCGTTACATCAAATTACAAGCAAATCATCTAATCAGTACACAAACTGTAAGTAATCGATTTTTACAAACAATAAACAATGCTCAGTTTATCAAAATAACGGTGTGAATAAAAAGTGACAGTGATTCGTGTAATTCCATCGTAATTCAACTAATTATATTAGTTCAAAATCAAAATGGACGCTCCTTCGCTTGTACAAAAACGTGGGCGTATTCTCGGATTATTAACTAAGGCGGCTTCCTTTATCGAAAACGTAAACGATGAAATACTAACTGAAGATATTGAAGCTAGGCTCCTTAAGGTAGAATCATGGTGGGAATCATTTTATAATATAGAGGATCAATTATTATTGTTACCACAACAAACATCCAAATCCGATGAATTTGAGGGAAAATTCTTCAAAACTACAGGTGCAATGACACGAGAGATTAAAAGACGAAAGCCTGCTGAGCCAAACATGCTTAATGACGATCTGAACGCCACCGTGAGCAATATGTATTATCAACAAAAGGCATACTTCGAAACGTTTCTTGATAAAACCGTTAATCAAAACAGTGATGTTAAATTACCGAGAGTAAATATTCCACCATTCGATGGCAAATATACCCAGTGGCCATCCTTTAAGGACTTGTTTGAAGCTACCGTGCACAATAAAGACACTATTTCGAGAGTACATAAATTCCAGCTGTTAAAAGGACTTCTCAAGGGCGATGCGGCTAGAATGATCAACCACTTCTTGATAACTGAGGCGAACTATGTGGAGGCATGGGAAAAACTAAAGAAACGGTACGACAAAAAACGCATTATTGTAAATAGCACCATAAAACAATTCATGGACCAACAATCAATTCAATCGTCGTCCTCAAAATCGTTGCGAACATTAACAGAAACTTCAGATGAACTTCTACGGGGTTTGAAGGCGCTTGGGCCAGAATGTGAATCGCGTGATCCATGGATAGTGTATATCATGTTGAACAAATTAGATGCCGAAACAAAGGAACAATGGGCATTACACTCTGTAGTTGATGATATGCCGACAGTCGAAAATTTCTTGGAGTTTCTTCAACGTAGATGTGATGCGTTAGAAAACTGCCAAATACATCTCAAGCCAACAAGATCTACATGCAAACAAACGCATGTTGCTATCAACAGAAGTGAGTGTTCTTACTGCAATAAACCACATCCGCTACACAGATGTTTCAAATTTCAAAGATGCAGCATTAAAGATCGAATAAACTTTGTCGATAAACATAAACTATGCACCAATTGCTTAAGGGATGATCACCAGTTGACAAGCTGCCCATCGACGAATGCGTGTTATAATTGCAAAGCTAAACATCACACCATCTTACACGATGTAAACGAACAGCTTTCATTCATTAAGGAGACTAATGATAATTTAACCAGCATATGTGCAATTAAGTCAGAAGAGTCGCAAGCAGGTAGTTCCACTTCAATCTCGTTCACGACAAAGAAACCATCGCACAAAAATAAGCAGTCAATACTACCCACAGTTGTAATAATAACCAACGATTCGAAAGGCAACATCTACCATATTCGTGCTTTGCTAGATTCAGGCTCAGAATCCACCTTCATCACCGAACATCTTACTAAGAAATTAGGGCTGAAGCGTAAACATGCCTGTGTCAATATTAACGGTTTGTCTGCAATCTCAGCTGGCCAAACAAGAGGTGTAGTTAATTTAAAATTATCGTCAAGATTTGATTGCTCCAAGTTTGTCTTCGTTGATGCTTTGATACTCAATAAATTAACAACCAACTTACCATCGCAATCAGTTATTTTGGATGAACATTTCTCAAGGAAACTATCTGAGTATCACCTTGCTGATCCTAAATTTAATGAATCGGAATCGATTGAGATGATCCTCGGCATCGACATTTTTTACGAAATTGTCAAGGAGAGAAGAATACAACACAATCTTCATTTAATAGACAGCCTATTCGGATGGATTATCGCAGGGTTCTTTGACGACAGTATTAAATCGGTTACTGGGTGCTACGCAATTCAAACAAGTTCTGACGATGTTTGTAAACTGTTACGTCGTTTTTGGGAAGTGGAAGAAATCTCAATTGAAATTCCACCTGTTGATGATGTGTGTGAAGAACACTTTTTGCGAACTCATCAATTCAGAAATGGCCGATATACTGTGGAATTACCATTCAAAGGGAACTTCGAAATGTTAGGTAGCAGTTTGAAAGCAGCAACTTCCAGAATGATTGCGATGGAACGTAAATTTAATCAAGATTCATATTTAAGAGAAGAATATAGAAAATTCATACGAGAATATCAGTTGCTTGGACATATGGCGCGAATCCTCGAACCAGCCGAATTCATTGATAATTCATTTTACTTGCCTCACCATGCCGTTATAAAACAAACTAGTGCGACAACAAAGCTGCGTGTGGTCTTCGATGGGTCGTGCAAATCAAGTTCCGGGGTGTCACTAAACGATGTCTTAGAAACAGGGCCAACAATTCAAGACAGTCTATTTTCAATTTTAACCAGGTTTCGCCGTCATAAGGTAGCGTTCGTGTCCGATATAGAAAAGATGTATCGACAAGTACAAGTTCATCCGAAACATCAACATTTTCAGCGAATCGTTTGGCGTGAGCATCCGAAGGAGGAAATGCAGCACTTTAAATTAAAAACGGTTACTTATGGTTTAACGTGTTCGGCGTATCTTGCTATTCGTTCACTTCATCAAACCGTTGTGAACAATCGTCATATATCGAAGAAAGTGGCAGACATGATCAAATTCGATTTCTACGTTGACGATTTGCTGTCGGGCTGTGCCTCAGTTGATAAAGCGATTGCAGTGTACAAAGAGATGACAACCATTTTATCAAATGCCGGATTTCCATTAAGACAGTGGAGCTCGAATAGCCAGGAGTTTCTAGACAACATACCCACGGAGAAACTTGGAAGAAATTCGATTTCATTTGAAGATCCAAATGTATATGTAAAGACATTAGGAATTTGCTGGTTAACCAACGAAGATGCATTTACGTTCAACGTTCCAGAGATATCGTACAGCAAGCTCACTAAACGAATTTTGTTATCCGAATGCAGTAAATTATTCGACCCTTTAGGCTGGATCGCTCCAGTAACCATCAATTTCAAAATTTTGCTGCAATCACTATGGTTGGCCAAGCTAGAATGGGATGATCCACTTCCAGAAGGCGTAAATCGGACTTGGTGTTCAATCCGCAACGATCTGTCCAGTCTTACTGCTGTGCGTATTCCTCGATATCTACTAACGCAACCACCAACAAATAGCATTCAGTACCATGGTTTCTGCGATGCTTCGGAAAGGGCGTATTCAGCTGTGGTTTACATAAGAGCTACGAACACTGATGGAGAATGTTTCGTTCGTATAATCGCTTCGAAAACGAAAGTTGCTCCTCTAAAGCAATTGTCCATTCCACGTCTGGAACTCTGCGGTGCTGTACTACTAACTAAATTGCTTTGTAAAATTTCAGACATTTTTCAAGTTCCAACAAGCCTTGTATACGCATGGACTGACTCGAGCATTGTTCTGTCGTGGCTTTCAGATGTTCCAAGGAAATGGAATTGTTTCGTAGCAAATCGTACGAGCTATATCATCGACAAATTACCGAACGATCACTGGCATCATGTACCTAGCAATCTCAATTCAGCGGATTGCGCCAGTCGGGGACTTTTACCGAGTGAACTCCTAAAGCATACAATTTGGTGGAATGGTCCAGAATTTTTGAAGATGTCACAGTCTAAATGGCCCAGTTACAAGCAGATTCCAATAGGGTACACAATCGCGGAAAGAAAAAAAACGGCGCTAATTACCAAAATTGAGAAGATAAATACAATATCTCCTGTAGAATGTCTCGTCGAGAAATTTTCTTCCTACAGTTCAATTCTTAGGATATTAGCGAATTGCATCCGATTCACTGAGGCATGTCGCATGAAGAAATCGCCATTTATCACATGTGAGCAGCTGAGAAAGAGTGAACGTATTCTAATTAAATGGGTACAACATGATTGCTTTCGAGAAGACATACAACAGTTGCAGAAACACGCAACGATCAAAAGGAATAGCAGATTGAGAGCATTGCATCCATTTATAGACGAAAATGGTATACTACGAGTGGGTGGCCGTCTTCTAAATTCGAACATCCCGTACTCAATGAAACATCCTGCTATATTGCCTAAGCACCACCAGTTAACGGAGAAAATCGTGAGACACTTACACTACACGCACCTGCATCCGAATCAATCAACGTTGCTCTTCATATCGCGAGCAAAGTATTGGATCATGGGAGCTAAGGAGGTTATTAAACTAATCACAAATAGATGCATAAATTGTTTCAAAACTCGTCCAAAGACAGCAGAACAGCTAATGGGTAACTTACCATCTCTGAGAGTTACTCTGATACGAGCGTTTCATGAAGTTGGAATTGACTATGCCGGGCCAATCGCAGTTAGTTCAAAAAAAGGCAGAGGATCCAAACGTACCAAGGCATACGTCTGCTTGTTTGTGTGCATGGCAACCAAAGCCATTCATTTAGAAGTCGTAGATGAGCTCTCAACCGACGAATTCATTGCAGCGCTACGCAGATTCACAGGCAGAAGAGGGCTTCCAAGGGCTATATACAGCGACAATGCCACGAACTTTGTAGGTGCTCGACGAAGATTTGATGAATTTTTCAAAATTCTTTCATCAAAGATTCATAACGACCAAGTATCATCATTCCTGAGCGCACACCAAATAGAATGGCATACCATACCTCCATCATCACCCCACTTTGGTGGTCTGTGGGAAGCCGGGGTAAAATCAGTCAAAACCCACCTTCGTCGAGTATTAGGCGAGGCAGCTCCAACGCTTCAAGAATTACAAACACTTCTAATACAAATCGAGGCCATTGTAAACTCAAGGCCGTTAACTCCGATGAATAATGCTCCAGACGATTTGCAGATATTGACACCAGGTCATTTTTTAATCGGCACTTCACTATTAGCAGTTCCAGATGACCAAAAAATAAATCTCAAGTTGAAAGAACGTTGGGAGATCATTCAAAACATGTCCAGGGGTTTCTGGAAACGGTGGCATGCAGAATACCTTACAACTCTACAAAAACGATCTAAATGGCAGCATCAAGAACGAAATTTCATCGAAGGAGAGCTCGTATTGGTTAAAGATGACAATTTGGTAACTCTCAATTGGGTAAGAGGTCGCATAATCAAGGTTCACCCTGGTAACGATGGAAGTATACGGGTTGTCACATTAAAAACCGCAAATGGTGAATTAAAGCGTCCCATCACGAAGTTATGCAAGCTGCCAATGGAGTAGTTAAGCAAATCACTGCTTAACCGGGGGAGTATGTTGCAGTAAAACACAATTTTAACAAACAAACTTTATTGTATTCGAATCAAGCACACAAATTTTATGTTACCCATATAGTTGCTTCCAATTCATATCCCTATAATAGAAATTAAATATTAGAATTTATTAATTATCTAGATGTAAAATACTTATCTGTAATAACCACGGGCAGGATAATTATCTATAAAAAATAATAATTATTAGTTTAGAATTTAAGTTTGACTTGAATAAATAAAAATTACTTACTTTGTTTACATAATGGAGTGTCGAGACGACGACATTTCTATTATGTATTTTTTGACATTTACAATCACCAATATAAAATATAGTTCAGTGGGTAACTATATTTAATTCCGAATTTAGTATTGTAATTGCAAGTCAATTGTTTATTGGGTCAGGGTGAGTTATGAAATTCCGAAATTTATGTCAAACCTGAAACTCCGAAATTTATGTCAAACGTAAAAAACCATTTTTATTCGCTCTCTTATTTTTCAACTTTGGAAGCATCAACAACTGCAACTTAAATAAATAAATAAATTGTACATATATTTTTATACCGTGTATATTGCATTTTATTTATAAATACTACTACTTTAATATTTCGAAGTGATTAAGCTTGGGCGCAATCATACTCCGTACAATATAAGTTTTTATTTGCGGGCGTACACAACTATTTCCCGATTATCCATTCGAACAAAACAATCCTCGTATTTCACACGAAAATGTCTATTGGATAAATAAGATCTCTGCGGCGGATCTCTATGCAGTTTTAATTCCAGTCCATTGTGCCAGACTTTATCGAATGCTTGGGCGACGTCCAGAAATATGCTGGAGCTACTTTTTTACGTTCTAACGTGCTAATAATGTTGGTGATTCTATGCACCTGTTCAATTGTAGAGTTCTCTGAATCCAAATTGATGTGGAGAAATTAGTTGTCGGTCCGATAATTGTTTAAATCTTTTTAGTAATAATTTGTTAAAGAGTTTTGACATAATTGGCAGCAATGAAATTGGCCTATATGATTTTTTATCGATAGGTGGTTTATCAGGTTTTACTATCATGATTACTTCTGCTATTTTCCATTGCCACGGAACATATTTTAATCGAAAGCTTGCATTGATTGTGTGTAATAGCTTACGAAATCCTTTACTTGGTAGAGCCTTGATTATTTGGCAAGTAATCAAGTCATACCCTGGGGGTTTATTAACATTCATGTTGCTTTTTACTTCTTTTAATTCTTTGAGAGTTACTAGGCGTATATCAAAATCATCTAGCTTGTGGGTTGTCATTATATTTGCATTGGCCGTTTGTTTTGGTAGTGGTTGGAAGGTATCCTCTAGATACTCTGCAAACAGATCAGTCTTCTCTTTAGGACCTCTTTCCCAGGTTCCATTTTTCTTTTTAAATGAAGGCACTTGCATTTTGGCTCTTTTGAGTCCGTTCGTCGCCATCAACAGTGAATAATCAGAATTTTTTTCGCCGGTTAGGGTAACTAGATATCTGTTGATTGATGCATTTTTTACTTCTTGAAGAAGAGATTTGAGACTGTTACCTAAATTGTTAAGAATTGTTTTGTTCTCCGGTGTTCTAGTTATTTGCCAGGTTTGATGTACCAGAGTTAGTAAGAGAAAAACGACGGGCACGTACCGTCGTTTTTCTCTTACCAACTCTCTAACTTCCATTGGGTAAGATATGTTAAGCTTCTTCTTATTTTGTTTAATGGGAGTATACTTGCCAAAGCGGCATAGTAAATTGTGTTCAAGCTTCACGTCAAGATGGAGGTCAGTTGTGTCAACTTAGCGGCTAAAAAGATTTTACAATCCCTTTAAGCGTCCGTTTTAAATGATCATTTACCGTTACTTTTTTGACTTTGTATGTAATATATGTATATTCTCACTATAAGGATCCCATCCCATACTCATAAAAACTAGAACCAGAACTAATCAAAAATTTCAGTTAGACTGATGGCCAATACCAAAAATCTCAACAACTAAGAAAATATTGTTACTGTCATGAAAGCGGCTGTGTATTGGCTGCCGTTCTTGTATGACGATCTCATCACATCGTCGAAAAACTTCTCAAAAGTCGTAGTGAGACTGATTATTAATACACACAATTTCAACTTCCAGCTAAATTTTGTAGTTTTTCAAAGGACAGGAAGATCAACCAATTTGAGAATGATGTATTGAGTTCCTCATAGCGAAAATGGCCTATATCATCACTATGAGAATCTCATCACACCGACCAGAAACTTTTTAATCGTAAATGATAGGACCAGAACTAAATGGAAATCATAATGAGGCCGATGGCCAATGCCCAAAATATCATCTTCAGCAAGATATTGTTGTTGTTATCAAAACGGCTGAACAAGGTTCATTCTCGCTATTTTCTCGCATCATAACGTTCAGAAACTGTTTTGACGTAAAAGCTAAGACCTGCTAAGACTTGAAAATCGTAGTGAGACAGCTGAACATTACTCAAAAGCTCAACTTCACTCATGATATTGTAGCTGTTACGAAATCGGCTGTATATGAGCTATTCTCGTTTTGGGTATTTCATTATATCGCATTTATAGAAGTTTTACTATTACCAATCGTGAAACGATTAGAAATATCTAAAATTTCCACTTCTAGGAGCTTCTCATCACATCTTCCTAAAAGTTCTTCTTCGCAAAGGAAACGGAACTATTTAAAAATCGGAACTACTCGAAAATCTTAGTTGCTCAAAAGTTGTTGTGCCTTAGCGTTTAAAATTTTTGGAAAATCACACACGATGAATATGGATGACATTGAACGGGATATAAATTCAATCGTCATCGTGTTTGGAATCTCATTAATACGAACCGAAATATTTTGAAAAGCGTCTTTAAGGCAGCCAAATCATTTAATGGAATAGAGCGCCCGCAGTAAGTACGTATCTTAGTTTCCGATTATCGTTAGACAAAGTGCTTTGATGTATTTATTTTGTTTACAGTTCTCAGTTATTAAGGCATTGTTCGAACGTTGTTGACTTAGCTCATTATTTTTGGGTTAGATAAATCCCATTTGCAACTTTGAAAATGTCAACGATAACCACTTGTAATATTAGCATTTGTGGCATTATCGCGTATCGAAATTTACTCGTACCACAAATTAATTCGATACATTTTTCTCTTACCCAAATTATTTCGTGCCGTAATTATTACTAGAGCATATGGCCTATGGCACACACACGAACACACACACACACGAGTGTGTACATGCATGCAATATAAATTTAATCCCATTATATGTAGAATACACATGTTGTTCAGTACGATAACACTGATTTTTATTTAGAAAAACCAACACAAAAAAATCTCATTCGATAACCATAGAAACATATTGTTGAATTCTATTTAATAAAGCTACTTAACATACAGCATACAAATTACATACAAGAACAACACAAAAAACCAATAATGCTACACAGTCCAATAATATATTTTCACACAAATGCGGAAAATACAATTAAATTCAATATCGGTTGCCACACAGAAGTCCCAGATAAATGATAAACATAATAAATCTGCTTTAAACTGTTTACTTAATTAAAAGCTGCAGCATTCCAACAACTACACAAAAGCTTATGATTATAAATCTATTGCATTGTTTTCAGATTTACGCTCGTCGTGTACATTTACGTCCTTCTTCATACACAGACTTACTCAATTATAAATGCTTAAATCAATGAAGCCAGCCAACTGAACCCATTTTTTTTGCTCTTTCTCGTTTTCTGTTTTGTGCGACGAGGGATATCCTCTTAACTAATCCTTTTTAATTTTACAATACAATGCATAGCGAGAAAATTTTTAATTTTATATTTTATACTTCTCATTTGCATATTGTTCCCATATATTTTGCAAGCCTCGTCTAGTTATGTTTGGTAAATTTATGATATTCATACATTTTTCGCGAATATATGCGAGATTTATTCTAGTATACTGGATTAGTATAATAAAATAATAATTTATGAAAATTTCCAGGCACGTACATATATTCACAAAAATTGAAAAATCGTTAGTACTTGGCAATAGAGTCCGAAATTTAATAAGCCTAAAACACATGCTACTGAAGTTAGCCGAAAATTTCAGCCAAGAAATTGCATTATCGACATATTTTGTATCACTATGATGCTACATAAAATATGGCCAAATTTTTGGCAAAGGTGTTCACTGTTAGTGCAACAACTCAAATTCATTGGCCCCTAATACGACAAACTATAAATATGAGATCCAGCTATTTACGAATTGGTCTAACTTCACCCAGTACAAATTACCACTAAATATGCGTGCAGCTTTTAATTTATTTCACTATGATGCTACATAAAATATGGCCTGATTCTTGGCACAGGTGTTCACTGTTAGTGCTAAAACTCAAATTTATTGGACCCTAATACGACAAACTATAAATATGAGATCCAGCTATTTACGAATTGGTCTAACTTCACCCAGTACAAATTACCACTAAACATGCGTCCAGCGTCTAATTTATTTCACTATGATGCTACATAAAATATGGCCGGATTTTTGGCAAAGGTGTTCACTGTTAGTGCCACAACTCAAATTCATTGGCCCCTAATACGACAAACTATAAATATGAGATCCAGCTATTTACGAATTGGTCTAACTTTACCCAGTACAAATTACCACTAAACATGCGTGCAGCTTTTAATTTATTTCACTATGATGCTACATAAAATATAACCTGATTCTTGGCAAAGGTGTTCACTGTTAGTGCCACAACTCAAATTCATTGGCCCCTAATACGACAAACTATAAATATGAGATCCAGCTATTTACGAATTGGTCTAACTTCACCCAGTACAAATTACCACTAAACATGCGTCCAGCTTTTAATTTATTTCACTATGATGCTACATAAAATATGGCCTGATTCTTGGCACAGGTGTTCACTGTTAGTGCCACAACTCAAATTTATTGGACCCTAATACGACAAACTATAAATATGAGATCCAGCTATTTACGAATTGGTCTAACTTCACCCAGTACAAATTACCACTAAACATGCGTCCAGCGTCTAATTTATTTCACTATGATGCTACATAAAATATGACCTGATTCTTGGCACAGGTGTTCACTGTTAGTGCCAAAACTCAAATTTATTGGCCCCTAATACGACAAACTATAAATATGAGATCCAGCTATTTACGAATTGGTCTAACTTTACCCAGTACAAATTACCACTAAACATGCGTGCAGCTTTTAATTTATTTAACTATGATGCTACATAAAATATGACCTGATTCTTGGCAAAGGTGTTCACTGTTAGTGCCACAACTCAAATTCATTGGCCCCTAATACGACAAACCATAAATATGAGATCCAGCTATTTACGAATTGGTCTAACTTCACCCAGCACAAATTACCACTAAACATGCGTCTAGCTTTTAATTTATTTCACTCTGATCCTACATAAAATATGGCCTGATTTTTGGCGCAGATGTTCACTATTAGTGCCACAACTCAAATTAATTGGCCCCTAATACGACAAACTATAAATATGAGAGCCAGCTATTTACGAATTGGTCTAACTTCACCCAGTACAAATTACCACTAAACATGCGTCCAGCTTTTAATTTATTTCACTATGATGCTACATAAAATATGGCCGGATTTTCGGCAAAGGTGTTCACTGTTAGTGCCACAACTCAAATTCATTGGCCCCTAATACGACAAACCATAAATATGAGATCCAGCTATTTACGAATTGGTCTAACTTCACCCAGTACAAATTACCACTAAACATGCGTTCAACGTCTAATTTATTTCACTATGATGCTACATAAAATATGACCTGATTCTTGGCACAGGTATTCACTGTTAGTGCCACAACTCAAATTCATTGGCCCCTAATACGACAAACTATAAATATGAGATCCAGCAGTTTACGAATTGGTCTAACTTCATCCATTTCCTATGACCTTTAAACACTCGAATCATGTGTTTTGAGTTTTCAATTTTTTTTCGGCGAAAATTTACTACTAACTTCAATAACATGTAATTTTCGGTTAATATTAACAGAATTTCGTACTACCACCTAATACAAAATATGTCGATAATGCAGTTGTCGGCTGAAATTTTCAACTAACTTCAGTAGCATCTAAAATACTGTATTCTGCGATTTTCACATTGTGAAGGACTTGTGGCTTTCACAGTATTATCTCCTGTCAGGCGGCGAACACAGTGGAAAAAGTGGCTCTCCAAAGCGAATGGGGCTCTCCTCCAACTAGGCGTGCAAGTATAAACACGGCTCTGAAGTTGGTTGCATTAAAATACACTTGAACGCATCCAAATCGCCCGCCATTTTGGATATATGTAGCTTAGTCATTGTTGTTTTTATGACATAAGTTTCAGTCATTTACAAGCTGTCATTCCCTGTGCACCAATTTTAAGAGATGGATGTAGATAAGTAACATTTACGTCATTGAATTATTTTCAAATAAAATAAAATGTTGCTGAAGCTATGGAATTGTTTAATTCGATACTTTGAGTGAACATGCGGTGAGTCATTCGACAGTAAAAAAGTGGTTTGCAAGATTTCGTAATGGCAATTTTAGTCTTGAGGAGGACTAAGTCTTGAGGAATTTGAAGACGAAGAACTTATAGTTTTACTGGATGAGTATCAAACTCAAAAAGAGCTTGCAGAACAGTTAGAGTTACTCACCAAGCAATATCACTTCGATTGCATGCAATGGGAAAAATATAGAAGGAAGGAAAATGGGTTCCTCATAATCTGACCGAAGTAAACAAAAACCGAAGAGTTGACATTTGAATGAATTTGCTTTCTCAGTATAAAATACCATTTTCCGGCCAAAGAAGGCGGAAGGTGAGATTTCTGCATGACAACGCTCGTCCACATACAGCAAAATCAACCCAGAAACTCTTCTTCTCCTTATGCTGGGAAGTTTTTCAGCATGCGGCGTATTCTCCAGACTTGGCTCCCTCCGATCTGGCAATTTTTATTTTATTTTACGACTGAGTCTTGTACCTATTTAGTAATTTACATTGCATGATAAAGTATATGATTAGTCGGCGTAATCAAGCGATTATCCCCAGTTACGTGTCACTCCTCCTCAGTTCTTTCGCCTCAGAAAGTCTACTGACTTCCTGGTAGCGATATGTCCAGTGGTTTGATTCTTTGCAGTCTTCTTGTTTGTATGGTAGTCAGCTGAATATGTCCAGATTTTCATGCTGGTGCAGACGTTGTAGGTGTTTTGTTGCATGATGCTTGATTTCATCTCGATGGAGGTTGTCGTTTCGAATGTACCACGGTGCATTAACAATTCATCGCAGGATTTTATTTTGAACTGTTTGTATGATTTTGATATTTGTTTTCTTGGCACAACCCCAGAGTTGGCTACCATATGTCCATACAGGTTTCAGGATTTGTTTGTACAACATCAGTTTGTTATGGATTGCTAGTTCAGATTGTCCCCCTAAGAGCCATTGCATTTTTCTAAATTTTATGTTTAGTTCTTCTCTCTTCTTTTTTATGTATTCCTTCCATCTAACTTTAGCATCTAAAGTCATGCCGAGGTATTTATCAGTGTTTGCATGCGGTACTACTATCGAGTTTATCTTTATTGGTATATGACTAACTTTTAGATTTGTAAAGTTCACTTGGATTGATTTTGCTTCATTTAATTTAATTCACCATTTCTTTGTCCAATTACGTATCAGGTTAGTAGCCGTCTGTAATTTATAAGTGGAGTCATTGATGTTATTTGCTGTTGCAAGTATTGCCGTGTCGTCGGCAAAAGTCACCATAGTTGCTTCTGTAATTGGTATATCTTTAGTATATAGGAGACAAATGATTGGCCCAAGAACACTCGCATGTGGTACTCCGGCTGTTATCCTTTTTAGTTGGGAGTATTCATTCTCTTACTTTACTCGGAAGTTGAGCATTTTGTTTGCTTTCTATTGATTTCTCGATTACATCAGTAATTCGATGTACTTGTTCTATCGTAGAATGTTTTTCCGCAAATCTAAACTGATGTGGGGGGATAAGATTCCTTTCTTCGATAATTGGTTTTAGCCTTTTAAGAAGAACCTTTTCAAATAGTTTCGATAATGTCGGTTGCAGAGAAATTGACCTGTATGAAGCTTTATCATTCGGAGGTTTGTTCGGCTTAAGTATCATAATTACTTCTGCAACTTTCCATTTGCTTGGTACATATCTTAGTCGGAACGCTGCATTAATTATTTGCACTAGTTTCCTCAACGCTTTCTCCGGTAACGCTTTTATTATCTGACCCGTTATAAGATCATATCCTGGAGCCTTATACGCATTCAGATTATTCTTGATAACCCATTTTAGTTCTTTCAATGTTACAGGTGTAATTTTCATTTCATGCTGTTTATTTATCGGGATGATATTTTCCTCTTGTTTGTTTGAGATAAGGTTGGAATGTCTCTTCAAGGTGATTTGCAAACAAATCTGCTTTCTGTTTAGCATTCCGAGCCCAATTTTCTTTATTTTTAATTGGATGAACCTGAAGTTTGGGTCTTTAAAGATTCTTAGTTGCTTTCCATAATGAATAATCAGTATTTTTTGCCCAGTTAGAGTGCTGAGGTATTTATTAATTGACTGATTTTTAATGTCTTTTATTAGGTATTTTAGTTTGTTGCACAAATGGTTAAATATCCTCTTATTTTCCGGGTTTTGATGTTTTCGCCATTTATTCCCTTCTTTTATTTTTAAGAAGTTCTCTCACTTCTTCGGGATAGCTAGCATTGCGTTTCATTTCCTTACTATTTTTAGGAGTGCTTTCCCACGCAGCACTTTGGATATTATGGATGAGCTTATCTAGTTCATCTTCTATTTCGGCTGGTCCCTGTATTGGGTTCTGCAGACTAATTCTTTCTGTTAAATGTGTTTGAAAGAGATCCTAATTGGTTTTGGCAAAAATGGTTAACTATTTTACTTCGAAACCACCAAGTTCCTACCGCGAAGGCATTCATCATCTACCTGATAAATGTCATAATATGATAAAAAAAACATTTACCATTTTAATAATTCTCCTTACCAATGAAAGCTTGTAATTCTTTCAAGTTTGTTGGTATTGGATTTCAGATTCATGCAAAACATGCCTTATATAATCCACTTTAGTTTCGTAGAATATGCACTTGCTCATATTACATTTCAAGTTGGCAGCAGCAAGTAGTTTAAACATATCTTTCAAATTTATTTTTAGATGATCTTCTTGGGTTCGACCAGTTATAATTATGTCGTCCTAGTACCTAGTAACTTATAACAATCTCCGCGTTCGCTGTCAAACGGCAATCTTCGGTACTGGAATAGTCCAAATGGAGTGGAAACTACTAATATGATTCGCTGAGGTCAATTTTCGCAAATCGTTTCCCTCTTTGCAGACGCTGAAAGACCTCCTCAACTCTCAAAATTGTATGACTTTTTGTCAGTTTTACAAAATTAAGTGAAAATAGTAAAAATCCCTCAGTGGTATCTCCAAAGCTCGTCACTCGGGCGTCAAATGTGGTTTGTGTATGGTGAGTTTGTTTCACGTAAAATGTGCTGGTATATCCGATGAGGTACTGAAGCACCTTCAAGTTGGTTATACTACGTGGTTGTGCCCCGACTGCCGATCAAAAGCAAATTGCTCAAACATAGATTATACGGAGAGTGGTAACGACAATTCAAACACAAGTGCAAAAAGCAATCTTTCACTCAGCGATTTAACCATAATTCTATAGGGCATGAAAAACCAATTAGACACAGTAGAAAGTCCCTTATCTATCTTATGCAAAACAACTTCGTTAATCTGTTCAAATGGTAACACACGTGCTTTGAAACATTTTTGTATAGCATCAGGTTTCATGGTTAAGTTGGCTTTGAATTGATTGCAGTGACTGATAGAAAACAAATACTCTTTCTTCGTTTCAATACGTTGAATATGAAGAGCTACTACATCGATCAGTTCACTTCTAAATCATTTGCTCCATCGGCTGCAGTCACACGTAGTGGCAATTCTGTCTGTCTTCACGGGAATATTCAAAACTTTCGATACCATCCATCGAATTGACAATTTTTTTGTATTGACTTCGATCATCACTCTTGTGGGATCGAATTGACTAATCAATGTTTCTCGAGACACATACCAACGCAATATGACCAAATTTAGAACATTTCCATCATTCGACGTTCTAAAATCGGCATTTGGTGCGATCATGCTTTGGCTCACAGCTCGGACATGACTTTAAATCACTTTCATTTGACACGCTCGAGTGTTCAACTCATTCACGTTCGGATGAATTTAGGGTACGTATACGAAATAATATTCCTTACATTTTGCAGCCACTTCAGACATGAACAGATTTGGTGAAATATTCGGCCAAACTTTTCTCGACTTCTTCTAACAATTTACTGTCAAAACTTTCCTCGCTGTACAATTCCATGATATGATACGTATCGATTCCGACCCCGGTAAAAAGACATGATCTTTCTTTTTATTCGACACGTTGTAATTCACGATAAAGTACTATTTTAACTGAGCCAAGTACCCAAGGTAATTTTCTTTGTGTGGTCGTACGAACGAAATGGCGCAGGCGCTGGAATATTTTGTGGTCTTTGATTGGTCAACAAATTTTTCATCCGGTTTATCAAACCTGCTTGATTGGCAACCAACTAAAGTTTGAATGGAAGAAATCAAAACTTGCATTATTCCGTAAAAGGCGCCAGGACCTAATTACTGGAAAAATGATAAGGGGATTGCCAGACAAATGCATAAAACTTATAACCTATATTTTTAATGCGATCATGTGAACTAGTCATTTTCCTCAAATGTGGAAGATATAGGGTTTCTCAATAAGAGTGATATGATTTCTTTAAAAAAACACACTAATTGTTAAGGAAATTGAATTTTTTTATTTAATGTGAAGTACAATCGATACAATTAAGTTCTGAATAAAACGTCATTCAAATGGCCTCCACGACTTCTTCTGCAGGAACGAATTCGATGAACCCAATTTTCGAGCACTTTTCCCACTAAATCAAGTCGTATGTCATGAATAGCACGTTAAATATTGACTTGTAAAGCTTGAAGAGAGTTTGGTTTATTGCTAAAGACCAATGACTTCAAATAACCCTACAAAAAATAGTCTAATGGTGTTAAATCACAACTTCTAGGAGGCCATTCAATATCACATTTTCTTGAATTAATCGAATCTCCAAACTTTTCTCGCAATAATTCAATTGTTGCACTTGCTGTGTGGCACGTAGCCCCCGTATTGTTGGAACCAAATGTTGTCAAGATCAACTTCTTCCAATTTCGGCCATAAACAGTTGGTTATCATCGATCTATACCTATCTCCATTGACAGTAACGGTGTTACAAGCTTCATTTCGAGAAAAATACGGACCGATGATTCCACCAGACCAAAAACCACACCAAACTGTCAATTTAGGTGAATGTAATGGTTTTTCATGAATAATTTGTGGATTTTCTTCGTACCAGAATCGACAGTTTTGTTTATTTACCGCACCACTCAGATGAAAGTGAGCCTCATCGGAGAAGATGATTTTCTTAAAAAATCGTTATCGTTTTCAAGTTGTTCCAAGGTAAAATCAGCAAATTCACGACGTTTACGGTGGTCCAATGGCTTCAGTTCTTGAGTGAGAACAATTTTATACGGATGCAAACCCAATTCCTTCCTCATAAACCGCCAGGTTGTGGTTTGAGACAGTCCCAATTCTTGAGAACGTCTTGGAATCGACAAATTGCTGTCTTCAGCAACACTTGCCTGAACGGCAGCAATATTTGCAGTACTTCGAGCGAATCTTTGTCTTATTGGCACTTCAACATTATGTATAGAAAATGTACGCTAGAAATGTTCAACAATTCGACGATTAAAAGTTGCAATTGGAGAAAAGTTGCAATTGGAGAACGATTATTTTGATAATAAAACTGAATAATTTGTAAACGTTGTTCTTGCGTATATCTCACCATGATAAAATTGTAAACAATACTGAATACAATGAAACAAAAAATGACAGATCATGACATATTACAAATGGTCGAAACGTCACTTAAAAATCATATCATTCCTATTAGAAAACCCTATATCTTTGATCACAATTATACATAAACCAACGAAAACGAAACTCAAATCTCGTCTTATCGTCCAATAAGCATGTTTCCACATTCTCAAAACTGTTTGAAAAAATGTTAATAGCAAAACTGAAACCAGTATTAGTAGAAAGGCAAATCATTCCAGACCATCAATTTGGGTTACGAAACCAACATGGCACCATAGAGCAAGTGCATTGAATTGTTAATGCAATCAGATAGACCTTTGAGGCACAGCAATACTGCTCTGCTGTCTTCATGGATATAGCACAAGCATTTGACAAAGTTTCGCACGATAAACTAATATACAAACTTAAAGCGCTCCTGCCGAAGAATATTCACTCAGTTCTGAAAAACTATCTCCTCCAAAGGCAATACATGGTCCAACAAAATGGTGTAACAACTTCCCTAAATGATATAAGCGCAGGAGTCCCACAAGGAAGCGTTCTGGTACCTATTTTATACTTGTTGTACACGGCAGACTTACCTGTTACCGACAATGTAATAATATCAATATTTGCTGATGATACAGCCATCCTGGTATAACACGAAACTCGCAAACAGCCTCAAGAGAAGTGAAAAGTCATCGGAGCAAAATTGAGGATTGGCTCAAGATCTGGCGAATAAAAACAAACGAAAAAAAAAATCAATTCATGTCACATTCACGCTGAACAAACGCTCCTGCTCACCAGTACAATTAAACGATGTATATATTCCTCAACAAACCAAGCTCAATACCTAGGCTTACACCTGGATAGACGGCTAACGTGGAAAAAACATATTGAAGCAAAACACAAGTTACCACCGAGTTACCACAAGTGGATCCACCAGTGCATCTAATAGAGAACTCCTGCAACGAACTCAAGCGAAAATACTTCGATGTATTGCTAATGCTCCATGGTATATCCAAAATAATAACATACACGACGACCTTGGTATTAAAACCGTTAAAGAAACAATCAAGGAGTTCAGTTCGAAATACTACTCAAAACACAGGGACATCCCAACGAACCGGGATATACTAAAACAGCAGCGATTTAAACGACTGAGAAGAGCAGATCCACTCGGACGATCCACTTCGGAACCTGTAAAATCATTAAATGTGTAGATTACGCTTATAAGTATGACCTAGGGAAATAGTTCGTGGCCTATTTTGTGTGACATTGAAACAAAGAATTTTCTTATTTTGAATGAACTTTACTAAACCAAATATGTGCCATTTTGATCGATGGTCTTTTGCCATTTTTCTGTTAGAGCCATGATCCTATCACTGTAGAACTTCTGTAGTTTAGAGGTGAAAAATCGAGACAACTCATTTCCGCATTTCTCTTTTGAATTTAATGTAAAACTATTCAGATGGTTCTGCATGGACTGGAACAAATGGTGGTCCGATGGTGCAAGGTCAGGGCTATATGGTGGGTGCAGCAAAACTTTCCGGCCAAGCTCTCTCAGTTTCTGTCGGGTCCATTGATGACCCCATGTGTGTAGTCTAGCGTTATCATGGTGGAGCACAATGCCCTTTCTGCTGATCAATTCTGGACGTTTTAACTGAATTGCTTGCCTTAAACGCGTTAAATGCTGACAGTAAAGAAGATAATCAATCGTTTGTCCCGATGGCAGCACCTCATAATGCACGTTTCCTTTCGAATCCCACTAAACACACAGCATTACCTTTCTTGGCGTCAATCCTGGCTTTGATACCGTTTGGGAAGCTTCACTTTTCATCACCAGTAATCATTCGCGTTAAAAATGGCTCGATTCCATTCCGTTTCAGCAGCGTTTCGCAGATAGAAATCCGCTCCATTAAATTTTGAACTTTTAATTCATGTGGTACCCAAACGTCAAGCTGTTTTTTGTGTCCAGCCATTTTCAAATTGTTTAAAACTGTTTTGTGATCAATATTTAGTTCTTTATCAATAGCATGGCTGCTTATATGCCGGTCTTTTTCAATTTTCTGCATGCTTTCATCGATTTCTCCAGTGGTCGGTCTACCAAAGCGAGGCGCATCTTTGACTGGTGCTGACGAGTTGCTGATTTTGATAAAGCGCCTTCTCCATAAACAGCACACATTTTTTCGCAAGCCTGATCCGCGTTTTTGCCTCCATGTTTAAAATGTTGTAACTTTTTATTCTCTTCACCGATTTTAATGTTTTGTATGTCAAAGTACACGTTAAAATGTCAGATTCAAACACACATAAGAATTGCCCGATGCGATTAATGGTTACTGAGATATATGAATGTAAAGCCACCTACCGGGAAAAGGCCACAAACTTTTTCCCCTACCTATAATTTTGTATTATGGTTGAAACTTATGAAATGTAATTAGCTTATGATTGTAACACTTCTTGTTAGTTTCTTATGTAGAAAGATTCACGAATCAGGCCATTGCCACCTTAAATAAAAGTTTCTTTTTTGAACCGTAGATGACAGTAATGTTCGTAAATGTACTTAATATTTAGTACTTGACAATATTATAAATTCTTTCCAATTACTCCATAATATAATCTTTAATTTATATTATTGTAGAACGAATAACGTTTCACGAAAAAATATTATACAAACAATCGATTCATTTATTTGATTACACTGCTATCTATAACCAAAGATTGGAACCATCGACATAAATAGACGTCATAAGGCAACATTTTTCAAACAATAAGGCCATTAGTAACTAGATGCACTAGATCAAGCCACTGAATCGTTCGCCACTGAGTACTATTGTAAATTTGGCAAAATCAACCGTTAAGGAGTTGCAACGGTTGATCCACCAAATTGAGGTATTTTCTCGCGGTCGTGTAGTCAGTCAACGCAGTCTCGACATATGTCTCTGATTCTCGGCTATATCAGGCAGCAGCTGGTTTTGCGTAGTTATTATTTTTTATAGCAATTACTTTACTTCAATTACTATATGGCAATTACTTTATGATATATACTCTAAGGTACTTACTTTTAGTTGCTTTACAATAATTAGCTTACGGCAATTAATTTATAGCATTATTTTATTGCAATTTATGTATTTCAAGTGGCTATGCAATTTCTATTATTAATTAATTATTTAATTACTTTAAAGACCTAAAGTCTTGGACAATTTCTTTAAACCAATTAGTTCAATGCAATATTTTATAGCATTAATTTTATGGCAATTACTTACTGTGCAGTAGTTATTTTAAAGTAATTGAAATATTTTGTTGTAATTATTTTATGGCATTAGGTTATTGTAACCAGTACTTTGCGCCTATTACTTCTAACAGTTTTATGGTAATTACGTCATTGCAATTATTTTATGTTAATATTTTTGTGGGAAATAGTTTACGGCAAATTTTAATTATTTTATGGCAACTTCTTTTTGGCAACAATTATTTTATGGTAAGTATTTGATGGCTGTTTCTTTATAGCTATTGTTTTATCTCGTGTTTTATTGTTAATTATTCACCGCACTTGATTGCAATTACTTTATGGCAACTACTTAATCGCAAATATACATTACGGAGTAAGTAGCTTTAAAGTAAGCTTTAAAAAAATTACTTCTTGAAAAATTTCTCCGAAAAATAATTCTTGGCAAAAATGATTAGGATAAAGGGTGACGCGTGCGGTACCACCTTCAATACCATCTGCCCGTTTCTTTTTCCGAAGAATTTGTATTAGCAGATTTTTTATTTTCGTATTTTCCATTCGTTTTGAATTGTTATGTCTTAGGTTTTAAAGGCTTCAAGTGTTTGCCGAAAACGCCTACATTATATTTGTGCTGAATTAGATTTAATAAAAACGATAAACATCCAAATGTAAGCTAACCTTAATATCCGATTAGTCCTAAGCATGTATGCTAGTATGTGTATCGTTGAATATATACATTAACTGTAAGATTATTTACTTGTTTATTATAATCCTGTACTCGCATCAAATACACAATGTATAACATACAGCTACATCCGCAGCCTCGTTTGTGATTAATTATGTAAGATTTTCGTTTTTCGTTTTTGTTTGTCTTTTTGTAAAAAATGCTAAAGCGGATTATATCCTTGTCTTGTAGATTTGCATTATAAACATGAAGAACCTCCATGTACGAGTACATTTACATATTTGTATGTTTGCGTTCTGCTTATAGGATGTCAGTTTCTTGTCGTAAAAATATACGTACGTGGAATAGTTACTGTGGTAGATCATTTATCTTCTGGTATGTGATGGCAGTCTGCGTGTTTGTATTCAACATTAGGTAGCAGACATTACAAACAAAAGTATGTATACGAATTATTTGTGCGCTATGAAAAGTGATGGCGGGAAAATTGGAAAATTTATTATCAGTTTTTGTATGTACATTGTGCACACATACATTATCCTACATGCGCATATACATACATATAATGTTGACTAGTTTATTTTACATGTGTGAAATAGAATACCATGTGCAAGAAATGCATTTAAGCGATAAATATTGCATGTTTAAAATTTACAACTATTTTTGCACAACAGAACTACGAGTACTTTGTTATACGATTTAAATACACATATATATGTAGTTATGGAACTTGGTATGCCTGTGTGGATATGTAAATTTATGTTAACACACGATCCTTTATTATGTACAATGTGATTTGGTGTGATAATATAACATGAATTTATTTATGTAATTTATTGTGATTCGATTGAGTTCGTTCGTGCATTTTATCATTTCCATGCCAGTTGCGAGGTCATAAGATTCAATTTGAATTCAAAAATAAACTATCATGAGGTGGCTTTATTTCGGGTTATCAAACGCGCCGAACAACATTTCGTAAACATTATTGTATTTTATTCACCACGAAAATAACCGCCTTGAAGTTATCTCATACTTTCGTTACATGATTTTTTAAAAAGTATCACAAGTGTTAGAAAGTTATCCCAGTCTTAGACCTTTTACATTTATACTCTGTGGGCAAAAAGTAGTAAGACTTTTTAATTTAAATTTCGCGCGGAAAACCATTCGTTGAAATATTTTTTTTTCTATGTTGGTATGACTGTCAGTGACATCTGTGCCAAATGTCACATCAAAATAATCATTAGTGTTTAGTATACGCTTGTCTTTCTGAAGTACAAAAAGTGCATTCGGCGATGTTTACAATGAGCGAAATTATTCAACAAAGCCGTTCCATTAAATTTTGTGTGCGGAATCAATTTTGTGGTGCCGAAACGTTCAGAATGTTGCAAAAGGCTTTCGGTGATAATTGTATATCGCGAGCAAGTGTTTTTGATTGGTACAAATTGTTCCAAGAGGGTCGAGAACGTGTTGATGACGAACCACGTCTAGGACGGCCATCAACATCAACTGATGATCAACACGTTAATAAAATCAAGGAATTGGTGCTCGAGAATCGACGATTAACAGTCAGAGATCTTACTGGCATCGTTGAAATATCGGAAGGATCAGTGAAAACCATTTTGAAAGATCATTGGTTCCAAAATCACTCAATTTTTTGGAAAAACAGCGTCGCGTTGACGTCTGTGAAACAATGCTTTCCGACTACCAGGATGTCATGAAACGTATTATAACCTACGATGAGTCTTGGATCTATGCTTACGACCCGGAAACATACGATCAATCGGCCGAATATCGTGCCAAAGGTGAGCCGAAGCCGAAAAAACCACGTCAAAGCAATTCAAAAATCAAGGTGATTTTGGTAGTTTTCTTCGATTATCGATATGTGGTGCACTCTGAATTCCTTCCGACCGGCCAAACTGTCAACAAGGAATACTACTTGAGTTTGCGCGAAGCTATTCGTAAAAAGAGGCCGGAATTATTGGTCGACAACTATCGGTTTTTGCACCACGATAATGCACCTTCTCATACTGCATTGGTTTTACGTGATTTTTTCGCCAAAACTTCTACCCATATCGTTCCGCAACCACCGTATTCGCCTGATTTAGCTCCGTGTGACCGCTCCGGGGAAACCGTTTTGAATCAATTGAAGTCATTAAACGTGAACCGCTACGCGCATTGGACGCTATTCCGGAAATTGACTTTAACAACTGTTTCGAGGATTGGAAAAAACGTTGGCACAAGTGTATTGAGGCAGGGGGTATTACTTTGAGGGGGACGAAATATATTTGGAGAAATAAATTAAGAATTTTAAAATTATGAACAAAGTCTTACTATTTTTTGCCCCCAGTATTACATAATACGTATTTCTCATCCCACGATTTTCTCATCCCATACTTTTGCTTTTATTCAAAGTAGTGCAGGTTGGTTGAAAAGTATTGAAAGCAAAAATGAAAGAATGTGAATTTTTTAATGAAATTAGTTTTTATTCAATATAATCTCCGTCATCTTCAGTACACTTATTCCAATGATCTTCCAATAATTTTATACCATCTCTGTAATGATTTTCCGGAAGATCTGCAAAATACTGTTCCCCGAACAAATCTCCGATGAAAAACGCTTTCCACGAAGGAATTGTTTCAGGTTTCAGAAGATATAGTAATCGCTGGGAGCCAAACCTGGTGAAATCGGTGAATGTTCAAGCAATTCATGCTTTAATTCGTTAAAGCCATCGTTAAAAGACTCGTGTGAGCACGTGCATTGTCGTGATGAAAACTAATTTTTTTCTTCTGTAACGCGGTTCTTTTTCACGAATTTTTTATCCAACTGGCCCAAAAGATTGCAATTATATTCAGAATTAACTGGTTTTTTTAACGATCGTTCTGACTTCACCTGTTTTAGAGCTAAACAACCCTCTTCAGTCCACTGTAAACGTTCTTGTAAAGCACATAAGTGCTTATAAATCTAAGCACAAAATCAGTTTTATTTTGTTTAAAGCGCTTCAAATTACGCCGAGAAATTTGTTTCGATTCAGTTTTTGTTGAATTGTTAACGAATGCGGCACCAGTTTGCCAAGCAGCTTTTCCATACGTAATTCTTCATGTAAAATATGCCTATGGTTGGACGTCCACTACGCGGTTCATCTTTGACGCTTAAACGGCCATGTTTAAACTCTAAAACCCATCGATGCACAGTTCCTTAAAGACTTTTACCATTTTTGTATGAATTTCTCTTGCTGATAAACCTTCCAAAACAAAGAATTTTTTCACTGCACGATATTCGGTTTTCTCCATTGTAAACGAATTCACTGACACGCCAACTTCTAATGGCTTGTAAACAAAGAATGAATTGCCAGTCATCTGATGAAAGATGAAATATTAAATGGTGTATACATTTTAATTCCGCTACTGGTTAATATGTGTCGCTTTCAATACTTTTCAATCAACCTGTATTTTACTTTAACGTTGAATTTTGTGATGCGTTTTATTTGTGAAATCCTTAAAAGAAACAAATTGTACTCTTAAAGCCTGAAGAGGGTCGACCGATTGTGTGCTTTTTGGTTGCCTCGGACCCACGTGAAAAATTCTGCAACTCCAGGGAATCACCACGATTCGAAAATATATGACACGGGAAACGTATCGGTTTGAATCGATTAATCAATTTGAAAAATGCTCCAGTCTTAGAATTTGAAAGATCCACTAATTTGTTGATTTATATAAGTTCTAGACTCCTATGGTGATCGTCCGTTCGGGTATGACGACTCGCTGATCGTGGCAATTCTCGCTATGTAAATTTCAAATCGGATACATGCCCCGTATCACTTATATTCGAATAGCAGCAATTTCCACGGTATGGAAATTCCGACGTTCAGCGGTTCGTCATACTTGCACGGTAGACAGCCATGAAGTCCTGAGCTCAGAACTTATCTACTCCTGAAGTTCAGAACTTATCTAAATCAACAAATTTGCAGACCTTTTTAAACCCTAAGGCTGGAGAATTTATCTACTTTTCTCAGAGTAACTCTATATATGTGACTCGGAATCGATACATATTCCGAGTCACGTATATTCGAATAGCGGAAATTCTCACGATCGGCGGAACTTTATGTTTCATCATAAATTGGCCAATAGGGTATAGAAACTAGTAGTAATGACAAGTCGGCAGATCTTTTATTATAACTAATTTTCGTTACTAATTTTCGTTACTCAAATTCGTAAAATATCTTAAACGCGAACAAAATTTACATAGCGGGAATTCCCACGGTCACCGAGTCCTCATACTCGAACTGGAGATGACCATAGGAGTCCAGAACTTATCTAAATCAACCTGATTTTTCAAATCCTAACGAAGCCGATACGTTTCCCGTGTCACATATTATCGAATTGTGGTGATTCCCTCGATTTACGGAATTTATCACGTGGGCCCGGAACAACCAAAAAGCACACAATCTTGCTGTGAAATCGATCAGCCCGCTTCAGGTTTTAATAGTACAAGTTGTCTATTTTAAAAATTTAATAAATAAAAATTCAACTTTCAAGTAATCAAGAATAAAAACAAAAAGTGTGGGATGAGAAAATCAGAAAAGTATCGAATGAAAAAATACGGGGGTTGAGAAATACGTATTATGTATATATTAGGTGTGCAAGTAGAAACTCGGCTCTGAAGTTGGTTGCATTAAAATATACTTGAACGCATCCAAAACCGCCTTCCAGTTGCTGTTTTTATGACATAAGTTTCAGTAAATTACAAGCTGTCACTCCCTGTGCATTTTAAGAGATGGGTGTCGATAGGCAACATTTTCGTCATTGCATTATTTTCAAATAAAAGAAAATGTTACTGAAGCTATGGAACTGTTTTATTCGACTTTGAATGAACATTATGTGAGTCATTCAACAGTAAAAAAATGGTTTACAAGATTTCGTAATGGCAATTTTAGTCTTGAGGACATCCACGTCCAGGTGCATTAAAACAATTTGATGACGAAAAACTTAAAGTTTTACTGGATGAAAATCCTCGTCAAACTCAAAAAGAGTTTGCAGAATAGATACAAGGTATTCACCAAATAATATCACTTCGATTGCATGCAGTGGTCAAAATACAGATGGAAGGAAAAACCGGATAGCTCACATTTTCATGAATTTGCTTGCGCAAACGGGTGATGAAAAGCGGATTTTGGACGATAATCCAAAACGCTGAAAATCATTGGTTGATTCAGGCCAGCCATCAACATCAGTTGCAAAAATGAATATTCATGCCAAGAAAGTGTTACTGTGTGTCTGGTGGGATTGAAATGGAGTCATTTACTACGGCTTCTGGAACCTGGTCAAACAGTAAAAGGTGAACATTACCAGGCCCAATTGATCAAATTTAAGTGACGCTCGTCCACATACAGCTAAATCAACCAAGAAACTCAGTTTCTCCTTAGGCTGCGATGTTTTGCGATGTTCATTCATTCAAACAATTTTTTCGACCAATCATATTGCTCCAAATTGACGATTTTTTTCTACTGTATTTTTTCACAAGAGATTATTGGTCGAACAAATTGTTTCAATGGATGAACGAAGAAGTGTGAATCCGGAGTTAAGGTCCGGCCTTAACAATGGTAGCATTTAATGAAAATAAATGGTAGAATTATTTTTATTGTTTTCACCATCTAGCTTATATGAAGTCGAACAAAGCTAAGGTCAGCTTCAACGAAAAGCTGACATTAATTAATTCGTCTTGCATTAATTAGCATTTTAAAAAAGCAATTTGTCATCTGCACTGATTATAAATTTTATATCGGTATTTTTAATCGAAGCCAAGGTTTACCGACATTGTTCAATTTATTTATCAGTTAACAATTTTCAGATAAACCTTTGTAAAGGCTCTCTGCTAAAAAACCCAAATGTCTTATCATCGCTGAATGAGGCAACCAATTTATGTAAAGGAATCAAACATTAATTTCATTCATTCATTCATATGACCTAGTTTTGTTATTTGACACGTTTTAAAAAAAACTTAATTTGATAAAATTTGATGAGATTGATTTCTTGTATCACAAAGATAGATTTATAGACCCTGAAGCTTAACGATTACTTATTCTTAAATTGCTGTATTGCCAGCATTTCTAGGTTGTTAGAATGAAAATGATGGCGAGATCTAGTTTTTTGTGATCAGCTTCCGTGGTATGATTGACAGTTGATAAAACACAGATTTTTTGAAAATGTTGAACTTTACTGTGGAATGAATACAATTGGAAAAATGGATGAAACATCTGATTTGAAAGACTCCAATTATTTCTGGACTACTTGAACGTTTACACCAACCAATGATTCCCATGTTTAAGACAATATTCGGAAAAATTATGCTGAATTGGTATAAGTAAGTTTGTGAGAAAATGATGAACAATACGCTTAAAATTTTTCTAAATGTAACGTGTGGATAACTGCAGTAGGGAAATTTTCGAATTTTAAAATTAAACTTTGCATATATTTGTAGTTCAATTTGAGCTAATCAGTGTTTAGGGGAGACAATTAGTGCTAGTCCAGATTTCTAGAGAACAAAAGAAATAATTGAAGCCCAATTTTAACATTTTCGAAAGGCGACTACACTGACCATAGAAATGTAATTTTCAAAATTTCCAATGATAAATTGAGGAAACAAACAAGCCCCTGAAAGATACTAGATTAAAAACGTAATTTACATACCGCTCTATAATATTTATATTGAACAACAAAGGCGTGTTCCAGAAACCTATGAACTTTGCACTTCTGATTGCATATTCCTATCAGATATGTTCATTGTCAGCCGAAAAATGTAATGGCTAAATTTGTGCTAATGCAGGAGGAGTCAACCGTTGCAAATAAAAGATAAAAAAAAAATCAAAAAGAGATTATTACATTCCAGTAGGATGAACTGGTTACAAAAAAGCACTTCATGTATAAGACTCTGCGTCTGGAAAAAACAGAAACGAAGAAGAAGAGGTGGAAAACACTCAATTCATAACTAATATCAAAGTTGACGCACAGATAAATAGCCAAAAATAATATGCGACGGATTCAGATGAATAAAATAGTGAAGTTGGCTGGATGTTATATGGAAACAAGCGAGAGAGAAACGCAAAATCAATAAATCACCAATTTTGTCTTTCGGCATAGCTAAAAAGCCCAATAATTTGATAAAAAAAAATACTGATGAATGTAAACAGGTGCCACAAACAAAGATGCCACCAGTAATTGTAAATAAAGTTGAAAACTATCAGATACAATATCAAACAACATTGCTGAACAGTGGCGACCTCAAAGTAAATTTTCTAGACTTAGATAACTACAGAAAACTTACTCTTTCTCTTCTCCTACTAGAAAGCTGCATGTATCCTACCAGCCAGAGGAAATAAAAAAAGACTTACTTCTGAAAAATCTAAAAATTAAAGAAGTTTTTCAAATTGTGAAGAGAACAGATAAAACTCCTCTGCCCTTATTTGTGCTAATAGCCTAAGCAAGTCTAACAAAGTGTGTGAGGTGCAGCGTAAAACATCACTCAAGCTAGAGAGGCTGTGTAATTGCCAAAGCACTTCAGAAAATGTGAGGTGAGAAGGAAATATAAAACGTAATGAAAGATAAAATCAAACCTTCATCGTCAGAGTCGGCTCTGATTTTTCAAAGTATGTTACTCAGGATGGATGAACAAGGGCAGAAAAAGACAATGCTATTGGATTAAATATCCAAAGACTCACAAAACTAGAAAACAGCGTCAAGATCAGTCATGCAATAAACGCATAAAAATTAATGACATCCTATAACATGGAATTCCAATGGGCTATTGCAACATGATTAGGAATTGCAAATGCTCTGGGACTTCCAAAATATTGATGTTTGTCTCATATCCGAAACACACTTCACAACAAAAGAATTACAGTCAACCAACATCAGCATCAAGAAAATAAATCATTCACTAACCGTTTCTGCAGTTTATTGACCACTAGAATGTAACCTAAAGGCAGTTGACTTTATGAAGTTCCTAAACAGTTTAAAAGAAAGGTTCTTTATTGAAGGAGACTTCAATGCAAAACATACTGATTTGAGATCAAGACTAGTTTACACTAGGTGTAAAGAGCTTCTCGAAGCAATGACAAAATGTAGTTGTAATTGGCTTTCCATTGTAAAATCAACTTTCTGGCCCACAGATGTCAATAAAATATCCGATCTACTCGACTCGAGCTCTGAACACTCGTCCATACTGCTCACTCTCAGCGACAAAATAATATCCAACCCGACCAATCCTACCCCGACAAATACATGCACGGAGTGAAAAGAATTCAAAGAAGCACTAAGTAATAGAATAAAGATGAATGCACATCTTGAAAAGAAGGAATACTTGGATGAAGAAGTTGAAAATTCCATAATAGACATACAACTGTCAGCATGGGCCAGTACGTAAAATCAAATTACCTACACCTTTTACGTCGCAGTGAAAAAAGTTATCGAATGGAATTCAAACGCTACAGTGTTTTTGCTTTGTATTTGGCTGGAAAATCGCAAACACCATATCGGACACGTTACAATGATACTGGTAGCATCAAAAAACGCCATAGAGATGGACATCCAAAAACAGCAACATCGCCAGAAATGGTTCGAATTGTGAGGGCCAGAATTCAATGTAATCGACAACAAAGCGCAGTTCAATTGGCGAAAGATCTTAATGTGTCTGCTCATAGCACGGGGCGCATATTAACAAATTACTACGATTGAAGCCCTACAAAATACAAAAACTGCAGGATTTAACGCCTCCACAAGAGGCAGTTCGCCTAGTAAAAGCAAAGGTGTTAAAACACTTGGACGTTGGTGGCGGGCTTGAGAATTGGGTCTTTTTTGATGAAACATTTTTTACGGTTCAGCAATATGTAAACAATCAAAACGATCCTGTTTGGTTAGAGTGCAAATCAAAAGGCAATTTAGACCAGCGAATTACTCTACGAAAGCAAGCGCCTGCATCAGTGATGGTTTGGGCCGCAGTAACTGCCACAGGATGCTCGTCACTCTTTTTCATGGAACAGGGCGTAAAGGTAAATCAACAAATCTACCGTGAAAAGATTTTAAACGATGCTTTGTTACCTTGGACACGCAAACAATTCGGTAGAAACCATTGGACGTTTCAACAAGACTCGGCACCATCCCCTAAAGCCCGAACTTAAACCCAGTCGATTTTTCTATATATGGTCCATTCTGGAGACCAAAGTATTATGAAGCTTTCTCGGACAGATTCCGGCTTCATCGTACAATAACATATTTATTTGTTAAATTTGAAATGTTTTTACGATTTACTGAAGTTTTGAAATAAAAAAAAATTGCAAATTTGCTGCATTTTAATTGGTTGTGACCCGTAGTTTTGACATCCCATGATGGGATTTTTACTGCTTGCACTATGGTTCTCCAATCGTCTTGGTCCATCGCTCTCGTCCTCCAGTTTCGACATACTATTATACGCAGGACTTGTTCAACGTCGTAACGCCAGCGCAGTGCGGGCTTTCGTCTACTACGCACATCGGCCGGTTGTTGTTGGAACACTTTATGTATCATACGTTGTTGTGGGAACCTTGCACGTGGCCAAACCATCTAGCGCGGTTGGATTTAATGAATCCGATGACATCGCTATCTCCGAAAAGTTGCTTTATCTCGTAGTTCGTACGATGATGATATGATTGTAAAAACTCGTTGTCCGGTAGATATTCTGGATTTGATTTCTGCCTGCATACCATTCGACAGTGTTATAACTGACACGAGGTATTAAAAGTTAACACTATCAAAATTACGGTCGCAAATTCCGATATTGACCATGGAGATGCTCCTGGGTGTTACTAAAAATTTAGTTTTGCTACTGTTCACCTCCAAATCAAGTCTTCTTGTTTCTGAAACTGTTATGTGTTTAGGTATGCAACTGTCCTTAATATCGCTAGGTATTCGGCCAAGAAGCGCGATATCCTCTGCATATTCAAGAATTTACCCTGATTTGTTAAATATACAGCGCAAAATTTCAATATTGCTGTTACTTACTACGTAATCAAGCGCCAAATTGAACGGCACAGGCGCGAGTGCATTTTCTTGTCGAAACAAGATGTCATTTCAATGCAGTCTGATACAGTTCCTTTAATTACGATTCTACATTCAGCCCCAGTACTGAGAGAACATCAGCCACGTTTGTTCTCAGCTCTCCATTCCCATCAGTGCTTCTTAGGTGGAAGCCTTTAGTGAGATAACTTGTTTCGCTTAGAAACTGATGTTTTCAATTCATTATCTCATAGCTTTTTTTGCCGAAGCTATTTAGTCGTGGCTTTCCTAGCGCGGAGATATTCTACTAGAGTGCTTTTGTTAATTGTCGACGACCAGGCTTCACTGATCATCAAACCAGTCATTGCGGGATCTCCGAGGTCTCCTTCCGATATTTCTTAGACACCATGGGGTGATCGATTTTTTTCCGTTCTTCCATCATTCGATCTCCACATTACTTTGTGAATTCTCTTGTGTAGAAAAAACGTACTTGCTACAACTAAGTTGTACATTATAGTCAGGTCAGTGACGCGTTGGCCGTTGTTGTTCTGATGAGGAGCAAGCTGTTACGACCGATGTGCAATGTATTTTCTGCACTTCTACCAATTTTTGCATAAAGCCACCCACGATGATTTCAATGTCCTGGTGCGGGATGTTATTGATGACTTCCTCCAACTCGGCAAAGAAAAGATCTTTAATTTCGCCTGATTTATCTTCAATGGATGCATGTACATTAACGATCGTGATGTTAAATTTCTTAGTGTGTAGCTGACCGTACGTATCCGCATGTTGATAGGGTGAAAGTCCACGATATGTTGCATAACGCGCCGATGGATGAGAAAGTCAACTCCAAATTTTTTTTCCTCTCTGATTGCCGCATTATTGATGTGTGGACCACACTTCCAGACCATCTACGCTCTTGTAGTGGAAGTTCGTTTAATGTGTACCTCTTTGCTTGGTTAACAAGGTTTTGGAGAACTCCAGGTCTTAAGAAGCTAAGCAAGTCCCATGTCCCCAATGTGTTGACCGTGTATAATTTCCGAGGTCATGCTAATGATGAATCTGCTATGGTAATCCAAGGCCTTGTTTAGGATTCAAACTTAGTTGTTTTTATGAGAGACGGATTTTAGCCTACAGCTCAACCCACTTGATATGTGAGTGGGCCACGTATTGGTGAATAATCTTAAGGCACACAGTCCTTATATAGTGAGCCGCTTTGATACAAGACAGATGCCCGCTTCAGCCGCCCTTAACCTGTAGAACAGACGCTGATTTTGTATTGGTTTTAGAGTGCCGATTATACGAAATAACGTCTCATAGACCAATATCACTTTCACCTATTATGTTAAAATTATTTGCAAGATTCCTATTAAAACGAATGAAATCGCTAATTGAAAGTAAAGAACTCATCCCTAAACGACCAATAGGGATTTTGAGATAGGCATTCCACAATAGATTAAGTTTATAGCATAACGGACATAATTGAAAAAGCACTTCAGCAGTTTTTCTTGACTTGGCCCAAGCATGCGTACCGAAATGAGTTTGACGATGATTTTGGTCCAGTCGGAGCTACAATTTTAAATAACATTTGTGAAATGGGACCAGGATCAAATTTACTTCACCATAAAAATGGTATTTCAGGGAAAGGTTATTTGCAAATATCAGCAGATCTCAAACTTCTAAACTTTCAGTTGTCTATGTTCGATGGTTCTGAATTAAATTGGTTGGATTTTAGGGGAAATTTTATCGAGTTAATTCTCTCAAATATTAATTTGAGTAATATTACCAATATTACTTATTTTCTTTTTCTATTTTAACAGTGAATTTAGTTGAGTGAAAATTATTCAGTAACGTTGAATTGACAACCTAGATCAAAATCGGTATGCGATTGTGAGAAAGTACAATTTGTGTACTTGTAATTGTCTTCGATAAATGATCATTGAAACATCATATATTACTAAATTTCGGGCGAAGCAGGTCAAAACTAGGTCACTGGTTCAAGGAATCGAGTCGAGTGATGATACAAAAATTGAGTCTTATGAACACCACTTGGAATATGTCTTTAAAGCTTCTCTACCTAATGATTATGATACAAATCACATATTATCGACGAAATCTCTAACGTCTCAAACTATTTCAATTAAGAAAGACACAAGCAATTGGGGAACACATCATTTCAAAAATGTTCGGACTGAATCTGAAAGGTAGACTGCTCTTCCAATAAAATCTAATATTGACGATTTTTTACAATGGAGGAACGGTTCCATAATAACCCAGAACGTTTTAAGCTGTACTCCCAGTTCTATTCCGAATATTTCAAGATACAGCACTTGAAGAATTTGCTAACCCAGACTAAACTGACTGTGTATTTAAAAATTGTTATTAAAAACATCTTCCAATTTTATCCTTAAATGAATGTTTGATAATTGGCATAACTGGCGATATCACAAAAGTATATCGACTTATTTTTACTCAGCCCCTTTAACATTTTACAAGCTCAGAACTGTAATCTACGGAAAATCGAATGCTCCATTCCGTGCAATAACGAAATTGTTTCATCTGGTCCATCTATTGAGTAACAAAAAAAATCACTCTCAAGTGTTGTCTTCAGAAGACCCTCTTAATTGAAAATCGATTTCGGTCCTAGAATTCAAGGGAACACCGAAACCGTTAAATTAAATTTTTCATCATCAGAAATTACGTGGCATAGATTAAGGTCGAGTCCAGGACGATTTAAAACATTCGTGGCCGATTTAAGTTCCCCATAGATAATTTAAAATAAGTTCCTACCTTGGAAAATCCAGCGGATCTGGTTTTTCATGGGAAGGGTTCATCGTTTCTCAATAATAATACCGCCACAAGCTATGATTTCATTCTTATGCTGTTTCTTTTACCACAACTATATCATTGACCGGGTGTGCAACCGGTCAATATTTATTTGCCAAGTGTACAAACTATCAATTACCGAAAAAAATTTCTGTGTCTATGTTTCAGATTTGGGTAATATTTATTCTGGAGACGTTGAAAGGTTATCATGTCTTACAACAAATTCTGTAATCTTTATAAAAAAAATTAATTAATGTCGGTTACGAATGGCACGTTTTTTGATTAAATCGATTTTATTTTCTGCGTTAACAGTTTTTTTTATAAAAATTATCCTAATCTTATGTACGATATTTCTTTTTTATGCTGTACCAAATATTTTTCCATTGCTGTAAATTTACGAAGCACACAATTCCTCACGAAAAGAATAAGGATAAATTGTTTTTGCTATAAACTATTATTATGTGTACGTGTTATCCCTACATAATATATGGATTCATCATGCTCTCATCAGACAACGAGAATACGTGCCATTCCCTTATATAATTCGAGTACACGACATGACATTTTTATTTGAATTTTTTTCCTATTGGTGGTGTCCTCCGGTACAACGCCAATTTTCTTATTTTTAACTCGGATTTCGTCGATTTGCATAAAATAAAATTTTCTTTCTATTTTTATAAATGCCATTGATTGATCAATAAAATAATATAAATATTCATCATCCTCATCGATATTTTGCCCTTCTTCCGCCCTCCCCCCCCCACACCTATTTTATATGATTTATTCGAAATATGATAGATTTCCTGTTTTTATCGAAACTCTCAGTATTTTGGGTGTACAAACGTCGCAAAACGTGTCGTCCCTCCACATTAATATAAAAAAGCACTAAAAGGAAATTAAATATATGAAACTGTTGAAAATTGATTTAAAGCTTTTGTGTGTGCTAAGTTGTTGTTGTTATTTATTTTGTTGCCTCTTAAAAAATCTGTCATCGAAATTTTTCATCATTATTTTGTGTGCTCGTGGAATGAAAATTTATTGTGTTCGTACAGCGAAAGACACAGACAAATATTTGCTGTTATGACAGGCACTGGTGTTTGTTTCTTTTCTCATTAAAGTAATTTAGCGGAATACAAATTGGTATCCATTTCAACGAGCGTAAATGAAAATATAACTTTTTTCGATGAGTCATTATCGGAAAAATCAGAAAAGTTGAAATATTTTTTTTTTGATTGATTGATAGTTTTGTATCAACAAAATACCTTTCAACAGGAAAAATATATAATTAAATTCTTCTAAACAAATAAAAAAATCTGTATCCATACGAGTACACTACACAGGCATTTCAATTACCGTTTTTCAATCAAACATGTTTTTCAGCACAGTGGAAAATGGCCATTAAAATGCTGTATAACATTCGCAACAATTTTTTTTTATATCTATTTCTTCTTCGAATTGTACTGTATACGAGTATGGCTGCGAAATGGAAAATTCACAAAAAATATGAAATTCGAATAAAAACCGTGGAAAATGGATGGAAATTTGTAATGTGTGCTATAGAATACATGTGGGTGTATATGCCGGTTCCGTTATTTCGTTCGACCACAAAAAATCCGAATTTGTTTTATGCACTGAGTATCTAAAAAAATATATTCAATTATTATTAGGGGTGGGGGTTCATGGGGTATAGAGTCAATTTATTTTTATTTCTCTAAAAAATTAAGTGATAATACTTATATTCGGCAAAATTGAAAATTTTTCTAGAGTATGCGGTAAATGTTTGGAACTAATAGCGAATTTGTACGATATAATACATTGTTTTTAACGATTTCTGGGGAACTAATGTTATTTCTGCATGTTTGATGGCGGGGGCGGAAACGGATTCATAAAACCAACATTCACATTATATTCGGTTTATTGGTTTTATGATGTTGTTCGCTTAGGAATAAATTAAGGAAATAGGAAGATGTTTCTGTGGATTGTGTATTAAAATGTGTGTAGAATTAAAATATGGCTTCGTCGTATCATGTAGATGGCGCATAAGTAACGTTATGATCTAATTAGTGAATAAATTTTTTTATTCATTGAAACGAAAGATTATATCGAAATTTCTTTCATGTTCGAGATGCACCAAGCGCTCCAACAATTTACCGATTGGTTCAGTGTTTTCGGCAACAAGGGGCTGGAAGAGATCGTGCGGTTCGAAATAATGTGAACATTGCTCGGGTGCAAGCAACTATTGAGGAAAACTCCGAGACTTCTACCAGGCGACGTTCTCAGCAGTTGCTGATGTCTAGGCCGTCTTTACAAAGAATTTTACATAAGTTCCACCTTTCTCATATAGTGAGTTTATTCACAAACTCATAATGAGCGATTAGTCCCATTTTCGCCTCAATGAGCACGCGAATAAACAAAATTGCAGAATATGGGGCATCCAAAATCCAAGAATAACTGTTGAAGATCCACTTAGATGCACAGTATGGTGTGTAATAACTTCAGTAAGGATCTTTAGACCATATTTTTTCGAAAACGTCGAACAAGTTGCGGTTAATGTGGATATCATTCAATACCGTGAAATGATTGAAAATTTTTTAAGGCCAGACGTAGAAAACAATCCAGAATTGTGGTTCCAACAAGATGGAGTCACAGCTCACACAGCTCGTCCAACTATGGATCTCTTGAATCGTCTGATTCAATCCGTTAGATATTTAATAATATCGAAAAATCTTCCCATTTGCGCGCGCTGACGTTTTCTGTCGCGTTGCGCTCGATATCTTAATGAATTTATTATGGTACTATTGGTGTTTCGATCCGCAGGTTAATGCTTGCTATTGGAGCTCCTTCGTCTTGGTAGGTAACTCTTCGCTGGCACATTCTGGTGGGTATATTCTTTTTATAGGTAGGTATTATTCTAGGTTGGTTTAATAACCATTGAACCTCGGGCGTCAATTTGAAATAAAAATACATATTATTGTGTGGGTATTGACGAAGTTTGCGTATTACCAGATGAATTTAGCCATCTACTGTTTTTAATGTCATTAAACGGACTTTTCGATGCTGCACCAACGGATTGGTCTCTATAATTAACACTTGATCCTTTGTTGTAAGCTGTGAATATATTGTTGGTACCATCGTTTCCATATTATTTGTATCATTTTCGGAACCGCTTGCAAGTGATTCAAGCGATTATACGACAACTTCCAACTATCAAATAATATGCCGGATCAGCACGTCTTCAAACTCAGCACCATTAATATACAACGGTCGATTATTCGGAGTCGAGTTTATCTGCGCCAAGAAGGTGTGAATCTCATCATTTGATAAAACCCGTCCTTTCAAAGGCCACCGAAGTGTCGTTCCCGCACCGGATTGAAGTGCCAATTAGTTTGATGCTACCTCAGCACCTGGGACGCAATTTTATCCTGTTTGTTAATTACAAATGTATTGAAATTATCGAGTAAACGTTTAGCTCCTCGAAAATTGGAGCCATTGTCGGAAAATATATCGGTGCATGGTAGACATCGTGCAATAAATATCAAAGGCGGCCAAAAATTATTCATTAGTCAAATTCTTGGTGGCTCGTACGGCCTTTTTGCTCATCCATACAAATACACCTATGTAACTGTTTTGAATTGTAAGAGATCATGACTTAAAACCGTCCGAATTGTTCCGGCAAAATCGACAGTAGTACGCAAATATGGTTTCCCTGGAACGGGTAACTTTCAAAGTTCAATATGAAACTCTACATACCGATTAAGCCCAATTTGTGCTAATTAGTGCTCACGGGAATAAATTAGTGCTAGTCCAAGAGCCGAAGAAAAGGGAAAATAAAATTTCAAATTTCGCCTGAAAAACGAAATAAATTAAATCCGATTTCTAGAAAAAGTCAGAAATAGTTTTAGCCTTTAGCACTTTCCAAAGGCGGCTAAACTGACGAAATTTGTGCATATCATAGAAATATAATTTTCATACATTTTCATTCATAAATTGAAGAAACACAAACTAGCCCCTGAAAGATACTATATTAAAAAAAAGAAAATAAATGGTATACCGTTCAATAATATTTGTGTTGAACAAAAAAATAAACAATAGAATTAAAATGATCTAAAATCCAAAAATAAGCAATTAAGAGCAATTAAACCATTCGAAAAATGTAGTGGCTGAATTTGTGCTAATCCAGAATGAGACCAATTCCATTAAACAACAACGACCGTTGAATGGACGATTTCCTGAAGAGAGAGAACTTTTTATCTAGAAACAAATCAACTTGACACTGCTGGTAGCATATTCCTATCAAGTATGTTCATTGCCATCCGAAAACATAGTGGCTGAATGTGTGCTAATCCAGAATTGGCCAAATTCCATTGAACAACAATGACCGTTGAATAAACAATTTTGTGGCATGAAGTGTTCTAGAAACCAATGAGGTTGGCACTTTTAATTGCAAATTCTTGTAAGGTATGTTCATTGCCATCCGGCAAAAATATTGCGGCCGAATTTGTGCTAATCCAGAATTGGTCCAATTCCATTGAACACCATAGACCGTTGAATGAATGATTTTCTGACATAAAATGTTCTAGAAACAAATGAACTTGGCACTTCTGATTACATATTCCTATCAGGTATGTTCATTGCCATCCGAAATCCTAGTGGCAGCATATGTGCTAATCCAGAATTGGCCGAATTTTATTTGAACAACATCAAAAAATATTTTATTCTACGGTCGTTGTTGTTCAATAGATTTGGGCAAATTCTGGATTAGCACAAATTCAGCAGTGCCAGGTTTAGTAATATGCTATCTTAACATGCCAGAGACGAATATGCTATCTTAACTGTTTTTTTTGGACTTTAAAATTTTTATTTCTATAGTTTATTTTGTTGTTCAACACAAATATTATTGAACGATAAACCTCTGGATTTTGTTTGTTTAGTATAGTATCGTTTAGGGGCTAGTTTGTTTGTCATAAATTGAATGAAAATTTATGAAAATTATATTGCTATGATGAGCACAATTTCACCGCCTTTGGAAAGTGCTAAAATTAGGCTGAAACTGATTTCTGTTTTTTTCGAGAAAACGGATGTTATCGAAACAATTCTTAAGGCGAAATTTGAAATTTTATGCTCCCGTTTTTTCGGCTCCTGGACTGGCACTAAATTTTCCTTGTGAGCAGTAATTAGCACAAATTGGGCTTAATCGGCATGCAAAGTTTCATTTTGAGGTTCGAAAGATTCCGTGCTGCAGTTACCCACATTTCCATAGGTAGCTTACTTATTTTCTGACCGACCGCTTGTGGCTTTTGTTTTAAGCACCTTACACGGTTCCGAAAAACTCCGCTTATTTTACTTCGAATCGCCATTATACAATATTTTCTACTCAATATATGTAGTCGGTAAGACGGATCACACTAACAATTCTTTACATGGCTCGATTATCAATTTATTCACAATAGGATCATGATTTGGTAGCACAATTTGATGTGCATGATTATAAGAAATTTGGGCATTTTCGATTCTCTTAGCTACTATATCCATGAAACGACACACACAGGCCAGTAGCATGGTATATGCTACTCTTGCAAGTAATAAATAGTCCAATCCTTGCCACCACAATTGAACATTCCCAAATTCGCTGTGCGACATGCCGCGGATAGCACAATCTGCTGGATTAGGCTCTGACGCGACGTGATACCAGTGGCATCTTAGGAACACATTTAATATCTAGGTAGTGCGATCTGCAACATAAATTTCGCACCGATTCAGAGTATCACATAACCAGTCTCATACTTGAGTCTGTTCATGCTATCATATTCTTCCTAAATCGAACCAACTCGTTTTATAAATCTTGTAAGTAACAACGCGACACATAGTTCAAGCCGCGCAGTTGGTACCGTATTAGCGGACAACACTTTGGTGTTTGAGGTAACTAAATGTGCCGTTGCGACTCCATAAATTTTTGTGCAAAGGTCTGAAAATACGTGAATTAGTGTATTCCTATTTATAGAACCTAAAACAATCTCGAAATTTTGGTCTTAATAGCTGGTATTTCCTGCCTTAGATTTAACCATTGTCTTGCCCTTTGCGGTAAACGCTCATCTTAAGCTAATTTAAGACACCACAACTGCTGGATCCTTACTTTAATCCGTATCACAAAAGGTGCTACTAAACCCAATGGATTGAGTTCCAGCGAATGTCTTGTGATTTTAAATGATGTCCGTTCACCTAATTGAATTCGGTACATAAATGAATCAGTCTCCGGTGGCCATTTAAAACCAGAAACCTGAGTAACCTCTGTCCGAGTTAAAATAATTGGTGACTCGTCATTGCTTTTAGCATTGATAATAACTTTGAGAAATTCGGTACAATTAGATCTCCACTTTTTGAGGTTGATTCCTGCAATTTTTTTAAATAGAACCGATCACACGAATCGTATACTCAACTGATCCTCCACCTCTTCCAATACACGTATTGTTGGTTATCGTATCGTGGCGTAGAACTTCAACTTTGTTACGCCATAGTATGCGCTGATATTTACGATCCTCTGGATGATTTTATATTTGTCCGATCCTCTGGATGTAACTATATGTCCGCGGTAACTGCGACCCGACGCGCTCGAATTTTCACTAGAATTTGATACAATGAATTTTGTATTGGCCCTGCGCCACTTTCAAAACATTATTTAATGCGATACCGGACGATGCTGTTGCTGATGCATCAAACCCTACCCTTAATCTTGTGGTGGCACTCAATGCTTTCAGGATGTCATGATGGGGAAGAAAAATTGTAATCTTGAGATACAATAACAAACACTCTTCCATCAACGCCGTTTCTATATTCATCTCACGACTCCTTAATTTACGTCTCTGCGCTATAACTTTGTTTTGCTCACGTAATTGTTCTACTTTTATGCGAGTCATGAATGTTTGTTGCACTTTGGTCAGCCATCTTCTTTTTGATGACTGTTTTTAAGACTGATAGGTTCACTGTTCAAGTAGATGTAGTATATAGGTTATACAGTGTGTCATGTAGACCTTCTTCAAAATTCCAATATCTGAGGAAATGCAGTGTTAGTTTTAACTTCGTAATTCCTTCGGCTAGGCCCATACTTTTGTGTCCTAATCCGCGAATTATTATCTTAGAGCTACTTCGTGATAGCCCAAGTCTCTGAACGCATTCTTCCGATATGAAAGAAGTCTCTGCCTCTGAATCCAGTAAACTCCACATATTTGCCATTCACATACACCATTTTCAATTTTAACAAGTGCTGTCGGGAGCACTGACTAGATTTGTAGAGTACGACATCTTCGAGAGAACCAAAAACCTTTCACGGTATGTTTCTTATCAACACAATTGAAACATCAATATTTCCAAATAATGGAATTTTATCGATCCCTCTTAAATCGATTTAAGAGAACGAAAAATAATACCTCGGCCCTTCTTTTCTTTTAAGAATATTTCTAACAGTGTATTTACTAATCCTTGTTTAGTTTTGTTATTTTGGACACATTTTACTACAATTGATTATTTTTATATAAGCGCAGCAAAATGTTCTAAGAATGTTTCCTCTTACACCAACCCGAAAAAATATCGTGAAAATGTTGAAAACAAAGTTTCCTTGGATCTGAAATCTTCCGATTTGTTGTTCTGAAAAATTCAAAAATAATTTTAACAAAACCTACACAGATTATATCCTTATGACTTGTTGTAAGTCTCTAGATGAACAAACATAGAAGATATTGAATAATAAAAAATATTTCTCTTAAGCGTAGGCTATAAAATATAAAAGAATTTTCCGGTAGTTCTTGAATATATAAAAATTAAATTTTTTGTTTTTTCCGTTATGCAAATTTACACTGTTCCATTTTGGGCCACCAAATTTGGTACACTATATCATGATACTCTACTTTAAGACCGTGGTCAAATTTTGTGAGGAAGTGTTCAAACTTAATGCCTTTTTTGCCCCATAATTGTATAGAGTCAGCTAAAATCGGTAGTCGTGTTTTGGAAAGGAACTTTTATATTTCTTCGTTTTTGAAAGGAAAGAAACTTTCACACAACCGCCTAATCATCGCATACCAATTAAAGATAGAACTGCTTGCGCAAACATATAATTTAAATACTTAAATACTTAAAACTCTGTGGATCTCATGGAATCCTAACAGCGATACCTTTGAATTTAAAATAAACATTAAAACAAATAAATCGGAGATCGTCACTAAAAGGAGCCTATTATCTGAAGTATCACAATTATTTGATCCACTAGAGTGGTTATCACCAACAATCATCATAGCAAAAATACTACTACAGCGCAACTCTGGTTAACAGGAGTATCATGGGATGAACCAGTTCCAGAAAAAATAGCAGAAAAATGGAGAATTTATAAAAGATCGTTACGTGCGCTAGAACGAATTAAGGTTCAAAGATGGATGGAAACAACTGCCAATTCGCCGATACAATTGTTTGGATTTTGTGATGCATCAGAAAATGCTTATGTTGCAGTAATATACTGCCTCCAAAACGACAGCAAGGAAATTAGAGGGCATCCATATGTACTGGTTTCAGAAACTAAGGTCACACCTATAAAGTCCAAAATAACAATTCCTAAACTAGAATTGTGTGGGGCCTTATTATTATTTAGGTTAATGGCAAAAGTAATTAAAAGTATTCAATGTTCCAAGATAACTACATATGCATTTACTGATTCAAAAATTGTTCTCGCTTGGATTAAATCAGAACCACATCGATTTAAAACATTTGTGGCGAACCGAATATCCGAAATTCGGAGTTTAACAAACCCAGCAACCTGGAACTATGTTAAATCATCTAAAAATACCGCTGACTGTGCATCAAAGGGGATAGAAGCTGAACAGCTCAGTAATCATAAATTATGGTGGAACGGACCGGATTGGTTAACAAACAAACAAAATAGATGGCCAACTAATAAGTCGGAAGTAAGAACCGAATATGTTCCAGATCAAAAGGTATTTACAGCAGAAGTAGCTGCAACAACAACGTTTATAAAAGACAGCAACCGATTTGTTAACAAGTTAAAGTTAATATAATACGAAACCCCCAACATAATATATATTACCAGAAGAGATGCAAGGGGCTCTGCATCATTTAATTAAAAATTCTCAACTTGAACATTACAAAAATGACATTTTTTACTTAACTAGTAACATGCCAATAAACAACAAAAGCAAATTGTTACCATTGTCGCCATTTTTAAAGGATGGACTACTAAGAGTTGGTGGTAGCCTACATAATTCTACAGCTTGGTCATACGTCGAAAAGCATTCTATTATCCTTCCACAATCACATCCAATAGTGAACCTGATAATAACGGGTGTTTTTTTAGGAGGTTTGTTTTTCCGATAGATGTCGTTTTATTTTATGACAGTTGTTTTGACAGCTCAAAGTGGCATTTCTACTCAGTATTGTTTGGCAAATCATTATGAATAGGTTAACTCCAGAACAACGTTTTCAAATCGTGGAAATTTATTTTCAAAATCAGTGTTCAATTAAAAATGTTTATAGAGCACTTCGTGAATTTTATGGTGCACATAATCGTCCGTCAGAGACCACCATAAAGAACGTAATTACCAAATTTCGGTCTACATTCACTCTTTTGGATGCCAAGCCACCGACAAGAATGAGAAGAGTTCGTACAGAAGAAAATATTGCTGTCGTTGAGGCCAGTGTCGAAGAAAACGACAATTTATCGATTCGTCGTCGTGCTCAGCAAATTGGACTTTGTCCATCGACTTTATGGAAAATTTTACGTAAAGATTTGGGTTTGGTGCCATACAAAATTCAATTGGTGCAAGAATTAAAGCCACACGACCATCGTTTGCGCCGTGAATTCAGTGATTGGTCGTTAAATCAATTGAACGAAGATCCATTTTTTTACCGTAAAATTCTCTTCAGTGATGAGGCGCATTTTTGGTTAAATGGATACGTCAACAAACAAAATTGTCGCATTTGGAGCAAAGATAATCCACACGCCGTTCTAGAATTACCAATGCATCCTGATAAATGTACTGTTTGGTGCGGTCTATGGGCTGGTGGGATCATCGGTCCATATTTCTTTAAAAATGAGGAAGGACGACGCGTTACCGTGAATGGAAATCGATACAGAACCATGTTAAATGAGTTTTTGTTGTCAAATCTTGAAGATATGGATATGAATGAAATGTGGTTTCAACAAGATGGTGCCACTTGCCATACAGCACGTGAAACAATCGACTTATTGAAAGAAACTTTCAACGACAACATTATTTCGAGAAATGGTCCGGTGAATTGGCCTCCGCGTTCGTGCGATTTGACGCCACTCGATTACTTTTTGTGGGGATACGTGAAGTCATTGGTATATGTGGATAAACCTCAATCGATTGACGCTTTGGAAACCAATATTCAACGTGTCATTGCTGACATACGCCCTCAAATGCTTGAAAAAGTGCTGGAAAATTGGACCTCCAGAATGACATTTGTGAAAAATAGTCGTGGTAGCCATATGCCAGAAATTGTGTTTAAATGTTAAATGCCAAAAAATTATCTACCAAATAAAAAAAAATTTTGGTCATTTCATAATTTTATATGTGTTTTATTCAAAAAAAAAATCGGCAACCTCTTAAAAAAACACCCTTTACATGAAGGACATAAAATCACAATGCATGGCGGCACCCAATTAACATTAGCACATATCCGAATAAAGTATTGGATTATTAATGGTAGAAATCTTGTTAGACAACACATAGCTAAATGTTTAAGATGCCATCGCTTCTGTAACTCCATTCAAAACCAACTAATGGGCAATTTACCAGAAGCAAGAATAACTCCTACCAGACTATTTCTAAAATCAGGAGTGGATTACGCTGGGCCGTTCACTATAAGATTATCAAAGGGAAGATAGGTAATAAATCGTATAAGGGTTATCTTGCAATTTTTGTACGCATGGCAACGAAAGGAGGAGTATGTACGGACATTTTTTGCGATAACGACACCAATTTTGTGGGTGCTAGTAAGGTAATAGAAAGAGAAACATTGAAAACAATAGAAGAAGCGGCTTCAAACATTATTATATCTAATGCCGACGCCACGAAATGGATTATGGGAGGGGGCTGTAAAATCTGTAAAATGTCATTTAAAACGAGTAATAGGAGAAACAACATTAACATTTGAAGAACCAACAACTTTAACTTGTCAAATAGAGGCCTACCTCAATTCAAGACCCCTATCACCAATGACCAACGATCCGACTGATCCTGCATTTTTAACTCCTGGCCATATTTTAATTGGCGGATCTCTCAAAACACAATCGGAAGCCAACATCTCAGATGTAAGAATGGGTTCATTAAACAGATGGAAATTAATTCAAAAATGAATGAAGACTTCTGGAAGCGATGATCACAAGACTATCTGTATCAATTACAACAACGAGCGAAATGACCCATAATCTCACTCGATTTAAAGGTCGGACAATTAGTTCTTGTTCGAGACAACAACATCCTGCCCTCAAGATGGATCCAGCTCAAGACGGAATTGTTCGGGTGGTCACACTCCTTGGCCCCGGAAGGGCTCTTATAAAAAAGACCAATAACAAAATTGGTTCCTCTACCTATTGACCATAGCATATAAAACTAGGATTTGGTGTCACATATTAAAACAATTACAGCATTGCCAACCATTATTAATAACAAATCCAACTCCAGGAAACGCTTATCACGTAAAGAAGGCTGCAAGGAATATGAAACCAAATTCAAACCTCAGATGAAAAGAAGGAAAATTCGACCATGCTTTCAGTCTAGATTGATGTTATTTACAATGATGCCATTATTAAGCGTACTTGGGGTATGTTCAGCGATTATCCGGGATATAATTTGAAAATATTGGTACAGCTCAGTTATCCCATCATCAATGGACGATTGTATCACATTTTAATTTATCAGCAGTGTTAATAGAAGCGGAAGGATATAACGCAGCTGTCGAGAGAATGGGCAACTTCTGCCAAAATGATAATGAATGGTTACAATTAAGACAACTTTGTAGGCCCGCAATAATGCAAATAAAACAACAAATGCTCAATATAAATCGCAATATTAAAATATTTCAACCTACATATAAATCAACTCGAACAAAAAGAGGTTTAGCAAATGTGGTTGGCACCCTCACCAACCTCCATTATTAAAGGAACAAATTACAATAACCGAATCAACAGTAAATATTATAAAAAAAGATTGGATTACAGTAAATAACTACCTACAAGAACTAGATAAACAAACAATGTCAATACTCAACGTGGTACAACGGAATGAGAACTAAAACTTAGCAATACAAAGGTTTATCGCCCTTTGGATACATCTGTCAATAGAAATGACGACCTTTACTTCAACACAACAACAACTAATCGATGCCATTACCGACATTCATCATAGCCAAATAAACATCTTCATTCTCAAACCCGATCAGCTTAAAGGGGAACTGCAAAAATTACATTAAGTTATAACGGCCGATGCTACCATATATGGAGAAAACAGTATGATAACATTGTGCCAAATGATGACGATTAAGGTTGGGCAGGCAAACAACATATTAATGTTTGAACTTAAAATGCCATTACTTAATAACAAGGTGTATCAAATCATCAAACCAATCGCTATTCCAACCAAACACAAGGACATGTTTGCAAACATAAATCCATCAAGTAAACTGTTCCTGATAAGCTTAAATGGAGAATCTTACTACGCAGAAGACGAACTTACTGCCTGCAAATCTATAAAGAGTGCAGAATACATATGCATGATTTACAACAGTACCCAAAATAAACCAACACCGTGTGAGATTAATTTAATTATGAACAAGGAAACATCTGCAGAGGATTGTGAGGTTCGATTTATAACACCACGAAATCTGTGGATTACTACACACGATCCAGGCACATGAATTTTTATATCTGAAAGAGAGCATAGGATAAATCTTATTTGCAATAAGGAAGTAACAACCACAAATATAAAAGGAACAATTACGGACGGAACAACAACTATGCATTCCATTCAAAACTTTAATACAAAAACAGAAGTCTTTAATCAAGCAACGATAAATCTTATCAGTCAACTTATTCAAGCAGAAAATGAAACGTACCAGACTATCACAATATTATGTCCACACCTAACGAATTCAGTGACATATTCTCGGATTTGTACCAACTGTCAACCAACATTACCTATTCTAGGACTTCGGTAGAAGTCCAAGATCAACAAATAAATATATACGATTAGTTATTGCATGGCAGCGCAACAACAGAAATGCAACACCATTAAGAACAAATTCATCTAGGCTAAGATCACATCCACGTCCATTGCCACGACGGTTTATATCAACGATTGCCGGCCCGGAGGATGTTCAGGCACACGAACATAGCCTTGAAGAAACATGTGTTTAATTATAGTAACAATAAGCGTGCGAATATGTTAATCACCCGTCTAAGCTAAATATTATTTGGCGACTTGTATTTCCATGATTTTCGGGGCGCATATACAGGGTGGCCAAATAATTTTTTTTTTGAACTAGAGGTTTTTTTGAGTATGGTAAGGGTTATGCCACTTCTGATTTGACAGAAAGTTAGTTTTACCCTTCCGCTAAACGAAAATGGTTGTGTATTCGGTTCGCTGAGTGGGTTTGCGATCGACTTGAAGAAGATGTCGATTTTGACAAAAAAATCATCTTTTCGGATGAGGCGCATTTTCATCTTGGCGGCTATATGTAAACAAGCAGAATTGTCGCATTTGGGGCACGGAGAACCCGCACGTGATCGTAGAGCTGTGATTTGACGCCGTTGGACTATTATCTTTGGGGTGTAGTTAAAGATAAGTGTTACGCCGATAAACCAGCAACATTGACGCTCTCATGAACAATATTCTCATTGCCATTGAAGATATAATGCCGCACACCATCGAAAATGCGCTCAAAAATTGGACCGACCGCATGGGGTACGTCAAGGCCAGCCGAGGCAGTCATATGTTTGAAATAGTATTCCATAATTAATCGGGAGGATTGCTCTTTACAATGAAAAAATAAATTTGAAAAAATATTGAGAACTTTTTGTTTTATTGCATTTAAAAAAAAATTATTTGGCCCACCCTATATATAGTAAATTCATAAGATCAGCGAAATTATGTTCCATATAATTAATAACATGTTTCTATTTAGGTAAAATTGTAAGCTCGGCAACTAGATAGTTGTTGTTGCAATTATATATTATATTTTGTATATAAACTCAAAGAATTTAATAAATATTAAGCAGATTAAATAGCACTTCAGTCTGTTATTGTCATAGCCCCCACCAGTGGTAAGCGGATGACAGTCCATAAAATATTGAAAAGCTATATCAAGTGTTAGCACTGATATAACACCCCTTCTTTTCTTATAAGAATATTTTTAACAGTGTATTTTTTATTTTTAACAGTTTATTTTTATAATTTTGGGCATATTTCACTACAATTGATTTGTTTTATATAAACGCAGCAAAATATTCTAAAAATGTTTCCTGTTACACCAACCCGAAAAAATATCGTGAAAATGCTGAAAACAAAATTTCCGTGGATCTGAAATCTTCCGAACATCAAGTTCTGAAAAATTCAAAAATAATTTCCACAAACCCTACACGATTATATCCTTATGACTTGTTGTAAGTCTATAGATAAATAAACATTTATTATAGAATAACAATACTGTAAGACCATGGCTAAATTTTGTGAGGAAGTGTTAAAAGCTGAGTCAGCTAAAATCTTTTTTCAGTTGGTAGTCGCGTTTTGGAAAGGAACTTTCACATAACCGCCTAATCATCACATACCAATTAAAGATAGAACTGCTTGCGCAAATAGATAATTTAAATACTTGAATCTATTTTTGTTGAAATCGATATCAGAGTTAAAAATTTTTTTGGAAATCCTATTTCCCTAAAAAGAATCTCCATGTACTAAAGTTGTATATACTGAAAAATTGTGTTCATTCACAATAAGGATGTATACATTCACAGCACATAGCAAAAATTAATTTTTCAAACTGGCGTTTGCAATCACACCCATAATTTTCTTTCCATATAGATTTCCTTCTGTTTTTGAACAACATACAACGTACAAATACTCGTACATACATTAACAAGTATGTATAAACACACAAAGGCAGCATAAAAGACAATAGGACAATAAATGTGTTGTTGAAAATGTTGAATGAATATGGATATAAAAAAAAACTAACAAGACCGAAAGATCCCCTTTGTTGTTGTTGTTTTTGTTGTTGTTACAGAAAATTGGGAAAATTTCTATAAACGAAAAACAAAAAAAGGTGGGAAAGTTATTTTTATATACCAGATTATTATACGAAGTATAACAAAACGTTTGGAATGCTGCTGGCTTCGAACGTTGGCTGCTTTATCAACTCAAGTTTGTGTTGTTAATTAAAAATTAAAATCGTTCGCACGAAACAATTTACAACACAAGTGGTGCTTTAGGTGGTATTCAAACATGGAGCGGCCAATTATCATATACCAGATACTTTAATTTAATTATTTACGAACCAAATTGTGTTAGGTGAACACAGATTTTAACGTAAGGATATAATAAAATGTACGAAATTAATTATAAGGATTTTTACACAGGTATGAACCTCTATAATCTACTAACAATCGCGTGGACCCTGACATACAAAAGGCTGTTTACAGATTTCTCTAAACGCGAACCTATTAGTTCAGTGTTGATTTGAATATAAAATTGCAAAATCGCAATAATAACTTTGTCTAATGCGAATATCGGTGTCAAGTGTATGAACACTTTTATAATTTTGAACAGAAATTTATGTGAGTGTCCAAAACTATTTTTTTTGGATAAAATATAGAATTTCGACAGATATTTGCCCGCGTGTACATTTCTTAAAAGCGTAAATATTAAAATAAATTTAAATTTTTGTATTTCAAAAATAATTTTAATCATTAGGAATACGCATCCTTGTGAAGTTAGACGAGAATTTCATCCCAGAAAGATAAAAAAGTATCATCGGGTGACACTAAAATTGCAATGATATCCCAGCCTACAATTTAATATAGGAATTTCGCTCAATCTCGAATTTTTATTCTAAAAATAACAAAAGTTTATATTAAAATAATTGAATTTATAAACATTAAATATTTATTTAATTATTAACTTTGTGAGATTTTTTGCCGTCGTTGTGGAGAGGCGGCTGACGTAGACCTCTCCTTGTCGACCTTGGTTGGCGTCATCGGCAAGGGGTGGATGTTGTCGCAGGTCGCGATCGCGCAAAATGAATATTGTACATATAAAGGAATGTATATTTTTGGCGATTGGGAGGGGGTTATACTTTTTCTCTGTGGTGCGAAAACTGGATTAGATTTTGACGAGTGGTGTATGTGTGTGATTGGTTTACACAGGATGTGCGGCGAGGATGTGCTGCAGCTGTATTGCAGTGAATCTTTTTTGATATTTGGAGTGATTTGAATGGGTTTCGTTCATGTTGAGTAATGGCTCGGTGTCTGCGGTTTGTGGTGGTTGTCCGTTGAACGTTGTGTTTCTCAACTTGCGGAGAGTTGTGTTCATGTGTGTTCTGTCGTTACCTGTATTTATAAGGTATTTTTGACTGTTTTGAGTTGTTTTGTTTAGGACTTGAAGTAGTTCTCATTTGTTAGTGTATGAGGGCAGATTTGCAGTTTTGTATTGAATCATTGCCTGAATGTTGAATTTGTATGTCAAAATTGGTTTCTTTGCTGAATGCTTCGGGTGTTTTAGTTGGAGTTTGCCGTCGATTTGGCGGGGGGTGAATAATTTTGGGAGTTTTGGTATGATCGGTCGTACGCTGAAGTTTGTGGGCTGTAGGGTTGCCCTGACATTACATAATTCTCTTGGTACATTTTGCTACGATTGTTTATAGAGGTGGTTTCTTCCACGCTTTGATTTCGGAGATTTTCGGAGAGAGCTATTTTGGTGATGTTCCTTCATCCTATTACTCAGCGTTTGTGTAATAAATTGTTATATTTTTATTTTGGTTTGATTAGCGATAGAATTTTCCGTTTCCGTATTTCTTCTGTGCATTGAGAATATAGTGTAGGTAATTTATGATTAGCTGTTTTCTATATTGTATTTCCTTCATAATCCATCATTTTTGCAAGATTAATTGCAACTATGTTGGAGTTGGTAACGAATCCTATTATTTACCGCAAAATTGCCTTTTTGTGACACTCAATGGGTTACTAGTATTTTCTCACAGCTTATTAGCGATATTTTTGCTTTATAAAAAGAAATATTATTTGCATTGGATTTGGGATTTTAACAATCTTAACACAAAGAATTGTTTATCGGCAACTTCGTTATATCTATGTAACTGAAAAGCTAGAAATATTTGATATAATTAATATAATTATTCAAAAGAAAGAGAAGGTTTGTATACTTCAATACAACAACGACTGGATGTTTGTCATAAAATGCAACGTTGCCAATCTTGACTGTTTTAGTACAAGAATTATAATTATTAATTCCCAATTTCAGATCAACCCTGAATATTAATCTACATGTACAGTGCCGAGCTATTATATTAAAATTATTCGGTTCTCAGGAAATCTCATTCAAATATATTTAATATACGAGTACATATTATCCCTCTTTTAAGATACTGGTACGATTTATATTTAATTATAAAAATTATAAAATAAACTTATTTATCATTCATTTTAGAATAATTTTTTCAAATTTTATCTAGTTGCCTTTACTTAAATATTACCTTCCAGCAGGAAAGCCATTGACGACACACTAATTACTAATTTACGTTTGTTACCAGTCTGAGATGAATCGTTTATGACAAGTCAAACTCTAATACGAGGTGACAAGTCATAGACGAGTCGCATGTGTCATGTCTGAGATTAATTGTATGTGATATATCCCCAGCAGACGTAGAAGAAGTTCCAGAACTAGTGCAAAAGTAGTGATAAAAGTATTTGCTTCCTTGTGAAAAAGGATGGGCGTCGGGAAAAATTCATCAGTTTTATAAAAAAAATTTAGTAAACATACGAAATTTTTGCGAATTCAAAATTATTTAGGATATTTTAATGGATGGATATTTTAAGGGATATTTGAATGCAATCCGGTAGTTAATCTGTTTTTTTTTTTTTTTTTTTTTTTGCTATTTCGTGTTCGCCCAATTCAACGGCTAAATACTAATGAATTTTAGAGTTATTTTGAATATAGTTCAAATAACTTTGGTTTCAGGAAATTCTACTGTAAGTTGCGGAGTTGCAGAATGATTAAATTAATAAATGTTTCAATTACTGATGCTTGTGAATTAATGCTTCATTGTAATTGCTGATTGTGTAGTTTAGAATTGTGTTGTCATTTTATTACTAACGACTTTACATAGGTGTCTGTAACGGGTCGAGTCAACCAATTTTGGTTAGGAAGCCGAAAAGTATTAATAGAATTAAATTTCAGGAAAATTCCAGATTCATGTGAAATAATAATATTTTTTCTTAGGTTGCCGTTTTAAAGAAGCAATTGTTGAAGACCAATACCATCGTTATCCATTAACCTATTAAGCCTTTATCCTCCATCTGTTAGATTAAAATTGTGTTGTCTTTGTGTTACTAACTATCGGCTATACCTAGGTGTCTGTAACTGGGCCGATTCTGTCCCACTTAACTAACCTATCCAATCCTTCGGTTTTGTTATGTGTAAAAAAGGGTGTACGGTGAACCCGGCGTCATCCGGGAACTCAAGCCTAAGAACTTGCTCGTACATTCAAAATCAATCAATCAATCAATTAAATATTTATTTAATTATTAATAAATATATTATTAATTTTAAATTATTATTTTTAATTAATTAATTTATTTAATTAATTAATTAATTGAATTAAAATGTTAATCGAATTACCACCATATGCAATGGCGGTGTGGTGTTGTGTGCGGCATGGTGCGGCAAGCGCAAGTGTTGGCACTTGTTCTTGCGGCGGTAGTGTGAGACGAACTGATTAAACAACAAATTTATTTTTGCCAAATTTGCTTTTGTTTTCGTTTTATTATGCTCGTAGTGTTGTTTCCGCCTTGCGTATATAAATATGTATGCACATCTGTTAAAGCATTTACTCTGTGATGAATGATCAGTTAGCGATGAGTTTGCGAAATGTTCACCCCGATTATACAACTCGCCGGATTGACGTACTATTGTATACGTCGAATGAAAAGTGAACGAATGACGGTAATGCAGTGCGAAAAATTGGTATTACTGAATACACGGGTGAAACGCACTCCATACAAAAATGTCATTGTAAATCCGCATCAAATTTAATGCGGATTTCAAGCTGTGTGTTGGTAGATTTTTTTATCATGGATAAAGCGTAAGTTGTATATTTAAATTACCAAAAAGTATTTAGAGGATTTTTTATTAAAAACGTACAACAAATAGAGCCCAATTTGAGTATATAGTTATTAAGTACATATAAATATTTATGTTTATTTCTAAATTGTAATTCCAGGTTTGGGGTGACCATAAATCTTCCTTACGGAAAAAATTAGCTCATAATAAGCAAGAGCTAGTGAGTACTGGTGGCGGCCCTAACAAGATCGATGTGTTTATCGCTTTGGAGGGGGAAGTTATAAGACTTGTTTGTTTACTTGATTGTGTTGATGGAGTAACAAATGCGAAGAAGTTTGGAGTTCCACATAAGCGAACGTTAAATGAGACAAACAGAGAAAACTTCCAAATTGAGACCTATATACCAGATGAAATGATTGCATCGCCATCCTTCGGATTATCCGATGATAATCATGAAGTGGAAACGCCGACTGAAATCGGAAGACAGGCTGAAGTGATACAATCTAAAGGGCAAATATCGTTGAAGCTTCTTGAAAAACACGTAGACATCCAGCAACAATTTTTTGAAAATATTAAAGAGTTCATCAAAACTCAAAATTAGCAATATCAGGAACTGAAAACTAATCAAAAAAAATATATAGGGCAAATGACCGGCTTTGCGATCGTCAAAGAATTACCAACGAGATTTTGCAACAGCAGTTAGAAGAAAATAAAAGGCACAATAAGCGAATGGAACACTTGGCGCTACAAAAAAACAAGATAAAATAGAAAATTCTTGAAATTGAGTTACACAAAGCTGAACTCGAGCTTTAAATTTAAAATGTGTAAATAACCAAGAAGGCTGAAATTTTGTGATATAACCAACCATGAATTCTGATTATTTTTTATTATTTGTTTATTATATTTATAAGTTTAAACTGGAATTTAACAATTAATTTTAAGAATTTAAGTGATAATAGATAAGAAGGCTGAGAAACTTTGTGATTTAGCCAACCTATGTCGAATAATTTTGATATCAATATATATATATATATATATATATATATATATATATATATATATATATATATATATATATATATATATATATATATATATATATATATATATATATATATATATATATATATATATATATATTATATATATATATATATTATATATATATATGTGGGATTGGGCAAAAAGTTAATCGATGTAAATAATGCAAAAGTTCCAACGATACTCAAAATACTGTATTTCAATTAAAACTGAAGTAACATAATTGTTTATGGTGAGATCAAAACATTACCAATACAATCTTCGTTGAGTTTATGTAATTTTATACATTTTGTTATTGATATACCACAGGGTAATCCTACACGGCCGTCCTGCTCACTCATCCGACCCGGATGATACTTTATCTTCGTCAATGTTTCCTACTTTGCTACCATTATGACCATTTGCTTCGCTTGTTTGTAGTTCGTCATCCTCTTTTTCTGATATTGAAGATGCCCCGGTGTAGTACAGTTTCATATTTTCCGCAGATGTTGATGTATTGCTCGGACCTTCACCCTGAGATACTTTTTGAACGTCGTAACGGTCGTTCCGCTTTACCTTGACTATTTCATAAGGCCCGATATATTTTGCTCCTAATTTTGACCCACTGGTGAATTGCGTACGTTTTATTAAAACGTAATCACCAACTTCATATTTGGTTCGCCATGTTTTGGTTGGCAATATGATCAAGGTCAAGAAACACATCACCGTGTTCAATCACCAATACACAATCATCAGAGACAAACCTCTTCATTATAATGCTTGTCGGTGTAAGAATTGTAATGGTTTGTTTAATTAAATCTCTCCCCAATATAAAATCCACTGGTAGTATTCCATCATCCACAACATGTATCATAGTCAAATAAGTTTCGCCATCAATTACTAACTCCGCCTCAAATTTGCCCTTTGTTGATACACATTTGGATCCAGCTCCACTGAATACTATTCGTTCATCCCTTAGATTTTTGACACCAATATTTTTAAGTTTTTTCTGGAACATAAGGTTGATATCACTGCCACTGTCAACTAATGCATATGTTTCTTTCCCAAACAACAACACTTTCTTCACCGCTTTGGACAACAACGATGGAATATTTTTTTCCGCCACAGTCAAACAAGTATCTGCTTCTACCACAGCCACCGATTTCCTACTATTTGTTGTTCCTCTTTGTGGAATTCCTTTATTCTTGCAATCCGGAGAAACGTGACCATACTCGTTGCATTTGAAACATTTTGGCCCTTTGGATTTATTTTCACAATGCCTTCCTCGATGCCCTCTGTCCCCACAATTATAACACCTCGGCCCACGTTTGGCTGTATCCCTAAAGCTCTTATCTTGCTGGTTCAATGAATTGTTTCTCGGCGTATCTCGCTTCTTTGTTTTGAGTTTAATTTTTTCATAAATTTTTAATTTGTCTTTAAACTCGTCTATACTGCCAGCACCATACAGCACGACCTTATTGTGTTCATCATCAGTAATACCATTGATGCAATATTCAATAATAGCTGCATCTTCCAAATTCCCCGTCTTACCAAGTTCCCTCATAACAATTAGGTATTTAGTAAAAGATTCATCATCTTTCTTTCTGCGATCTGCCATGCGTTTATGAATCAGAGCTGAATTAGTATCCGTTGGGAACTCCTTCCTTAAAAACCGAGTTAAATTTTCCCAATTATCGATCCCATTTGCCATTCTCAAACTCTCTTTTGCAGTTCCGATTAAAAGCCGCTTCGAATACACAATCTTTTGATTTTCATTCTCATCGCCCTCCGTAATCCACTTTTCAACTGTATATTCGTCATCACCGCTAAATTTATTAAGCGATTCTTCGATATCCTTGAAACTTAACAACTGCGGTTGATTTCTGTTTGTAGTAGTACCGGCTCCATTATTTCGCATAATTTCATTTTCTCTTTTTAACAGCTCTATTTCCTTATCTTTTAATTCAATCTCCTTCTTCCTAATTTCTTCCGGCAAAACAGACAGTTGATTAGCTGTATCTGCTGTGCTATTTCTATGTACATCATTCATTGTACTGTTAGAACCTAGACCGTTTCCCACACTGCTCACATTATCGTCGAGAGCACGCTTGAACATATCCATGACCTTTTGTACAAAAATTTCGGCACTTGTATCATTAACCTTTTGATCGTCCATATTATTTTTTCCACTGCGATTTTTCTTACCCATGATAAGAATCGAACGATTACATGCAGTTACAAAAACTGTTTTGACAAAACAAATAATATTCCCGCTATATCGTTTAATCACGTCTTATTGATAATATACGGCACACAACGGAACACTGCTTATACTGTTTATACTCTTATTATATGCACGTGAAGTCGCCCTTTAAATTTTATGAAATTATCACAATTCAATAAATATAATTTGTAGCACTACACACACTTAAAAGTTCCCAAACTAGTTTTAATCTTCACTTAAAAATTCCTCGCCAACGCAACTCGTAAGCTATATTTTCACCGTAAGTTCTCGACCGTAAAAATCACACACCTTATAGACATTTACCGCCGCACCAAATTATCACCTTATACTACCACCATATATAGCTTATCCGCAATTGTAAAATATAAATTTTAATCGCCTTTCTGGAACGTGCCGTCTAATTTTCGATCCCGGACGAGCCCCCAAGTTGTGGGATTGGGCAAAAAGTTAATCGATGTAAATAATGCAAAAGTTCCAACGATACTCAAAATACTGTATTTCAATTAAAACTGAAGTAACATAATTGTTTATGGTGAGATCAAAACATTACCAATACAATCTTCGTTGAGTTTATGTAATTTTATACATTTTGTTATTGATATACCACAGGGTAATCCTACATATATATATATATATATATATATGTATATATATATATATATATATATATATATATATATATATATATATATATATATATATATATATATATATATATATATATATATATATATATATATATATATATATATATATATATATATATATATATATATATATATATATATATATATATATATATATATATATATATATATATATATATATATATATATATATATATATATATATATATATATATATATATATATATATTGTTATATTTAATGAATAAAAGAAACATTTAAATTTAATTTTTATTTTATTTTAAAAATTGGAGTAGGTTTCGTCTTCATGTGAATTTGATTCATACTCTATCAATTGGTAGCACTTCGAGTTCTGGGTCTGGCACATTAAAATGGATCCGAATATTGTGCAATGATTCTGCTACATTAATTATTCTCATCCCTTTTTCTGGAGTGTAATGTAAATGACAAAGAAGACATCTACTCCAGTTTTTCCATACATCTATGGTGTGTTGACCCCAGCACTTCTAAAAGGAGTGTTAAGCCAAGGCAACAGTGGGTATCCAGCGTCACCTTTTAAGGTTAATTCAATTTTAGGAATAAAAATCAATTTATGAGGTTCAAATTCATTCTTACCAAGTAATCTATGGTTCTTATCGCCATTGTTGTACACAGGCTTGAAATACTCTGAAGCATCGCTATTGCCCCAAATAAATGAATCGTGGCTCGCGCCTAGATAAGTAGCGTCCACACATCGCGTTGTTTGTTTATGGTCACAAATCTATAAACAAAAATATATAAAATAACAAAAAATGTAATAAAAATTGATTTTTACAATCATCGCATTCAAACTAAAAACCCTTTCCGATTATAAAACTGGTATGTATTTTCTCCTGCTGGCTTTGCAATTTTGATGTGTGTTCCATCTACACACATAATAATACTCGGAATTTTACATTTCGAGTAAAAATACAGTCTAGCTCCTGCTTTCTTGGCTTCGCTCATTTTAAGCGTTACCCATTTTGGGCATAACATATTTTCTAAAATCTCGAACACTTGAAATAAAATTACGGAAACCGTTAGTTGGCCCATCCCAACAAAACAGTCTTGACCGACACTATTCTGGTATCCGCCTTCAGCCAGAAATCCTAAAGCAGCGGCCAATTTAAATTCTGGTGTTATGGTCGATGATTTTACCACTTTTGGTAATTGACTTTGTAGCTCTTTTTAAAGGCAGCTTTATTTAGCCTAAAATTTTTAATAAATCTAGAAAAAGATACATTTATTAGCAATCACAATTACAAATCAAAAATATTCTTTACTTCCTGGACGTTGGACAACTGGAATGTGTCTTTCTGCATGTTTCGCACGGCTTTCCTCATTTCTTTTCGATTCATCGTCGGTTCTTCATTGTTTAAATGTAAAATCAGGTATATAGAATCCATATTTTAAGCTATTTTTTAGTTTTTTATTTAATTACTTTATTATTAAAATTAAAGATAATATTTAATAAAACTCAAAACATTGAATTCAATCGCAATATTTTGACAGCCAAGGAAATGCAGTTTTACTGCGAATCGATATTGCAGTTATCCGTCGGATTCAATAATGGGAATAATTTCAAATGCGAATCGGATATCTTATCGCCGTGGTCAATCCGGCGTTTTGTATAATCGGGGTGGTTATGTTTGCAACAAGTACGATTAGAATATTGGTTTGAAATATTCTAACCGCTACATCACCTCCCCCCATATGAGTCACACAGTGCAGAAGAGTACCGATCACAGTTATATTCGTGATACCGAAGGATATCTGTCGGTATGCTCAACATTGGAAAGAATGGGCGTCAGTCCGTTGTTCGATCGTGGCTAGTTGTTGAGATACCAAAGGATATCTGTCGCTTGTGATATCGTATCTTTCAGCATTAGTTGAATGATTATGTAGCCAGTCGATCGAAAAGGACCGCAAGATGTGCGAGTCAAGAAACTGGTGTGATGAAAGCAAAATTGATATGGAGGTTGGGGTCACTGTGGAGGAGGATGGATTTTTTGGCTAACTCATGGATCATGGATGTTGCATGATCCACGCAAGAGAAAGCGACAGTTGGCATGGTTGTGGTATACACAGTACCATGCGCGCCACTGAATTATGGATCATGGAAGTTTCATGATCCATGCAAGAAAACGAAAGGGGATATGGTGATGGTGTTTACTGCACCATGGGCGCCGTTGGAGCATGGAAACTTCATGATCGCTGGCGACGCTAGTTGGTGTTGTTCACAGAAAAAACGAGCGTGCCGCTGGGGAATGGGTCATGGATTATGCATGCTCAATGTAATAAAACACAAACGTAACTTAATTTAATTTACACAATCAAAAAAAAAAGTAAAATTGCTGGTAGTCTTGTTTCGCTGTTGTTGAAGCTGCTCTTGTTGTTGTTGCTCCGTGCTGTTAGTGTGAGTTATGTTTGCAACATGTACGATTAGAATATTGGTTTGAAATATACAGCACTGTGTAGCAAAAAGGCTCGTTCATTCTCGGTAATAACTAAAAAATGTCTAGTCATCGCTGTATCGGATTTATAAATTAACGAAGAGCTATTTGTTGTGTCCTAAAAACATGCTCAATATAAGGCCATTGACGGAATGTATTCTATGCGATACTGGGTCGTATTGATAATCCCTAGTTTAGTAAGGAAGTCAAAGATATTTGGTCTGATCTGTCCAGACATATCGGTGGCTAGTAATGAAAAGTATTATAATCTAAACAAGGTTGCACAGTTTGGCACTTAGTCCTAGTTTTAGTTTCAAGGTTTGATGATTTTTTTCAGTATGTGTAGTATCGTCATTCTTTAATATCTAATGGAATTCGGCCTAGTATATATTGGTGCTTCGGAGGCCAGTAACAGAGTGTAATTTAATCAACACGAAATCGCAGTAACATTTGCATGTTGTGAATAAAGCTGACGGTTTGGGTCAGTGTGATATTAACTTTCCGTAATATCCATAGGGATCCGGTCTGGTATGTTTTGCTGCATCGTAGGCATGGAGTATCTTCCGAAACAATTACGCCATTATTTAAAATTTGCAAAATAAGTTGATTTCAATAATAGTTTATTGGCCTATTAGAGAAATTAATGAAATAAATGTCTGACGTATTTGCGGGGGGAATTGTCCCTAGTTCATCCAACAGATGAGGATGATTTGTTGGAGCTTCATCCGATTCATGTGAAGCGTTATTATCTTGTTGACTTTTTGTATTTATTTTAAAACCGGCATCTTTGTAAGCTTAGAGCAACTGCCGCTGCATTTGTTATGTCCAATATTACCTCATAGCTCATAGTGGTTATTCTTTAGTCTGAGTTTTAGTTTTACTGTCGTGTTTCAAATTGAAACTAACGGGTGATTTTTTAAGAGCTTGAGAACTTTTTTTTAAAAAAAAACGCATAAAATTTGCAAAATCTCATCGGTTCTTTATTTGAAACGTTAGATTGGTCCATGACATTTACTTTTTGAAGATAATTTCATTTAAATGTTGACCGCGGCTGCGTCTTAGGTGGTCCATTCGGAAAGTCCAATTTTGGGCAACTTTTTCGAGCATTTCGGCCGGAATAGCCCGAATTTCTTCGGAAATGTTGTCTTCCAAAACTGGAATAGTTGCTGGCTTATTTCTGTAGACTTTAGACTTGACGTAGCCCCACAAAAAATAGTCTAAAGGCGTCAAATCGCATGATCTTGGTGCCCAACTTACCGGGCCATTTCTTGAGATGAATTGTTCTCCGAAGTTTTCCCTCAAAATGGCCATAGAATCGCGAGCTGTGTGGCATGTAGCGCCATCTTGTTGAAACCACATGTCAACTAAGTTCAGTTCTTCCATTTTTGGCAACAAAAAGTTTGTTAGCATCGAACGATAGCGATCGCCATTCACCGTAACGTTGCGTCCAACAGCATCTTTGAAAAAATACGGTCCAATGACTCCACCAGCGTACAAACCACACCAAACAGTGCATTTTTCGGGATGCATGGGCAGTTCTTGAACGGCTTCTGGTTGCTCTTCACTCCAAATGCGGCAATTTTGCTTATTTACGTAGCCATTCAACCAGAAATGAGCCTCATCGCTGAACAAAATTTGTCGATAAAAAAGCGGATTTTCTGCCAACTTTTCTAGGGCCCATTCACTGAAAATTCGACGTTGTGGCAGATCGTTCGGCTTCAGTTCTTGCAGGAGCTGTATTTTATACGGTTTTACACCAAGATCTTTGCGTAAAATCTTCCATGTCGTCGAATAACACAAACCCAATTGCTGCGAACGGCGACGAATCGACATTTCACGGTCTTCAGCAACACTCTCAGAAACAGACGCAATATTCTCTTCTGTACGCACTGTACGCATTCGTGTGGTTGGTTTAATGTCCAATAAAGTAAACTGAGTGCGAAACTTGGTCACAATCGCATTAATTGTTTGCTCACTTGGTCGATTATGTAGACCATAAATCGGACGTAAATCGCGAAACACTTTTCGAACCGAACACTGATTTTTGTAATATAATTCAATTATTTGCAAGCGTTGCTCGTTAGTAAGTCTATTCATTATGAAATGTCAAAGCATACTGAGCATCTTTCTCTTTGACACCTTGTCTGAAATCCCGCGTGATCTGTCAAATACTAATGCATGAAAATCCTAACCACAAAAAAATCACCCTTTATAATAAGGATAGGAAGTTTGAATTTGAAATTTCTGTATCGGTTAATAAATTAATTTTTGTATTGGTTTGTGTACCATTGCATACCAGATACAGAAAAAAACTGCTTCCTCTTAGTTCTCCTGAAAATATTCCTCAAATTTTCGAGTTCCGTTGAAAGATCCCCCGAATTTAGATTTTAAATTTTATATTCCTCATTATTCAATGAATTTTTTGATTTTTGACCAGTTTCGAGTTTATCAGCGATAAACTGTTCCTTAACTGAACTTGGTTTTTTTAAAGTTCGGTTGTTTGAGCTCGATTCCTTTTATTTTGGAAATGATTATTGGTTTGCTTTGCGTAGGTGCAACTTCTTACGAGAATTTTCCAAGAAGAGGTAAGTGTATACTTCCTCAATAGCTGGCCAAGTAAGGCTTCTCGAAGGCCGTACATTTACTTTAATTTTATTAAAATAGGCGTATACTGAGGTATTTCTATTTTATTTCTCGCACTGCGATTTGTAGAAAGATAACTCTTGTTTATCATCTAATGTGGCTAGAAGAATCTGTTTAGTTTCTTGAAGATGTTCTTTACCTGACTAGTTATTGCTTGTATGAGTAATATAAACTGTGACTTTGACACCATATATACGAACACATATTTTTACGGTCAATAATACTTCCCATTTCATTCACGCACACATAACCCGTTCACCTACTCACAATTACAGTACACCAGCTGCACATTGCAAGCTCCATCTTAACCTGTACACTGAAATGATCGGTGGGTTGGCACAGAATGCTACACTCCAACAGAGGGTGTTAAAATTGCCTGCCTCTGGTAGGATTTGTATCTAGTACCTCCCGGTCCAAGTGCCGAAGCTTTAATCATTGTACCACTTGTTCAGTGATTCAGCGTGCCTTCCGCTGTCTGTAGCAAGGCAATCAATTGTTTGTGATTACCTAAATATTTTGGTATCGATTTGATGGGGTCCGGTATTCCGAATAACTCGATAGTGCGAATTGGTGCAGATCCATATTCCGATTTGCTATAAATCGATCGATTAACTTATTTGTCATTCACTCTTTATTAGAAGTAGAATTTTTTTCTAGACTATGTTCGATTATATCTCTGTGTCTATTTGGTAGTGCGCACACGTTAGGTTTAAAATTTTGCGAAACGGTGAAAATTTATACTTTCATAATAACCTGAAAATACGACAACCAAATAGCAAAATTTCTTTGAATTCCAAGTATATTTGTTTGTTTTGGTTAACAGTTTACCTTACAATGAAGTGGTTGTAGTTCTGTTTACATATCTTATATATCAATTGCCTCTATCTCGTTAGAATATGGCTGTGTTTCAATATCTCCTTTATTCAGTAGGTTGGTATTAATGATTTTTTCTTTTGCTATTTAATTATGCGGCTCCAACTATTTCCCTTTTTCCTCTTTGATAAGGATAAGTCGCTTGAACCGTCTTCATTTAACTAATCGAGTTTGGCTTTTTACTATTTGATCCCAGCATGTAGCGTCAGGGCATCCATTTCTACGTGCTGCTGATCCAATTGGTTTGGCTTTTTTAAATTAATGTAAATTTTTTTCTGCGTTTAGTAGATGTTCCTCCACAGTTTTATCTCCGAAAATGATATTGTCATCAATATATGCATAGCAGGTTTTGCCAATAAATTCTTTTAACACATCATCTATATCACCCTTTGATAGATAGCCAGTGCATTTTTAAGGCCAAATAGAAGTCTCTACATACGTCCAATTCATTTTTGAGAAGGGGGCCTTTAGTATGTCGAACTCCTTCATTTCGGTTTAGTGAAACCCCGAGGTGAGATCGATTGTGGAACATGACTTTGAATTACCAAGGTTTGCGATCTTTTTAGAGATGTCTGGAATCGGATATAGGTATCTGAGAAGAGTTTAAAATCAATAACTTTCCTCTATTTTTATTACCGGAAGCGTCCAATTTTTTCTTCACTATCCAGATTGCGGAGTTACATGATCTCTTGGAGCAACTGCATGATCCCATTTTCCAGAAGTCAACCAGTATGTTCCTTTACCTCGTTTCTCATACTGACTAGATAGGGTAGGGTTTTGTGTAGACTGGTCCCTCTAATTATTTTGATTTCAGCCCTCACGTTGTATCTATTGGTATTACGTTGTTTACTTACGTTGATTATGAGGTCCAAGTCATAGTTCTGTTCATAAAATTTCATGTTGATTTCGATTTCTCCTCCGATTGATTTAATTCTAAGATTAACGTTGGTGGGCATCGCATTTTTCGCTAATTCGGGTTTGAGGAATTTTTTATTGACACTCGTATCGATCACGAGCTTGAGGAGTTCGTTTCCTTGCCCTTTCGTACCCTTTCTTCGTTTGAAATTCTTTGTATGGTATGCTAGAGAAGCATATGTCATAAAATTTAATTCTGCCATCTCCTTGTGATTCGATATCCGCATTTCCGTTCAACACTGGTAAACACTCTGCTGTTTTCGTGGTTTTTTGTAATCGGGACCTTCTATCTTGAATGGTTGTTGGCCTTGTTGAATTTGTTGTATTGGTCGATTTATGTAATTGATTTGTCTGCTCAATGCTGGATCAATCTCCTACTACTGAATTGTTGACATTCTTTTTATGTATTGCGAAGCTTTGGAAATTTAAGTCTTAATTCAGTTGACGATCAACGAGAATTACTGGTTTGGCGTAGAACTGGCGTACAACTTTGGCGTAGAATTTGTCCAATGTCATGTTCTTGTCAGCCTGGTTATTAAGTTGGGGTTCTAGTGTCATCAGTCTCTCTTATCCGCGTTGTGGCGTGACTGACATTTATTTACGGCGATTAATTCTTCATCGAAACTGTTGTTCGAGATTAATGCGGAATCGATGTTTCCTCTAATCTTTTGTGTTATGTTTTTCAGAATGCTTTCAACGCTGTGAATCCACTAGATGTATTGTGTAGGATTTTCATTGAAAACTTGCTCATTTGTAGCCTATTCGTTGTCCTTTTACATTCCTCTAAGCTGCAACCATGACCTATGCACTCTCAGCGATTGCTCCAATATACATTACTATTTGGCTTCGATGGTTTAAATTAAAAATTTTCTTCTTGAAATGGAAATCACTAGGGTCTTTAGTGTATAAAATTAGTCGACAGTACTAACCATTCGATTACTCCATAGACCCATAAAAAATATTTAGCTTGATTAGCATTTCACTCATGAATGTTGTCCTTTAGTTAAGGTTTTGGGCTTATTCACATACATTTTATTCTTGAGATAGCCCCATAAGAAAAAGTCTGGCAGTCAAATCAAGCAATCTTGGTAGCCATCTCAAATCGCCGTTTTTTAAAATAATCCGATGTGGAAATTGTTGCCTCAATAACTCCATTGTTAAAAGTGCAGTTGGGTGAGTTGGGTGTAATGACCTTTGATGAAGATTTTTGGCTCCCAAAAATCTGCAGATTTGTTTATTTACAAAACCGCTCAAATAAAAATGCGCTTCGTCGGTCATTATTAAATATGCAAAAACAGTTTTCATCATTCAACAAGATTAAAAATTAAATCTATCCGTATTCCAAGCGCAATGCGAGGTCCCCCGGATTTAGTCTTTAGACTAGCTGGATTTTGTACATCAATATTTTTGACCGATCTGTTAGTTCGAGGTCTCCCCGTATGTTTTGAATCTCCAACAGTCCTAAGTTCAGCAAATTTATCCACCTGCGAACGAATGATTGGACCCGGTGAAAGAGTCTTTCACCATAAAATCTGCTGTATGCCCGTTGAGTATTAATTATTGAACAATTATTTTCAAGGAATATAAAACAATATTAGTTCTGTGTGCAATTATAGTTACTTTTCCCGCATCCTGTGCAATCATCGTATAGTTAAACATAACACCGATAATTAGTTAAATTTAACACATAACATGATTTTGTGGATACGTGCATGGATACCACCATGTACTATAAATAATTTGTATTTGCGAGTATCTGGATTCAAGAATGCGGGAAAACGACCATTACATTGATACATATCCAATACCAGTATTCCACTATAAATTACATATTTCCAATCAATCATAATCAAAATTGAACAGCATCTTCAGCATGGGATGTGTTATTTTGTGCTTTAATGGGAGGCGGTGATATATAGACTTTTATATTCCAATATTTTCCAGAATTTCGATCTATCATCAATTTTTTTTTCGTTATCTATGAATTGCAGAATATAATGAATTACTTTATGTATATGATGCGGTTTTGAATATTTTATACATGGTTGTGTATAATTTTGAGGCAGGTGCCTCATCAATCCGAAATATATTGATTGGTAATCCATACATCATTGAAATATGAATTAGCGCAGTAGCATTATTCATTATATCAGATAACATCGAAGTAATTCAAAAGTTTTATCATGAGAGCGTATTATATTGGGTGTGTGAATATGGCCCGCCCATTTTTATTAAAATAAAACATATTTGCTTGTTTATAAAATGAAATAATTATATCTTGAAATTATGCACCATCTGCAGCACACAAATTTCCCTCTCTGAAGAAATCTTGGTTTTTGGAGACGAATCAATCAATAAGCCAGTTTTCAATCTGTGCGCGATAACTGAACCGCGGTTCAGAAAAAGACGACTACATCGACCGGAATAAGTAGTAATCTGAAGGAGCTATGTCTGGTGAATACGGCGGTGCTGTAGAACTTCCCAGTCATGTCCTTTTAAATAATTTTTCACAACGTTTACAACATGTGGTTTTTTTGCATTGTCGTGCTAAAAAATTAATTTATTTTGTCTATTCATCCATTCTGGTCATTTTTGTTCTATGCTTGCTTCAAACTTATTAGTTGCCGTCGGCAGACATCGCCATTGATAGTTTCACCTGGTTCCAGCAGTTCATAATAAACCACACCTTTCTGATCCCACCAGATACAGAGCATAAACTTATTGCACTGAATATCTCGCTTTGATTGCGATGGACCAGCCTCAACAGGCTTCATCCAAGATTTTTTGCATTTGGGATCCTCGTAATAAATCGTCTCCAGTAACTATTCTATGCAAAAAACCGTTTCTTTGGCGAATGTAAAGTTTTCGACAAAATTAAAAAATAACAAAACATGGCGGACTACAAAATTTTTCGAAATAACAAAAATGCACATGTATTAGTAAAACAGTTGACAAAAGCAATGTTAGGATTATTTAAAAATTTTGCTATGAAAATCAACTGCTCGTTAATACGCAATTAGTAAAGAAGCGACTTTGGCAATGACAATAACAAAAAATAGATTAATACGAAATTCGAAATGTTCAAACAAATAAAAATAATCCCCATTTAAATACGATGACGTAGACCCATTTGTTATTGACCCCGAACTTGATCAAATTTTGCAAAACTAAAAATAAATGGGATTTAGACGTTCACTGTATCGAGAATTGGCCAGCTCACAGAGTTTTCCAACGAACATGGTATGTATGCTTAGTTAGCTTATGACATCCTAAATAAATAAAAATTAACCGACCAATGGCACAGTGGTTAAAACTCTGGCGTTTGGATCGGGAGGTACCGCGTTCGAATCCCGATTGGGGCAGGATGTAAAAGGAAATTTTTATCAACAGATTACGGTCTGTGATTAAAAATAACACAACTACGATCCCCTATCCCCCATCATCTTCCAAGTCCAGTACTATAGGCTGGCATGGAGCTATGCAATGGGCAGATGGTAACTTAAACCGGTCCTATAGCTGTACGTCTTTGAGTTGGCAGAAAATGCGTAAAGTAAGACGGAAAAATTAACCGCGAAAGAGCAAGGGGTGCTTCGGCCCCAGAAAAGATTGCATGGATTAAAAAAAAGTTATGCCCCATTTTAATACGATGACGTAGACCTATTTGTTTCTAACCCCGAACTTTATCAACTTTTGCAAAACTAAAAATAAATGGGGATTAGACGTTCACTGTATCGAGAATTGGCCAGCTCACAGAGTTTTCCAACTAACATGGTATGTATGCTTAGTTAGCAGTTGTAGTTTGTTTTGTTATTTTTTAATTTTGTCGAAACCTTCAAATTCGTTTCGTCTTTGAAGCAGTATTTCACAAATGGCTTTTCGACGTTCGAGGTCTCTTTATTTTAATTCGTGTGGAACTCAGTCGTTTGCTTTTTTCAGCATTTAATGCTACCAATTCTAATTGTGCTTGAGAAGAATCTTCAGCCAATAACTTTTCCAATTCACATCTTAAAATTTTTTGTCGGCTTTCCATGCTCTTTATCTTCAATGCCGAAATCATCATTTTTAAATCGTCGAAACCATTCTTTGCACGTTGTATTGAATGGAGCATGTTCATCTAAAATTTTCACAAGCAAACGATAAGTTTCCGCTGCACTTTTCTTTGCAATAAAATAATGTAATGAAAATTCCCGCAAATAATGTTTATTTGCAAAAAAAATTGACATTTTCAATGAGTTAAGAATACTATGGTTGTTTACACTTCAACCAAATGTCGCATAATGTGTTTGACAGCTGACATTAAGCACTATACAATACCAGTATTACCCATTTATAGTACACGTAAGCAGTACTAGTAACGACACCTATTGGGAAAGAGCAGATTCATATTCACACCTAATATTAACAAATTTCTGGGCACATTGCTTTGGAGAGAGACGCGTTAAACGTAGAATATATACATTCTCATTCATTCATTGAGGCCACTTGCAAATTTGTAACATTTTTTAACTGAATCTTTTCTTTTACTTTCAGGTAAGAACTTTTTTGGTGAATAAAGGAAGAAGGTTAGTAAGTTGTCTGAATGAGTTATGCTTTTAAAAAACTTGTTCTTATATTTAAACGGTTCTAAAATGTTTTACATAGAAAACCACCAACGTGGTAAGTGAAAACCCATTCCTCATCGTGAACACATGTGTTTTGATTACTCAGTTCTACTTCTATTTCTTATATTCTTACGCCAACTACGCCTTTTTCGTAAGTTTTATGCACCAAATTACTATTGAGCAATCGTACAAGCAGTGACGATATCAAACTTGTCTAAGGGCTAATCCGCATAAAAATCTGAAAATATTTATTGCTACATATTTCTCGTCGCATGAGATTAACAACAACTCAGTTTACTTCAAAATGACGATAAACCAACGCCCAAACAAAAACGAAACCGAATTGAATGAGAGGATTCTGCTTGTTCTACAGTTAAACATCGGAACGAGGGCTGACTGCCAAACCTTCATACTGTACAAGAAAGTAGAAATTTGTAAAATAAGAGGATAAGCTACTCGGCGCAGCTACACAGCACTGTGTAGAATTTTTTATTCATGTACCTCTCTTTCGCGAAAATGAAACATTCCAGTGGAATACAATTTTAAAAGTGTTCCTCAAATTGACAAATTATCTGACCTACGATGAGAAAAAATTCGGTATAAGGAATTTTGAAATATTACAATGTTCCATCCGTCTCCACCATTTGTTCAAGAAGTATTGTATAGGTCTTCTGAGGTTAGTCTTAGACATAATTTTGAGATAACCGACCATTATGAAATTTGGTTTCTACGATTAATTTGGGTTGAAACACAAATCTTAGATGAAGCTCTGGTATATGTCCATTCCACACGATTAAATCTGTGTTTAATATGATGCATTTTGTGGGAAAATCTTGGAGTTGGGCTTGAAATCCCATATTTCAAAATCCCGTTTTCAAAATCCCATAAATCAAAATCCCATTTTCAAAATCACATATTTCAAATCGAAGTAAAGTTTTTTAGTTATCTTTGAATCTGTTCTGGGGCCGAGGCACTCCCAACTCTTTTGCGGTTCGCTTTTCCCGTCGTAATTTTACGCCGTTTGCCAGTCAATTCGAGGACTTCAAGCCTTACTGGCATGGAAGGTGGGTCGGTCCATGAGTTCTGCATTCCAACAAGGGGTCATAGTTCTGTTCATTTTCATCACAGATCGTAGATTTTAGACAGATATTTGCTCGCTTGTCCTGTTCTTAAAAGTGAAAATATACAAATAAATGTTGATTGTATAAAGATCAAATTTTTTTATTTCATATTCTTCTATTCAGAAATAATTTTAGTCGTTAGTGAAATGTGCAGTTTATATGCTTCCGTAGTGGCATTATAGGCTTGTGTGGGATTAAAATCACCTACTGCCATTTCGAAATAAGCCGTACAGCTCTCGCTTATAATTTTTGGACATCTACGCTATCCGCGATGTTTATATGAATGGTTGTCGTTGTCGCTTATAGCTAATAACACGAATCTTGGCGATTAGGGGTTCTTCCAATTAAACGGTGTCATAAAATGGTAAAATCTAAACCACAAATTCCACTTAAAATTAATGATGCTTAGTAATGCAAAGTGTGATTCAATAAGAGTGCACATTTTTTTAGCTAGAACACGAAATCATTTCTTTTTGTTGCATTGTATAATTTAACGTAAAGCATATTTATTCCAGGACTCTATTGGTAACACAAGATTTGCTTATCGACTTTCCCCATAATTGTTTGGCATAGTTCGGCTGAATATCATTTAAACCTGCGATTGAATCCGTACCTCGTTTCTACAATCGTCTCGTGCTTTCTGGCATAGACCATAACTTTGACGTTGCCTCAGAGAAATAATTCCATTGTATTCAAATCGCAAGATCACGGCGGCCAAGTGACCTTGTTGGCTATAAAAAATTATAAATAGTGTCTACCTAATGGTGTTACCGCGATCATTTTCGAATGCTAATAAACCACACTAAACAATACCTCGTTGCGGATTCATAGGTTTTCTCTGAATAATATGCGGTTATTACGATTATAAACGCAAACATTTTGCTTGCTGGCGTATCCGTTGAGATGGAAATTTGCATCACCGCTCATTAAGATTTTTTTTTAAATCGACATCAACTGCCTATTGTTTAAAATCAAACTGGTAAAAATATATGGCACCACTAATGATCTCTATTCTCCATGACTAGAATACCAAAAAGTAACCATTCACCAGGTAAATGCAATTTAGCCCAATCTTTATATAGCACGTGCTGTATTCCAAAAGTTTTAATTGTTTCTATATGTGAAGCCAATGTCCAATACTGTTTGTATTGTTTTAAATAGATTATGGAAGGTGAATGCCTTATATTCGCTTGTTCCAGACCAACGTCGCTTTTTATTTACAAAAATATTGTGCTATTTCGGCCATTCCCTTCCTTCGACCATTAACCTCACCAAATGTAATATGTATTAGAATCAATTCACATTCACAACTACTTGAGCTGTTCAATATACTGTACCGCATGCCATAGTTGCTATTTCAAGACACACTCAGTCATTTAAATATTTTTCACCTGTGGCTAATGATAGACTACCCTCAATTTTAATGAAATTTCGAACCTATAACTATCAAAACGTAAACAAAATGGCATTAAAGGCATTTTTGGGAAAAATAGTGCCACAAATTCGGATTGTAATCAGGGCACCCCAACCTTGTCACATCCACAAATAACTCACATAACAAAATAATCTCTTTCCGGTTTATATCATCTGTGAAACGTCATTCAACGATAAAATCTTGAGTTCGGAGTTCTTCCCTAGTCAATATGTGGTTTATAGATGCGATCGCTCATTCCAAACAAGCATAAAAAAATCCTGTGGCGAAGTATTCATAGCCGTCGATACATCACTACCTAATGAATTGGTAGATTTAACGAATCCATCGATCGAGCAATTATGTGTTAAAATTGTCATCAATAATAAGTCGGTACGAATTTACGTGGCATATATTCCATCTGATTCGCCTGCATCATCGTATACCAAGTGTTGCGACACAATTATGGAAATTACCAATACGGCCGATCAATCAGACATAATTTTAATAGCTGGGGATTTCAATCTCTCAAATATTAACTGGACTTATGATGAAGAAACCAACTCAAATTTGAGCCAAATCTGCGAATTCAAAATTGGACGAGACCGAACCTTGGACCTAATTTTTACTAATGAACCAGTTTTACTAAAAACAAAAGAATCACCAACACCTTTTGTAATTAATGAAATTCACCGCAAAGCAATAGAAAAATTATTGCAAGCCAATGTGAATAAAAGGTTCAGGAAGGCCAATTCGAATAACTTACAATATTTTGAGCAAATAAATTGGGATACCGAGTTTAACAGCAATGACAATAGAAGTAGAAAATGTTTACACTCATCAGTTTAAAGGAATTGATTTATTCATTCCCGTCTCTATGAGCAAACCGAACAAATATCCTCCATGGTATGACGATCAACTTATCAGTCTTAAAAACAAAAAAGACAAGGCTTATAAAGAAAACCTCAAATTACGTTCCCAGGATAGTAAACAGAAATTTACTGCGAAACGAACCGAAATTTTGAATCTTATTTTGAACTGAGATACAGAAGCTATATTCGCAATCTAAAGCATAAAATAAAAGGCGATCCCAGACACTTTTGGAATTTTTTTAAAACCAAACGCGAAACTGATGATTACCCAGCCTGGATGGAATTTAATTATCAAAAGTCTTGTGATCCACAGATTATAACCAACATGTTTGCTGAGTTTTTCCAATCTATTTATAAAGCAAAGGACATTGAGAATTATAAAGATCCAGAAGACATCCAGCGATCATTGGTAGGACTCGGAAAAGGATGTGGCCTTGATGGTATTCCGGCTTCATTTTTAAAAAAATTTAAAAATTAGGCAATTCCTCTAAGCATTTTATTCAATCAATCATTCAAATTGGCAACTTTTCCTCAAAAGTGGAAAATAACTAGAGTGACGCCTATTTTCAAAACTGGATTTAGAAATGACGTTTCTTGCTACAGAGGTATTATAAATACTCGTATATCTGCTATACCTAAATTATTTGAACTAGTAATATGCAACTCATTCAAAGCAATGCTTCCGCGATATTTATCACAATATCAACATGGTTTTATGCCTAAAAGATCAGTATCAACAAATCTCATAGCATTTACTAGCTATTCTACTAAAGAAATTGAGAAGAACAAACAAGTTGACGTAATATACACCGACTTTGCAAAAGCTTTCGACTCCATCAGCCCATTTTCAAGTTCGCATTTTCCAGCCAGTTTGTAGTAATCCAATATATTGAAATAGGAGGTAAAACGTAGAATAGAATACAAGCAATCTCCGGTGTACCACAATGCCCTCACGTTGGCCTATGGATTCTCACAATCTTCATTAATGGTATTACTACAGTAATAAAGCATTCCAATATTCTGATGTTCGCAGATGACCCCAAAATCGACAAAGCCATCGAGTCAGTTGACAATGCCAATAACCTACAGGTAGATATTGAAAACCTAGCGCTATGGTGCGAGTTTAATTCTCTGAGTCTCAATATTGGAAAGTGCAAATCTCTATCATTTCACCGAAAAGCCACCCCTGTTACACAAGGCTACAAGATAAAAGGTGTACTCCTTTAGGTAGTATCAGCACATTGAGCTGTGCATCGCTGGAGCGAACTCCATGTTCGGTTTTGTCAAACGTTTGACGGGTGACATTTTTGATGTGGAAACAACTAAGATCCTGTATTTGCTTACGTTCGACCCCAGCTGGAATATGCTGTAGATGTGTAGTGTCCGTTCTACGAAGATCATATCCAAAGTATTGAAAAAATTCAAAAGAAGTGTATGCTCTACTTGAACTGGAATGACGGATGGGTTTATGATCATGATCTACCATACCACGTAAACATACAGCGACAACCACCATATTTAACCGGGTGCAAGACATACAACTTGGCAACTCTAGAAAATACACGCGAATGGCTAAATAGTACATTTATTGGTAATCTCCTACTAGGCTTGATCGACGCACCGGATGTGCTAAAGTCAATTAAAATAAAGATAATGAACCGGTGATAATGAAATGCTGTATAAAATAGCAGAACATTTCCAGCAGAAAAAATGTGTTTTGCTATTCACCGCTAGAGGCAGCACTATCACAAAAAGGAAATTTTCTGCTGATATTTTTTGAATTTTTTAAGCAAATCAATGGGCACTTTCAGGGCACCCAACAGTTGGGAACATGTTGAGTAAAATCAAAGCCAACGTTGTGATAATGCTTAGTACTTTGAAATTTTGAAATCAAATTGGCGATGATTTCACTAATCATGATGCCAACAGTTGGCGGTCCTGAACGCGCCCAATAATTCTGAGCAGAAAGTTTGATGCAAAATCAAAAAATTAATGAAAATGAATTAATGAAAATATATGTTTTAACGTTTTGAAACGAAAAAAGAAAATTTTATTTAAAGAACGATTTGCGGTTGTATAAGGACTCTCAAAATATATTAAAATTATTATAATCGTCATAATGCAAATACAGGCAACACAAAGACAATCGCCTACGTTGATAGCACTCCATTAATTTTTGAAGTCATTTTAATGTGAAATGTTTTCTGTTTTTTAACAAAAGTGTTAGAAAAACTCCCCTGTAACTACTCTGGATTTATGTTTTTATGGTAGCTGAGATCATAATCTATATACAGGAGTAACATAAGATTCATAACTGGCGGTCATTGACCTTCAAACCGCCACTACACTTTTTACTGTAGCAACATTTTAAAAATGAAAAAAATCTATGACTGCCGCATCGCATAAATATGTTGGCTTCTAGAAAACATTAAGAATTGCCTAATTAACATAATCCCACCTACCGTTAAGCATAGACATCTCTACGATGCCTTGGCATTGACCTTCGAACCGCCACTACACGTTTTACTATATCAAAATTTTATCGGTTAAAAAAATCTTTGAGTGCCCCACCGCATAAATATGTAGGCTTCTAGAAAACATTAAGAATTGCCTAATAATCCCACATACCGTTAAGCGTAGACATCTCTACGATGCCTTGTCAATGACCTTCGAACCTCCACTACACTTTTTACTATAGAAAAATTTTAAAATTAAAAAAATCTATTACTGCCTCATCGCATAAATATGTTGGCCCTAGAAAACATTAAGAATTGCCTAATAATCCCACATACCGTTAAGCGTAGACATCTCTACGATGCCTTGTCATTGACCATCGAACTGGCACTACACTTTTTACTATAGCAAAATTTTAAAATTAAAATAATCTAGAACTACCCACCTAATAAATATGTTGGTTTCTAGAAAATATATTGAAGGGTTATGCCTCATTGTTGTGGCTAAATTACCTTGCCATTGTGAACTTATTTTTATTAGCATTTTATTTCGTTTCTCAAAACAAGTTTTTTTTTAAAGTGTAGGTTTACACTTTGTGGGCTGTTGTAAAGTTTTTGTCATTTTTCGTTTGTCGGATACTTCACTATAGTTGCATTTATCTGATACCATTATAGGTTGTTCCGATCTACCCTGGGCACCTCAGGCTTATACAAATAGGAGCTAGTACTATATAAATCTTCGTTTAAGTGATAGTCGCGATTCAAAGTTTACTATAACATGACGCAATAGTTCGATATTGGTTTGCAAAACCAGATAAACCATAAGTAAAAAATCAAAAATCATTGTTCCTGCCACTGAAAATTTAATCTTTAAATATATTTGCATTAATGTATTCTTTATCGTTTTTGTAAATGTTATTACCAACAAATTCCGTCATGATCTTCCAATTTATGGAAAACGCTTAAGCATGAAGTTTATTCCGAATATCCAATCCGTCTTAATTTTAGAGATGCCGAATTTTGGTGAAATAATTTTTTTAAAATCAAACCTCGCCATTTTTCAAAATATTTGCAAAGAAATATAAACTTCGCCCATTTCCGTTAACCAACTTCCTCCAAAAACAGCTAAGATCTCCTAATTTAAGGAAAAAGCTTAATTACAAAGTTTTATTTTGATCAATTAATCCGTCTGAGCTGTACAGGGGCCCAATTTTTTGTTGAAAAAAAGTTTTTTTTTTATCAAAAGTCGTAATTTCCGCTTAAATTTTGGAAAACCGAACTGGACGGCATTGTTGCAAAATTAACTTCTTCCGGTGGACCGATTTTGGGAAAAATTGACTCGAATCTCCTAGTTTATGGAATAAGCTTAAGTATGAACGTCCATCCCGATCAGTCATTTCGTCTGGTCTGTAGATTCTAATTAACCTTGAAGGTTTTGGTAAAACCACAATATTGACTTGCAAAACCAGAGAACCATAAGTAATAAATTCGTACTTACAGCGTTCTAATTGGCCTTGAGGATTTTAGTAAATTTATGAAAATTAGATTTATAATCAAAATTTTCAAATTCTAGGAGAACCATAGCGCGCATCATAATACAGTGTTTATGTATATAGAGGAGCTATTAACAAACTAAGGTCAGCTTTAGAGAAGTGGAACAGAATTTAATTTTTTTTATCAAATTCATATCAACGAGGAAGATAAGTTAATGAAGATGAACGACACAATTTTCTGAAAGCATCCAACATCACTAAAACGGACTTCTAAGTTGACGACATGCTTTCAGGATCAGATACGTCAGAGGAAGCATTACAAATTCAAAAGGGACTAATTGAAATGTTGAAAACAGGCATACCTATACAAAATCGTGATATAGACTTTAAAAGAACGAATTTAATGGATCAGAATCTATTAAAACATGAGGCTTGATGTGGAGACCCGAAGAAGATATTTTCTTATTTGAGATTCCATCTCTTATACATCATCCAATTTTAACAAAAAGAATTATGCTTTCTAAGATCGCAAAACTATACGATCCCTTAAGCCTTCTAGGACCAGTAATTATTATCGCCAAATGGCAAATTCAATTACTTTGGAAATCTCAAACCTGTTGGGATGAAGAACTCCCTTTAAATTAGTGCCAAGCGTGGAACCAATTTCGATTACAACTTTCTACAGTAAATGAAATAAAACTAAATCGATGTGTTAAGCGATCGAATGCAATAGTCACTGAATTACATAGTTTTTCCGACGCGTCGGAGAAGGCATACGGAGCCTGTGTCTATATTAAAACAATAGATAAACTAAATAACATATCGATTAATTTACTTTGCATCAAGTCCAGAGTGGCCCCTTTCAAAGCTTTAACACTACCAAGACTCGAACTATGCGGCGCAATTTTTTTTTCAAATTTAGTTAAACTAGTCGTCGATTCAATGTTCTTAGATTTTGATAATGTAATTTTATGGATTCCACCATCACATTGTGTTGGATTAACACACCGCCCTACAGACTTAAAACTTTTGTCGCCAGTCGAGTTAATGATATACAGGAATTGGCGTCTAATTATACTTGGCAACATATTCCATCTGAATTCAATCTTGCTGATCTACTAACAAGAGGAATATGATGTTTTATATTCTACAAATACGAAAGAATCTACTTTATCCAACATTAATTCCGAGTTAGATATGTCCCAAGATTTCGAATTCAAGTCGATCACACCTGCTACTTTATCGACCATAAAAACCTTGCCGTTCGATTTGATAACAAAATTTAGTTCAATTAAAAAATTAATTCGCGTCACCTCTTATTGATTACGATTTGTTAACAACAAAATCATGAGTCCACTAACAGTAATAAAGGGTGGTTAAATTTTAAGGGCCGACGTTAAATGTGAACCACACCTAAACGTCAATTTTTTTTCTGCATTTAAATTGACATTTCTCAATTTCAGACTAACTCAATTTGAACCATGGAAAGATACACAATCGAGTAACGCGTTAAAGTTATTCAGGCATATTATGAAAATGGGCGTTCAAATCAAAATGCATATCGTGCACTTCGTGATTTTTTCGGTCAATTTAATCGTCCTAATGTGCGTACAATCGGAAAAATCGTTCAAAAATTTGAGCAAACCGGGTCTGTAGGAGGTTTTAAAACACCAGTGCATGCTCGTACAGCTAGTACAGCAGAAAATATTGCTGCTGTTCGCGATAGTGTGGCTGAAGAGCCGTCCACCCTCGTCGTCGTGCCCAACAATTGCACCTCTCACGCTCGTCGTTGATGAACATTATGCATAAAGACTTGCATTTACCCGCTTATAAGGTGCAATTGACTCAAGAACTAAAGCCTCTTGACCATTCCAAACGTCGTCAATGGTGGCAAGAAATGGCAACAGTGGATGATCAATTTTCGAAGAAAATCATCTTCAGTGATGAGGCACATTTTCACCTCAGTGGATTCGTCAATAAGCAGAATTGCCGCATTTGGGCGAATCATAATCCAAGAGTGATTGTCGAAAAACCAAAGCACCCACAAAGAGTGACTGTTTGGTGCGGTTTATGGGCTGGCGGCATCATCGGGCCGTATTTTTTCCAAAATGAGGCCGGTCAGGCAGTTACTGTGAATGGTGTTCGCTATCGTGAGATGATAACGAACTTTTTATGGCCCGAATTGGAAGATATGGATGTGCACGATATGTGGTTTCAACAGGACGGTGCCACTTGCCACACAGCTAACGAAACAATGGCTCTTTTGCGCGACAAATTTAATGGCAGTGTTATCTCACGTGGTGGCGATGTTAATTGGCCGCCAAGATCATGTGATTTGACACCGTTGGACTTCTTTCTTTGGGGTTATTTGACCGATATTTTGTTCCATACATAATTGAACCATACCATCATAATAAAAAGAATTGACAATAATTTCCTAAATAATTTGTGCTTTATTCAAAATCAACATCGGCCCTTAAAATTTAACCACCCTTTAGAAGGAAATCGCGCACTAATATATTTATGCAGGATTAGTCAATCTTGTTTTGTTAGAAATTATAGATATTAAATCTGTTCCTCGATAAAGATTCGTTGTTAAGAGTAGGTGGCCGTTTATCAAAATCAGAATGCCCCTCACTCCGGGTCACTTCCTAACAGGACGTGCTTATTGTTGAGCCACTTTCAGACAATTCCCAATCAGCACTAACTAAATGGAAGAAAGTAACACAAGCCGTCCCAAAGCTTTTGGAAACGTTATTCTGATGAATATTTTCACACTCTTGTGAAATGTCGAACTAAGCGGAAGGATGCTAAAGCTAGTTTAAAATTAGGCGATGTCGCAATTATCTTAGAAGAAAACTCCTTAGTTACGAGCGGTGAAAGATGAAACATGTGATGAAAGTCTAATTTCACGAAATGGTCCTTGTTAATTGGGCGCCGAGGTCGTGTGATCTAACTCCATTAGATTATTTTCTTTGGGGATATGTTAAATCACTTGTCTACGCCGATAAACCAGAGACGATTGAACACTTGGAACACAACATTCTGCGAGTTACGACCGGAATTGCTGCGAAGAGTGATTGAAAATTGGACCTCCAGATTACGCCATGTACGCGCCATTCGCGGCGGCCAATAAAGCTAGTTTTACTGATATTCAAAATGTTATTTTTTGTTCTATTTTAATTTAAAATTGTGAACATTTAAAAAAAAACACCCATTACTAGTTGATAGGGGCTTTGTGAAAGGCTTTCTAATCAGATTAGATGATCTGTTTGAGCAATGTTATTGAGGCTACTTCGTGGTCTATTATGATATAGGTTTGCCTGCTATTCAGCTACTAAAGGCATACAGATTGCACGTCAAATTAGGAATCCAATTGCGTATTTGCCAAAGTTCATGACACGGCTCATATTTAAAATTCCATTAACCGTCGAATAAATTTAGCGTAAAGTAACGTCAAATATATAATCGCTGTAAACACGAAATGCTCTCAAATATTATCTAAAATAAGATGAAAATATATGTGAACATCTTGTATTATATAAATGTATATTTGCTTAAGCGACACAAAATAATAATAATGGATTTCCCATTTTCTTTCCTTCCATATCCATTTGGATATTCTCACATTAGTATATAACTGGGACAAAATAAAGAAATTGTCATCTGCCATTAATAAACTCGTACGTATATAGATTTGGATGAAAAAAATCAATTTCAATATCTTAGAGCGAGCATAAACCAAAAATAATAAAAGTCTCGCATAAGATGAGTGGGAGGTTAAAATTCTTGACCTTCAGCATGTTTGAGCCATAACAGCAAAGTATAATCTTGTATATCAAAATAAATATTTGCCTCCACGTATCTATATATATATATATAGGGATATATACATCCTTACATTATTTATGACAGTAATTAATTAATTTCTACTTAATCCTACATAGTCGAACATCTTGAAATGTACCCTGAACACAAATAATACAAATAAAATGTGATAGGCGAATTATAGGTCATGTGTCATATGGGTGCCATTGTTTGATCAGAAAAGGGTATTCTATTTTATTTTTCTCTATAATATGTCATCTTACGTAAGGGTACACGGAAGACACAGGTATACACATCAATAATTCGAATAAATAACAATTTTTGGATAATTTCTCTAATCACTTGGATTTGTCATTTACGACAACTTCCAATTATTTCCATTCCAATTAATAATGATGAGCAGTTTGGTTCATGTGTTGTGTTAGGACGATTCACCACCACGTATACAAGACATCTTTTCTCACTTCGTGTTTGCCCTACTTTGTTGTGCAGCAGAAAAGCTTTATTTGTAAAATCTATTTCTAGCTTTAAGGCGAAATACTGTTTATGTTGAATAATTTATTTTTATTTTTTTTTTTTAACGGAAAGCTGGTGTTGAATTTCTACAAAGCGTACATATAAAGCTTTCTATACACATGGTACATTACGGTGTATATATATAGATATAACTGTATGTCGAGGATGAAATGAAAAATGTATAATAAATTATATATGATTCTTGATGTGCAACCGTAATACGTTTTTGTTGTCATATCTTACTCGCACAGCGATTTATTTTTGTATGTAGGAAGCCAAAAATGAAAAGCTCAAATGGCTTGTGTTTTGTCTACAGCTGGAGAATATAAATAATAATAAAACAACAACTAGTCTATAAATTCGATAGATATAAAAAAAATTGTACGGATGATGATGAACTACCCTCGGCCATGAATATGTTCAGCTCGATTACTACATACAAATGAAATTTAGCAAGAAAAATAATTCCTCCAATGGTGCCACGAACATGCTACTCGTTTACGCGAAATGATGGGAGTGCAATGAAGTGAAAATTTATATTCATTACATTTCACAATTTTCAAGGTAGTTAAATATTAGTATGCGAATATATAGGGCGATATCTATGTATGCACGAATCTAATGTTCTTAATGTTTTATATTCATTTGGGTGGGAAAAGTTTTTGTTTTATATGTATAATTTTACTTACAACTTTTCTTTGCAGATCTAAATTAATTCGTTCCATCTGTCGTTTCCCATGGTGATCATTCCAACATTACTTCCAAACGATGTGAGTGATTTGAACCGTTTCTTTAATGGTTTTACATTCGTTTGTTCAAAATCATTTTGTTTTATACAAATATTAAATTTTTTTATACCCAGAAAATGGGATTAGAGGTTCCATTAAATTAGTTAAATTTAGGTGAATTGAGTTTTCGGACACGTTTTATAATTCTCTCTTGCAAAAAATATTTGCAAATATATAAAAAATTTAATTTACGAATAATTCACTTTGCTTTGGGTATTTAAATTAATCTTTTTTGCTATTCAAATCTTAACGGAAAAAATTGAAATACGAATTCGTTGACAATTATTATTTATCAATTTAGAGACTTGACCGATTAATTGGGATATCCATTTAAGGAAATAGACTTAAAGTTTAGGCCACTGTATTGTATCTCCAAATTTCATAATAATAGGTCAATTGAATACATCATGGTATAATCTCTTTCTTAAGGTCCACTGTTCTCAAACGAAACAAAGTTTTTTAGTTCAATATAGAAACGTCATTTTCTTAATACTGAGCGTACCAACTCGGGAAGAAATATGTTAAGAAGTCCGTTGTTCGATTTCCGTTCCGGATAGATTAGTCCCTTAAGAAGCGTAAACACTCATACGTTTTTTATATTAAAAAATCCCATAAAGTGTTTTAGAGCAACGATATGACAATAATTTTTCGCTCTTTCATTTTTAGTAATAATATACTTTGAATTTTTTTAAAGCTAATTCACTGAAAAGTCATTTTTAACCAAAAATCAGAGCGACAACAATTTTCTTCCTCTTATATCTCACGCCAGGTGCCACTATAAACTGCGGAATATTTTCCACTATAAAACGGTCGCTTCGCTCCCTTATAAAACGATGCTACACAAATTTTCCAATCCTGGATTTTTTTCTAACACCTTAATATATTTTAGATTTCTGTTAACAAGACGCTAGTTTGCTTTAATTATCGTCAATTTTGTAAAAATTGTATCGTAATTAGGTACTCATATAGTATATCAAAAACTTTTAAAATTTTAAACTTTTAAACTTAGTTTTTTAAACTTTTAAACTTTTAACTTTTAAATTTTTAAACTTTAAAATTTTTAAACTTATTAAACTAAAAGTTTAAACTTTTAGACTTTTAAACTACGTTTAAATTTTCAAACTTCCTTAAACTTTTAAACTTCTTTTAAACTTTCAAATTTATTTTAAAATTTTAAACTTCTTTTAAACTTTTAAACTTCTTTTAAACTTTTCAATATCTTTTAAACTTAAATCAAACAGCTTTCAAATTTTTAAACTTCTTTTAAATTTTTAAACTTCTTTTAAACTTTTAAACTTCTTTTAAATTTTTAAACTTTTCAATTTCTTTTAAACTTTTAGACTTTTAAACTTTTAAACTTCCTTTAAACTTTTAAACTTCTTTTAAACTATTAAACTTCTTTTAAACTTTTAAACTTTTCAATTTCTTTAAAACTTTTAATCTTTTAAACTATCAAATTTTTAAACTATTAAACTTTTTACAATTTTTTAGCATGTTTTACAATGTTTTTTAAAGTTTTACAATTTTTTACAATTTTATACAATGTTTTATATAATGCAAACTGGTAGCTTGAATAAGCTTAAACGATTGTTTAGACATTTTAAGATAATTCTAACAATTTTAAATATTTTTAAAACAATTTTAAATATTTTAATCTATTTAAAACAATTGAAACAATTTTAAACAATTTATAATTAGTTTAAACAAGTTTGAACAATCATAATCAAGTTTAAACAATATTAAACGAGTTTAAATAAGTTCAAACAATTTTTAAAAAAATTACCGATTTTGATTCTTCCTAAGAAAATTTAACAACATGTTTAAAATGTTTAAACATTCTAAAGTAATTTTATATCAATTTTAAAATAATTAAAATCCACTTTTAAGACGATTTAAAACTGTTTTAAACAATTAGTTAAAGTGTAAATAATTTCAATAATTTTTATTTTTTAAACAGCTTTGATTTTTATTTTTCAATTTCCAATTTAAACAATTTATAACAATTTTAAATAATTTTTAACCAGTTTTAAATTAGTTTAAATATGTTTTAACGAGTTTAAATATTTCAACAATTTTTTACATTTGCTTACAATTTTTTACAATTTATTTCAATTTTGACAATTTTATACATTTTTTACAATTTTGTACAGTTTTTTTACAATTATTTTAAATTTTTTACAATGTTTTACAATTTTTTTTATAATTTTTTACCATAGTTAACAATTTTTTACAGTTGTTTACAGTTTTTTGCAATTTTTTATAATTCTCTGTTATGTGTTAATTTATGTATGCATCTTTATCATTTTTTATGGGTGTGTGCTGTTGTACGTAATAAATTCATGGTACCTATTTCTTGCACAAGACGGTAATTAATTGCATTATAATTGAAATTAGTCAAATTTAGTTGAATTGAGTTTTCGGATACGTTTTATGATTATCTCTTGCAAATTTTTTTTGCAAATTTATAAAAAATTTAATTTACGAATAATTGACCTTGCTTTGGGTATTTAAATTAATCTTCTTTGCTATTCAAATCGTAACCAAAAAATTGAAATACGAATTCGCTGACAATTATTATTTATCGAATCTAAATTAATATCGATTTTGAGACTTGACCAATTAATTGGGATATCCATTTAAGGAAATAGACTTAAAATTTAGGCCACTGTACTGTATCTCCAAATTTCATAATAATAGGTTCAATTTAATGCATCAAGGTATAATCTCTTCCTTAAGCTAAGACACGTGATTTTCGTTCCACTGTTCTCAAACGAAACAAAGTTTTTTAGTTCAATATGGAAACATCATTTTCTTAATACTGAGCATACCAACACGAGAAGAAATACGTTAAGAAGTCCGTTGTTCGATTTCCGTTCCCGGATAGATTAGTCCCTTAAGAAGCGTAAACACTCATACGTTTTGTATATTAAAAAATCCCATACAGTGTTTTAGAGCAACGATATGACAATAATATTTCGCTCTTTCATTTTTAGTAATAATATACTTTAAATATTTTTAAAGCTAATTCACTGAAAAGTAATTTTTAACCAAAAATCAGAGCGACAATAATTCCCTTCCTCTTAAATCCCACATCAGATCCCACTATAAACCGCGGAATATTTTCCACTATAAAAAGGTCGCTTCGCTCCCTTATAAAACGATGCTACACGAATTTTCCAATCCTGGATTTTTTTCTAACACCTTAATATATTTTAGATTTCTGTTAACAAGACGCTAGTTTGCTTTAATTATCGTCAATTTTGTAAAAATTGTATCGTAATTAGGTACTCATATAGTATATCAAAAACTTTTAAAAACTTAATTTTTTAATTTTAAACTTTTAACTTTTAAATTTTTAAACTTTTAAGTTTTTAATCTTATTAAATTTTTAAACTTATTAAACTAAAAGTTTTAGACTTTTAAACTTCTTTAAAATTTTTAAACTTCCTTCTTAGACTTTTAAACTTAAAAGAAGTTTAACTTTTAAACTTTTAAATTTATTTTAAAATTTTAAACTTCTTTTAAACTTTTAAACTTCTTTTAAACTTTTAAACTTCTTTTAAACTTTTCAATATATTTTAAACTTTTATACTATCAAACTTTGAAACTTTTAATTTTTTAAACTTTTAAACTTTTAAATTTTTAAACTTAAACTTTTAAACTTTCAAACATCTTTTAAATGTTTAAACTTCTTTTAAATTTTTAAACTTCTTTTAAACTTCTTTTAAACTTTTCAATTTCTTTTAAACTTTTATACTTTTAAACTTTTAAACTTCCTTTAAACTTTTAAACTTCTTTTCAATTTTTAAACTTCTTTTAAACTTTCAAAAAAAAATTTAACCTTTTAAATTTCTTTTAAACTTTTAAACTTCTTTTAAACTTTTAAACTTCTTTTATACTTCTTTTAAACTTTTAAGATATCAAGCTTTTAAACTATCAAATTTTTAAACTATTAATCTTTTTACAATTTTTTAGCATGTTTTACAATGTTTTTTATAGTTTTACAATTTTTACAATTTTATACAATGTTTTATTTATTGCAAACTGGTAGCTTGAATAAGCTTAAACAATTGTTTAGACATTTTAAAATAACTCTAACAATTTTAAAATTGTTTAAAACAATTTTAAACATTTTTAAAAACAATTGAAACAGTCTTAAACAATTTATAATTAGTTTAAACAAGTTTCAACAATCATAATCAAGTTTAAACAATTTTAACGAGTTTAAATAAGTTAAATTTTTTTAATTATTTTTAAAAAATTTACCCATTTTGATTTTTCCTAAAAAAATTTAACAATTTTAAACTTGTTTAAACAATTTGGAATAATTTTAAACAAATGAAACGGTGTTTTAGACAGTTTATATTATTCAAGTCTAGAATGTCTAAAGTAATTTTATATCAATATTAAAATAACTAAAATCCACTTTTAAGACGATTTAAAACTGTTTTAAACAATTTAAGTTAAAGTGTAAATAATTTTAATAATTTTTATTTTTTAAACAACTTTGATTTTTATTTTTCAATTTCCAATTTAAACAATTTATAACAATTTTAAATAATTTTTAACCAGTTTTAAATTAGTTTAAATATGTTTTAATGAGTTTAAATATTTCAACAATTTTTTACATTTGGTTACAATTTTTTACAAATGCTTACAATTTTTTACAATTTATCACAATTTTGACAATTTTATACATTTTTTACAATTTTGTACAGTATTTTTACAATTATTTTAAATTTTTTACAATGTTTTACAATTTTTTTTATAATTTTTTACCATAGTTAACAATTTTTTACAATTGTTTACAGTTTTATAATTTTTTGTTATGTGTTAATTTATTTATGCATCTTTATCATTTTTTATGGGTGTGTGCTGTTGTACGTAATAAATTCATGGTACCTATTTCTTGCACAGGACGGTAATTAATTGCATTATGATTGAAATTAGTCAAATTTAGGTGAATTGAGTTTTCCGACACGTTTTATGATTGTCTCTTGCAAATTTTTTTTGCAAATTTATAAAAAATTTAATTTACGAATAATTGACCTTGCTTTGGGTATTTAAATTAATCTTCTTTGCTATTCAAATCGTAACCAAAAAATTGAAATACGAATTCGCTGACAATTATTATTTATCGAATCTAAATTAATATCAATTTAGAGACTTGACCGATTAATTGGGATATCCATTTAAAGAAATAGAGTTAAAATTTAGGCCACTGTACTGTATCTCCAAATTTCATAATAATAGGTTCAATTTAATACATCAAGGTATAATCTCTTCCTTAAGGTAAGGCACGAGATTTTCGTTTCACTGTTCACAAACGACACAAAGCTTTTTAGTTCAATATAGAAACGTCATTTTCTTAATACTTAGCGTACCAACTCGAGAAGAAATACGTTAAGAAGTCCGTTGTTCGATTTCCGTTCCCGGAGAGATTAATTTCTTAAGAAGTGTAAACACACTCATATGTTTTGTATATTAAAAAATCCCATAAAGCGTTTTAGAGCACCGATATGACAAGAATTTATAAATTTTAGGTTAACTGTTAACAAGACGCTAGTTTTCTTTAATTATTGTAAATTTTGTGAAAATTGTATCGTAATTAGGTACTGATATATCAAAAACTTTTAAAATTTGAAACTGTTAAACTTTTAATTTTTTAAATTTTTAAGGTTTTAAACTTTTACATTTTTACGTTAAAAGTTTTAACTTTTTAAACTTAAACTTTTAGACTTTTAAACTTTTTTAAACGTATAAACTTCTTTTAAACTTTTAAATTTATATTAAACTTTTAAACTTCTTTAAATTTTTAAATTTCTTTTAAACTATCAAACTTTTAAACTTTTAATTTTTTAAACTTTTAAACTTCTTTTAAACTTAAAAATTTCTTTTATATTTTTAAACTTCTTTTAAACTTTTAAACCTTTTTAAATTTTTAAATTTCTTTTAAACTTTTAAACTTCTTTTAAACTTTTCAATTTCTTTTAAACTTTTAAACTATCAAACTTTTAAACTTTTAAACTTTTAGACTTTTAAACTTCTTTTAAACTTTTAAATTTCTTTTAAACTTTTAAACTATCTAACTTTTAAGTTTTTTAACTTTTGAACTTCTTTTAAACTTTTGAACTTCTTTTAAACTTTTAAACTTCTTTTAAACTTTTAAACTTCTTTTAAACTTTTAATCTTTTAAACTTTTAATTTTCTTTTAAACTTTTAAACTATCAAACTTTTAATCTTTTAAACTTTTAAATCATCAAATTTTTAAACTATTAAACTTTTTACAATTTTTTAGTATGTTTTACAATGTTTTTAATAGTTTTACAATTTTTTACAATTTTATTCAATGTTTTATATTTGAATTAATGGTAGCTTAAACAAGTTTAAACAATTGTTTACTAGTTTAGACATTTTAAAATAATTCTAACAATTGTAAACATTTTAATCTATTTAAAACAATTGAAACAGTTTTAAACAATTTATAATTAGTTTAAACAAGTTTAAACAAATTTAAACGAGTTTAAATAAGTTTAAAAAAATTTTCCCATTTTGATTTTTCCTAAGAAAATTTAACAAGTTTAAACATATTTAAATAATTCGAAATAATTTTAAACAAATAAAACAGACATTCTAAAGTAATTTTATATCAATTTTAATATAACTAAAATCCATTTTTAAGACAATTTAAAACTGTTTTAAACAGTTTAAGTAAGTGTAAACAATTAATAATTTTTATTTTTTAAACAACTCTGATTTTTATTTTTCAATTTCCAATTTCAACAATTTATAACAATTTTAAATAATTTTTAACTAGTTTAAATATGTTTTAACGAGTTTAAATATTTCAACAATTTTTTACAACCACTTACAATTTTTTACAATTTATTACAATTTTTTTACAATTTTGACAATTTTATACATTTTTTACAATTTTATGCAGTTTTTTTACAATTATTTTAAATTTTTTACAATCTTTTACAATTTTTTTATAATTTTTTACAATAGTTTACAATTTTTTACAATTGTTTACAGTTTTTTATAATTTTTTGTTATGTGTTAATTTATTTATGCATTTGCATTGTTTTTTGTGGGTGTGTGTTGTTGTAATAAATTCGGGGGTACCTATTACTTGCACAGGAAGTCAATATCGAATTTTGATCGTTTTTTATGGGTGTTGGTTGTGGTAGTAAATTCAAGGGTAACAACTCAATTTATTGTAAACCAAAATTATTTGATGCATTTTAATCGATTCGTGTCGGTGTGAACTGTTGTAATAAATTCAGGGGTACCTATTGCTTGCTCATGAAGGTATTTCCGTGCATATGATCGAGCTTTGTGGGCGTGTGCATTTGTAATAAATTCGGGAGTACCTACTTCTTGCACAGGAAAGTATTTTGATGCATGATCAATTTTTGTGGATGACGGCTGTTATAATAAATGCAGAGGTGCCTATTTCTTGTACAGGACGATGCATCGAATTGCATTATGATCGATTTTTATGGGTGTGGGTTGATGTAATGAATTCAGGGGTTTTAGTTATTTGCAGGAAGGCAATTTGATGAACTATGGTCGATTTTGTTGACCTGTGGGCTCAAAAACGATTCTTGTGGATATGGGCGGTTGTAATAAATTCATGCGTGTCTATTTATTGTACACAATGACCTGGCTCGTCTTAACGGGGTAGGTTGTTATTTTTATAGACAGTTTATAACTTATTAAGAGAGCTATGATTTTAAAGAGCTTCACTCCTGACGGCTGATTTTGGGGATTGAACTATTTCACTATATTGTAATTAATTTTGTGAAAACTTCTAGTATCGCCCCTAGTACTCTACAATAATTTTAGACGGTTGCTATCCTTTGGAGTAGTTTTCTGGGGTTTATATTGTAATTCATTTGTCTTACAGATGCTTTAACGATTTCAGTCAGTGTTAGTTTCCACCTGGAGTTTATTTTTATTAAGATTGGCACATTGAATTCACTAGTTTTGTATGTTTTTCAACTTGGCGAATTTTTCAACTTGGCGAATTTTTCTATTTCGTTCCTGCAAGGGACAACTAATGTCCATAAATAGCAGGTCTATTCGAATTCTTAAAACTTTGATATCCTCAAAATTTGATAGATTTCGATGCCTTAGTACAAGGTGTTTCATGTGCTTAGTCGCTACATCAAAACTGTATTTTAGAATCCTCTGCAATCGTAGTAAATTATTTGACATCATATGGATCATATTCAATGGAGTTCACATGTAAATTTTCTATAAAAAGATATAGTTAGCTAATGTGCTTTTAGCGCATCCAATATCTCCTTTAAATTTTCCAATTATTTTTCAATTTTATGACATTTACAAGAATACACTAAACCATTTACTTTTAAAATGTATTTGCCAATCCCTTAAAAAAAATCGTATACCCAATGTTATCAATTTCTAAATGGTATACGTACAAGGGAATAACAAGATCAAAGTACCTAATCACCAAATTACAAATTCAATCCATTTTATAAATTGACATTTTATTTAAAACAAAATTTTGCCATGCAGTGTGAACAAAAATACATAAAATTATTAAATTGAATTTCCAGGAACATAAATAAATAAGAGATTTGAGATTTTTCAGATTGACTCCTTTATTATTTATTTTCATGTCTCATAATTTAATTATGGGGGCTTTTTGTTGCGTAACATATATAAAGCATTTTATGCGATGTGAAAGGTACGCTACGCTTTTCTTGTAATTGAATTTTCAAATTTGACATGGCTTTTTGGTAGAGGTGGTGCTAGCGTACTATAACACGAAATTTTATTACTAAAAATTGATTTTTTATTATTAAATACGTTACAATAAAAATGGCGTAAGTTGTACAATCCCAAAGCCCATATACAGGGTGTCCCAGAATTGGACGATCAAACGAAGCCAGACAAAAACAGCCAAGTAAAGTTTTTTCGAATTGTTGATGGTGCAAAAGTTATTCCGCTTTTAGAGTTTTTTAGAGAAATCGCATGCACACCCACCTAAAATTAATTAAAAAACAAGAGTTCTTTTGTTTAACTTTCTTTTTAATACGATCTAGAAGCGTGTGACTTTCCATTAACACCAATTTTGTAAGCTCTATAATCTTCTGTCAAAACAACTATGGTTTTGTAAAGTCTCTTTGTTTCTCAAAAAAAAAAAAAATTCTTGATGTTTAAGTGACGCCAGCGGGAAAATAATGTACTACAGAAAGTCGATTTGGTATCACACATCGGGCTAGTCGCAACAGAATATTGTTTATCAATTTTTTCACAAAGTAAGTCGTGTTTATTAAGAAATGCTCTTAACAAAATTTCGATTTCTAAAATAAGTGTTCGAAGTGTCCACCATTTGCCAAAATACATCGCCGTATAAAATGTTGCTTAATCCGTTGAAATACACGTTCGTTACTTTTAATAATATTCGACGCTTCGATTATACGTTGCCGCATCTCCTGATCGGTCTGGTTTACTCTTTCATAAACCAGCCACATATTTCCACGGGCATGTAGAGAAACGTGATCAAGTAATTCATCCAAGTCATTTTGTAGAAAACTTAGACAGACTTCCCCGTTGATCCGACGTGGGAGTTCAAATGGGCCAATCAATTTCCCGTTGACTATTCCCGTCCCAAATTGGTGTTGAAACCGACTACGCTGCACTTCTGTTGGATTTATGTGGGCCCGGTAGTGCAAATTTTGGATATTAAATATCCCCTTCCTTTTAAAACATGTTCCGTCACTCCATAAAATGTTGCTAAAACACTGCGAATTTTCTTGGCATCGACGTAGCATTTCTTGACAAAATTGCACCTTTTTCATGATCAGCAGGCAACAGGTCTTGTACACGTTGCACATGGTAAGGGAGTAACTGATTTCTCTGATTCCCGAACGTCTTGATAAACAATTAACACTTTTAGATGGGTCGTCTGTCACCAGTTCGGCCATATAAGTTATTTTCAGTTCTTGGCCAATATATAAAAAACTTCCACTAGTAAGTATTGGTTACTAGTGGAAGGTTTTGAGATATTGGCCTAAAACTGAAAATAACTTATATGGCCGCAGAAAATCAAAAATTTATAGTGAAAATTATAATCCATAAATTTACTCCCAATTTTCCTTGTAGTCTTAGAATGACCTAAGCTATTAGCAAATTGACCGAAAATATTGGTTACTAGTGGAAGCCATCTCGGCCAAAAACTGAAAATAAATAAATAAAAATGTTTAAATTTTCAAAAGGATTTTTTATGAAATGGCCAAGTTTATTCTAGCATGAACAGGTCCTAGAATTTTGTCCAAAACTTACTTTAAAATCCCTGATCAATAAATACTATTATCCAAATTTCATCGTCATTCTTTAAGAAATGGCGGAAAGACGGAATATTGTTCAATTTCAAGATTTCATTTACCGAGTTCCTTTACTTCTGAGATCAATCAGTTTGTCATTTAGAGGCTCACTTCTAATATTTTATTCCGATAGGATGTTTTATTTAGGGAAAAAAGGGTTACAAAATGAATTAAAAATTTCCGCTGGGAATTATATAACAAAATAAATTCTCTTTTGTGATGGCGCTGCCACTTGCGGCGAGTATCGTAATCTCTTATTTTTCGCTGTCAAATTTCCTCTATCTTATACAGCATCAGAAAACAATACAGCTTATAAAAATTGGAAAGGCACTCTTCTAGATCTTATTAAAAAAGAAGGTTAAATAAAAGAACTCTTGGTTTTTTTTAAAATAATTTTTTGGTGGGTGCTCATGCGACTTCTCTAAAAGAACACTAAAAGTGGAATAACTTTTGCACCATCAACAATTCGACTAAACTTTACTTGGTCGGTTTTGTTGGAAATGGGCTCCTCTATCACCCTGCTTCGTTTGATCGTTCAATTCTGGGACACCCTGTATGTATAATTGCACCACTGCTAACTAGGAACAACCGATTTACGTCATGATGTGCACGAAACAAAAATCAATTTACTAAAATATTCGATTCGAGCGGCAGCAGGAACACCCATACATATACGCATAATGAAGGCACAGTGGAAATATCGAAATAACATAACAAGCAATAAAGCGGTTCGAAATGAATATCATTTAAATGACTTCAGGGATTCAATTTTGGTACAATTATGTTGCGTATTTTTGGTTTGCCGTTTATTTTTCCTGTCTCGTACGTGTCTCCTCTGGCCCTCCGAAATAAATCGAAATTGGGTTTTATATGGTTGACATTTAGAGTTTGGGTAATGCGACATATACACATCGAACAACAAATTTGGGTGAGAGAAAAATGAAAATAAAATATTTTTTTTTTGTTGGTTGGATCATAAAATCGGATTACAAATAAAATACAAAATATTTCGGAAATTGCCATAATTAGGTTCGAAGCAAAAATTATCGATATATTGTTGATCTGTGTTGGGATGTAATTTAAATTGGATGGACCATCATTAAAAACAACTAAATCAACATAAAATTTTGCGTTAACAATGTGAAACAATTTTATGTCATTCATTCCGAATAATGGTCCAGGCTTGTGATATTTCAGCCAGTGAGCACATGTCGCAGTGATAATACTCGGTTCTCTTCTACAATGTATTCTCGTGGAGTTTATCCTAACTTGCCCTAAACACAACAACAATTTTAAGACAAGTTTAGAATGAAAATGCCTATCTCAAGATTTGTTCGACCACACTCTATTAAAACACGAATTAAATTTTTTAATTGACTTAAATTTAATTGAATCCAATCCTAAATTTAAAGTTTAGTTAAATTTTTCGATATTTCATAATTGGGGTTTTACATTCCGATACATCCTACCCTATTTAGTGATATTGAGCGCGAGACCATTTTAAATCCACTAGGTATGATCATAAAAGATTTGTAAATTTGGGGTAGACAACTGTTTCGTGGTACCTCAAAAACTTTCAAGTTCACAGATCCTAGTAATGAAAAAACTAGTATCACTCGCTGTTTATGAGACAAACAGTGGTAATTTGTTGTAACAACGATTAGGGGGTTGATATATCGGTAGTACCTCTCAAATATTTCCCTCGTAGTACTAAAAATTCAGATTATTGTTTAGTCGCAGCTAAAGGTTCCAATATTTACACAAATGGAACTCAATTACTAAATTTAAATCTTGGTTTACGATGAAAATGTTTATATTATTTCGCAATTGCATCCGTTAATCATCCATTATTGGGGAACATTTTTTATGCGAATTTAATGTATGAGTAATTGTTAATCTCAAACAGAAAAGACTTCTAGATGAGAACACAACGCTTACTGTTGCAGGTATCACAGCACCGGTCGATATCCGATAGACATTGCTCAACATGAATATTTGTTCAATCATACTGCCCCTGCCTATGAAATGCTACTGTTAAACACCAACCACTATTTTCACACAAAGGGTCAATTGCCATTTTGTAAAGTTTGACTTCTAGATGAAACTAAATACGTCAGATTACGATTTTACGATGAAATTAATTGGCAATACTGTGTTCCCTAAAATCGACCTTGTGCGAACATTTCATCATACTATCAAAGTTTTATCAAAGTTTTAAAATGCCAATTGGAAAAGCACACGCTAGAATTTATTTCTCACATGGTTTCAAAAAATGGAATAGTACCTTCTAAGCATCGAGTGGATACAATATTTGTTCTCCAACAGCCGAAATCAATAATAGAAATTCAAATGTTTTTGCCGAGACACAACAATGCCGACATTCTAGCTCTCGCATATAATCATTTCGATGAGGTGAACAAACTCCCTAAACATAGTAAAATGTTTTATTGGTCGAATGTTCAACAAGGCGCATATGAAGGAGCAAAATTAGCTGTAGCTCGAGTGACTCGTTTTTCTCGTGTGAGTTTTAATCAGCGGAAACTCAATATTCTGCGTTTGATCGTACATTTTAGACATTCAGTAGAAGGTCGAGAGTTTTGTGTGTTCACTAACTACACATAACTGTAACTCATAACTGCAACAATGTCTAAGACGGAACGTAGCCCTCGTCAAACGAGACACTTAGATTATGATCGTGTATTACTGAAAACGGAGTAATTGAACATACTTGAACGGATGTTGATAAGCGTCAATCGAAGAAAATAACGAGGAACTGAAATAAAGTGGCCCAACTCATTTAAAAACCACGTCTAATAAGATTTTTTTTTATAATTTACACAATTTATCGTACCCCGAAATTCGGCCGACAAGAAATGTAATTTCATCACGATATTTTTGGGCAAGTATGAATATCGATGCCGGATATTCGGCTAAAAACTGCTTAAACTGTCTAAAGTCAAAAGTGATCAGAAATGAAAATCACCTATACCGCCTTTCGATCCTCCCGAAAGTCGCTTTGGAAATATCCATATGGTTTTAGTAGGTTTCTTCCTCCCTCAAAAGGCTACATTTATTTATTGACCATTATTGACCGATTTACAAGATTGTCCAAATCATATTCGATGAGGGATATAATTGCAGCAACCGTTGTTCGAACATTTATGAGAGGGAGAATACATGTCACGTTTTGTGTGCCCACAAAAAATCACTGCGGGCCAAGGGGTTCAATTTGAATCGAAACTGTTTTCAGAATTAAATAGAGTAATAGGTTGCCACCGAATTAACAATACAACCAATCATTCGTTTAGCAACGGCAAGATAAAACGCTTTACAGGCTACTTAAAGACTCTTTAAAAGCTAGGTGTAACAAGGTTAATTGGACTGATGAATTGTCTTTCGTTTTATTTCGATTGCGAAAATCTACAAAAGACGATTTAAAATGTTCAGCAACAGATTAGTCGATGGAGAAACGATAAAAGTTCCAGGTCAACTCGTAATAAAATACCCAACAACTGAACCTGGTAATCTAGCAAATCCTATCGAGCAACTGCCCATCGAGGAGATGATGTTTTATATGAGAAAAACACCCACCGCTTGAATCCAACGTAAATAACGCTAGAGAGAAATGAGCTCGCAAAATCGACAAGCCAAGCTGAAAATTAAACGTTAGCGCCAACTTCACATACGGCGATAATGGCAAGATGCTAATTTTGCCAACGGCCTAGGTAAATATTAAAGACGTGTTTCGAAACAATCACTGCTTCCGAGTATTCCTTGACACAGGATCCGAAGCCTGAGGTAGTTTATATTTCCTGGAGAAAAGGACCAAATCAGTTTTGTGTGGATTGAGTGAGTGACTCGTCCACGCGCAGAGAGAAGAGTACCTGCGTGGTCGCTTTGGTCTGACGTTTTTAAAGGCCCTCCCCTACATCCAGAAAAGTTATCATGGAGTATTCCTCAAGGGTTCAAGGGTTTTATCGATATTACCAATAAGGGAGTGGATAGCAGTTTCGACAGATTTCTCCTTGCAATATTCATGTCGAAATTGCAATAGCCTATTTGGCTCAATCGACCTTCTAATGTGGATTTCTTTGTGTCTGCCCAAAATTTTTAGTATGGAAGAGACTAAACTTATAGATCTAACGTCCTCGGGACTGCAATGAGTGCTTTTTCCCACCTCACGTTCAAACATTGCATTTACTTCAGTTCATTTACTAGGAATGTGACTAAATTCTAGGCTCGCTTAAAGATAACTTCCAGCGATGGTCCGGATTTTTCTTCTGCTTGTAACCCCTTTTGGTGCCTACGACACTGTTGTCTCTAGACCTTTGTGACACAGAATCGCAGCTATCTGTAAAGTGAGTTTCTAGTAGGAGGAGGGTTCTGCACTAGTTACCCCAACCATCTCATTGTTGGAGAAAACTCGGAGTTGTGGGAATTAAAGGTGGTTACTGAGCCTGGATGTCTCAAATGACTCCAGTATTTTACTACAGTATAGCCTCCAGGCATATGTTTTAGCATTTCTTAATTGCTATTTCCATATTATGAGGTCTTTTTTGTAGCAGCCCCAGACCTTAGTAGCTTTAGAACCCTTGGCTCTTCTAAACAGCCTCCAGTATTTTGAATAGGTGTTTTGAACACCTTTCGACCATCACGGTGGTCGATGTTTACCCAGAGTTTTACTAAGAGGACACTCACCTAATATGGCCCTATTAAAAGCGTCGGATAGCTGGTCCACTAGGACAATAAGCTCTTGTGCTGAGTCTGGTGGTTTGGAACCGATATCGGTAGTAAATTACTTAAAATAGTTCTAAAAGTATCCGAGTCGGTTTTCCTCCTGTTTCTATATCTAGGTTTTCTTTCAATTCAAATTGGAGATAACAATGATCAGAAAATGAATAATCCTTCGACACCTTTCAATTCACTAAACTATCCATAATGACATCTGAGACATGTGTCTAGTACTTCTTGTCTATTTCTAGTTATAAAAGTTGGTTTACAGCCAATATTTCGTATACATAGGTTAGTACTAAGAATAAAACCAAGGAGTAATTCACCTCGTTCTTTCGTATCAGTGCTTTCCCAAATTGCGATGCAAATTTACATCACTTCCTTCTTTAATGAGTTTCCTAAAGTTCTTGGAGTAGGGCAATTTATATCTCCTCTGCTCTTAGTTTGAGCAGAGCCGAAGCAGCCTTCGACTAATGGAACTTAATCTGCAGAAACCTCAACATTAGGTTTGCTCCTTTACTTCAGCCTCCACCACAGTTCTCTCAGAGTTCTCCTCTGACTATGATTTCTCCAGGGATTCACAATGTAATCCCATCAGAGTGGACATCTCCGTGTCTGTAGGGAAAGTTTCTACCATCTCACCCATTTCCATGGAGTTCAGGTTATCAGCGGGCTCTCTACCGGTATCGGAGCCTTCAAGATGTCACTCTCATCTTTCTTATAAGTCTTAAGTGTGACTGTGCTGAAACCATAGCTAATAAACCATTAATTCTCGCCAGCGCAGCCTTTAGTTCTTCCAACTTGGAAGACGTCCAGTCTCCAGTCGGCGGTCGATAATTCAGGATTGCTAATTTGTAGCATTTCCAGAATACCTTACGGTTCGCTGAGTTCTGCTGAGATACAAGCTCTCGCGCTAGGTTTGTAGGGGATATCTTCTCTAGCGACTACTTCTAGACCATCACCAAGCTTCACCTAGGCTCTCTACAGGCTTTTTGTACAGGGTCAAAAACTCGATTAGAGAGCCTCCAGACGAACCCTCCTGCTTTATTTCAATAATATTTTTAGCAAATGGGAGTGTTTCCATAGCTTTGTCTGTTATTTTCGCCAACAGAATCCTATTGAGCTTTGCTAGAGCTTTCCAGGGTTTCCCTGGTTGTAGGAGATTGCATTCGAGGAACCAGCCTTGCCACGAACAACCACGCCTTGTGTACGGTTTTTCAGTACGTCTTGAGAGCCAGGCGTAATGTTCAAAGTCCTATGTTGCCGCTGTTTTCCTCGTACGTCTTGCAAACCAGGTATAATAACCAAAGCTTTCCCTATATCCTGTAGGTCAAAATCCCACCAGCATTATTTTTCCGGGTTTTAAGAGTGACGGATTCTTCTTTTTTTGTATTATTAGTGTTTTGTCTGAAAAGTTTGATCCGGACGGTGCTAGGTAGTCGGATACACCGTTAGAGACTGCGCTTTTTATACTGGGCTCCGAGTTTTGCCGGTTATCAGCACGGTATGATTAACAACTTAACTCGGCCCAGTTCCTCCAGTGTTTTAGTCTAATACCACCTTAGTGAGGTAATTGCACGGTGGTTTGCGCGAGGAGTAAAACAAGCACTTGCAGAAGCTGTGAAGCTGACACAAATGCCAACTTGATTCCTCCAGACAGGTTGACGCCAGGACCACCTGTTTATAAAAGATCCTCTAAAACAATTGTAAATTGCTTGACTATAATGTTGGGGTCATTACAACAATGATCAACTACCAGAATATCAGATTGCATAAGAAAAATATAATTATTATAAAGTTCTTGGTGTAAGGGAGGATAACTTGTTGCCTTGCGAGATCACTTGATTCCGATTCAGTTGTTAAACATTCTACCAGCGTTAGTTATTTAAATTTCGAAGTGTTCACAGTTCTATGGAGATGACGATAATGGAACTGATTGTTTGAAACATTCAAAAACTAAACGACCATTCCTCAGTACGGATTGATCATTCCTCAGTATAGTCGAGAAGCACTGAATCTTCTGGTGTTGTCACCAAACCACATCATATAAACTGAAAAATAATTATTTGTAAACAAAATTAGAAACATTGCTGGCAACCCATAAAATTAAATTGTATAGCTTTCGTCATTTTGTTGGTGGTATCTATAAGGCGTATTCCATTCTCCAGATAATCATCTTCAATTATGTATTTATATTCCGGCTATATAGAAAAATGTTTATGTGGTTTGGTTTGTCTCTATTTCTAGATACGTTAAAGTTAGATCATAAACAGTATATCAAAATAAAATATCCTCGAGAGATGGGAGGTTATTACGAGTGGATTTTATTTTTATCAAACAAACGGAAAATTCACTTAGCGATGTTATGACTGTGAGGACGTGGTCGAACTAGTTACATGTTTTTCTGTTTATGGCATGCGGTCGTATTGATTTTTCTGTTTTATTATTCGGTCGTCATGGGTTATGCTAGTTTGCAACGATTTTGAAATTGGAACGCGTCACCGAACGCGTGACTGTGTATTCAATGAAAATATTTTAGTTTGTGTTCATAAAAATTATTCACAATGTAACGTTATCATTTTGATGATTCACCTGATAAATGTTTTTTGTATTTTTTTTCAGGTAAGTCAAGCCGTTTGTCAAAATCAATGAATTTAAATAACTTAAAATTGAAGGTAAGGTTCCCGACATTATCTCCACCAATATACTAGCTTTTCACTTGCTTGTCGTTACCCACCGGTCAAAGAAGTTAGTCGGTCAACTGCTCGGACCGAAATCGCTCTCCTAGAGGTACTTTCATTAATTCGGGTCTCTTAATATTTGGTAAGGAGACTTTCTGACTAATTGGCAATTAGTTCAACAACATTTTCAGATTCGGTAGTCTAATCAAGCGCTCAATAATAATGCCTTTGACCTGCATTGAGATCTAAATTCAAAGGCACTTTTCAAAAGTGGTACACCTTCACAGAGCTGTACAGATACTACGAGTATAACGCGTTCAATTATTCTGAGTGGCCATTCTTGAAACACCTATAATCTGTCAGATGAGTAGGAAAGATAAACTAGTTAATGGGAAATAATTTTTTATCGGAATCTTACCAAATTACGAGACAGAAAAAGTAATTAAATTTAGTGCACCAACGCTAGGATCCTATTAACCGAATTAAGATCTTTTTTCGTTACAGCATTGACCTTTCGCGAATCGAGACATAACCTGACCTTATTAGGTTTTCGAATCTGCACAACTGGAGACGACCACGAAATCGAGCTTTTTTGTATAACAGCTCCTGAATTACTGGAGATCCGAGTAATGCCGCTGCTTGATGGGAGGACTGTCACCAACATCTATTTGATGTTCAAGCAAAGTGGTATGGCCTGCCCGTTCTTTTCAAAAGAGTGTAACATGACAAGAATTTTATTTAACGCCATCGTTTGAGTAGGGGTTAGGATTTGTTTATTATCCTTCAAAGCTATACATGAAGGTGATTCTATAGAGACCACAAATTGCGGCATAATTCGAAAGGTATTCCAAAAATCAATAACCTACGATTTTGCTTTTCGAAGCATCTGCCGAGGATACTTCCGCTGTGATTTATTTATAATTACCATTGATTTTACGCTGCAGTTTCTTCGCACCATTTTCGAGGATGCTTACAGATGCCCCGTTATTCCATCAGGCCACGAAATTTTGTCGGTCTCTCCAATATTTTATATTTCTGGGATATTCATTTACGATTATGTTTGTGGCAGCATTACCACGAGCGAAAGTGTTATCTGTATCAGGAGAGAAATACTCCGAGCTAGTAACTGAATTTAGTGGTATCGAGCGGGTTCAGTGTTGGTAGCTGCCGAAATGTATTTCTCGGGTGCTGCCGAAGAGGTCGGAGTTCGGGTCAAAATTCTTACCGGTCGCGTCATACCTGTTCTGTTCACGCTCGGTGATCGGTTTTCCGCTATACCTTGACAGTAAATACACTGTGGTTTGATGGTATTCGGCGCTCCACAACCATAATAAAAGAGTCTTTGCGGTGGTAAGTTACGATCTTGGTAACGATGTTCCGGCATGCGGCAATCCCAACAGATCAGCGCTTGTCTGGAGGTGATCTAGTTAGATGGAGAAGATTTATTCGTTGGTGTCGCAATCGACTCAATATAGTAGCTAGACTCGCCCGTTAAAAGAGTTGTTGGTTCCGTCTTTGTAAATTGATGAGGTGGTCAAGATAAGGAAGGAGCAGTAGTTTGCGTTGGTATTCGTAATTCATCGATAAACCGTACTCTTCGATCTACCGGAGGTAATCGCTCGCAACGTTTATTTTCCCAAAGTCGTTCGTATCGATAAATAATCATTCGCAATTCTTCAACAAACGTAATCGTAAGTCAATTTCACGAATAAAGTCACCCATAGATTCACTAAGCTTTCATTTGCGAGTTTCTATCATTCGTCGGGTGGCGCGATCTGTCTCTACACTACAGACAAGTTGTAAATCCCTATACGTTGCATGAGGGTAGTTGCGAGTAAAAACCCAATACCACTTCTCTTCCACACCTTTGAAGTATTTCGGTATAAAGGCAAATATTTGACTTGTAGGCACCTGTTCTCGCCTTGCAAACGATTCTAGCCTAAAATCGTGCACGTCGAAGCCATCTTTAGTTCTAGAAAAACTAATATTCCATTTTGGTTCGGTCTTGATCAAATGTGGCATTGTTGCTTGCGTCGGTGTGAGGATCGGATCTATTTGATAATTATAAGTTTGCCTGGTGGACGACAAAGGAATACATTTGTTCGCATAGTCAACCGGAACCTTTCGAAATCCCATGTTTGGTTTGTCAACCGGAAACTTATAATTATTAGTTGGTAGTTTGTGATTAGAAATCCTAGGGATGGTACCAGTTGCAACCAAAGCTGTTAACGGTTATATGCTAACCGGATTTCTACTCCACGTCACTTGAGTAGTGTCTCGAGAAAATTGTTGTCAAGTTCGGGTTAGTTGCAGCATAACTCGCAGGATGTGTTGATTCAGAAGTCATTGATAAGGTAGGTACGGATAAGGTGGACGTCGCCATTGGTTTATTAGTTTATTTACGTCGTTATCTTGATGGAAGCATCCGTTAAGCCGGTACCTCCTGTCTTTCCAGTGCTTAATTCTGGTTTTAACATCTGATAAAATGTTGGATTTTATGACACGATCATCCTCTAAAATTTTACTAATCCCTGAAACTTGGGTTTGACATAGTTTTAATTCCTGTACATAGCCAGCAACGTGGGTATGCAACGGTCTCTCCGACGGATTATCTTTCTCTAATTTTAAGCAAGTAAAGGGTGATTTTTTTGTGGTTAGGATTTTCATGCATTAGTATTTGACAGATCACGCGGGATTTCAGACAAGGTGTCAAAGAGAAAGATGCTCAGTATGCTTTGACATTTCATAATGAATAGACTTACTAACGAGCAACGCTTGCAAATAATTGAATTATATTACAAAAATCAGTGTTCGGTTCGAAAAGTGTTTCGCGATTTACGTCCGATTTATGGTCTACATAATCGACCAAGTGAGCAAACAATTAATGCGATTGTGACCAAGTTTCGCACTCAGTTTACTTTATTGGACATTAAACCAACCACACGAATGCGTACAGTGCGTACAGAAGAGAATATTGCGTCTGTTTCTGAGAGTGTTGCTGAAGACCGTGAAATGTCGATTCGTCGCCGTTCGCAGCAATTGGGTTTGTGTTATTCGACGACATGGAAGATTTTACGCAAAGATCTTGGTGTAAAACCGTATAAAATACAGCTCCTGCAAGAACTGAAGCCGAACGATCTGCCACAACGTCGAATTTTCAGTGAATGGGCCCTAGAAAAGTTGGCAGAAAATCACCTTGTTAAAGTTAGCCGAAAGTTGCCAGCCGAAAGTGAAAAAATCGATAATGCAGATAGTGTCTTGACTACTTGAGCCGAAAGTTAAGTAAATTATATATTAAATTGAAATATCGTAGTCGAAAGTGAATAATCTACTTAACCAGCCGCAAACATATATATCGGGACAAACAACAAATACAATTTCCAATCTAAACGATATTAACTAATAGTTTCATGTGTTTATTATAGCAGCATACGGCCAACTTTCAAAAATTTATTTTATATAGATGTTATAGATTTAACCAGAAAGACATCACAATGACTATGCTGATTCGATAGCCCATGACCATAGGTAGATTTTGATTATAGGTTAGGGGTAAGTCTGATGGGGTTATAGGGGTGAAATTTTTATTTTTCCCTTATTCTGACGATGAAATCGTTCATCGTTCCAGATTTTGGCACATGGACACCAATCTGACTATACCGATTCGATAGCCCATGAACATAGGCAGATTTCGATTATAGGTTAGGGGTAAGTCTGATGGGGTTATAGGGGTGAAATTTTTATTTTTCCCTTATTCCGACGATAAAATCGTTCATCATTCCAGATTTTGGGACATGGACACCAATCTGACTATGCTGATTCGATAGCCCATGACCATAGGTAGATTTTGATTATAGGTTAGGGGTAAGTCTGATGGGGTTATAGGGGTGAAATTTTTATTTTTCCCTTATTCTGACGATGAAATCGTTCATCGTTCCAGATTTTGGGACATGGACACCAATCTGACTATGCTGATTCGATAGCCCATTACCATAGGTAGATTTTGATTATAGGTTAGGGGTAAGTCTGATGGGGTTATAGGGGTGAAATTTTTATTTGTCCCTTATTCCGACGATAAAATCGTTCATCATTCCAGATTTTGGCACATGGACACCAATCTGACTATACCGATTCGATAGCCCATGAACATAGGCAGATTTCGATTATAGGTTAGGGGTAAGTCTGATGGGGTTATAGGGGTGAAATTTTTATTTTTCCCTTATTCCGACGATAAAATCGTTCATCATTCCAGATTTTGGGACATGGACACCAATCTGACTATGCTGATTCGATAGCCCATGACCATAGGTAGATTTTGATTATAGGTTAGGGGTAAGTCTGATGGGGTTATAGGGGTGAAATTTTTATTTTTCACATATTCCGACGATAAAATCGTTCATCGTTCCAGATTTTGGGACATGGACACCAATCTGACTATGCTGATTCGATAGCCCATGACCATAGGTAGATTTTGATTATAGGTTAGGGGTAAGTCTGATGGGGTTATAGGGGTGAAATTTTTATTTTTCCCTTATTCTGACGATGAAATCGTTCATCGTTCCAGATTTTGGGACATGGACACCAATCTGACTATACCGATTCGATAGCCCATGAACATAGGCAGATTTCGATTATAGGTTAGGGGTAAGTCTGATGGGGTTATAGGGGTGAAATTTTTATTTTTCCCTTATTCCGACGATAAAATCGTTCATCATTCCAGATTTTGGGACATGGACACCAATCTGACTATGCTGATTCGATAGCCCATGACCATAGGCAGATTTCGATTATAGGTTAGGGGTAAGTCTGATGGGGTTATAGGGGTGAAATTTTTATTTTTCCCTTATTCTGACGATGAAATCGTTCATCGTTCCAGATTTTGGCACATGGACACCAATCTGACTATACTGATTCGATAGCACATGAACATAGGCAGATTTCGATTATAGGTAAGGGGTAAGTCTGATGGGGTTATAGGGGTGAAATTTTTATTTTTCCCTTATTCCGACGATAAAATCGTTCATCATTCCAGATTTTGGGACATGGACACCAATCTGACTATGCTGATTCGATAGCCCATGACCATAGGTAGATTTTGATTATAGGTTAGGGGTAAGTCTGATGGGGTTATAGGGGTGAAATTTTTATTTTTCCCTTATTCTGACGATGAAATCGTTCATCGTTCCAGATTTTGGGACATGGACACCAATCTGACTATGCTGATTCGATAGCCCATTACCATAGGTAGATTTTGATTATAGGTTAGGGGTAAGTCTGATGGGGTTATAGGGGTGAAATTTTTATTTGTCCCTTATTCCGACGATAAAATCGTTCATCATTCCAGATTTTGGCACATGGACACCAATCTGACTATACCGATTCGATAGCCCATGAACATAGGCAGATTTCGATTATAGGTTAGGGGTAAGTCTGATGGGGTTATAGGGGTGAAATTTTTATTTTTCCCTTATTCCGACGATAAAATCGTTCATCATTCCAGATTTTGGGACATGGACACCAATCTGACTATGCTGATTCGATAGCCCATGACCATAGGTAGATTTTGATTATAGGTTAGGGGTAAGTCTGATGGGTTTATAGGGGTGAAATTTTTATTTTTCACATATTCCGACGATAAAATCGTTCATCGTTCCAGATTTTGGGACATGGACACCAATCTGACTATGCTGATTCGATAGCCCATGACCATAGGTAGATTTTGATTATAGGTTAGGGGTAAGTCTGATGGGGTTATAGGGGTGAAATTTTTATTTTTCCCTTATTCTGACGATGAAATCGTTCATCGTTCCAGATTTTGGGACATGGACACCAATCTGACTATACCGATTCGATAGCCCATGAACATAGGCAGATTTCGATTATAGGTTAGGGGTAAGTCTGATGGGGTTATAGGGGTGAAATTTTTATTTTTCCCTTATTCCGACGATAAAATCGTTCATCGTTCCAGATTTTGGGACATGGACACCAATCTGACTATGCTGATTCGATAGCCCATGACCATAGGCAGATTTCGATTATAGGTTAGGGGTAAGTCTGATGGGGTTATAGGGGTGAAATTTTTATTTTTCCCTTATTCTGACGATGAAATCGTTCATCGTTCCAGATTTTGGCACATGGACACCAATCTGACTATACTGATTCGATAGCACATGAACATAGGCAGATTTCGATTATAGGTAAGGGGTAAGTCTGATGGGGTTATAGGGGTGAAATTTTTATTTTTCCCTTATTCCGACGATAAAATCGTTCATCATTCCAGATTTTGGGACATGGACACCAATCTGACTATGCTGATTCGATAGCCCATGACCATAGGTAGATTTTGATTATAGGTTAGGGGTAAGTCTGATGGGGTTATAGGGGTGAAATTTTTATTTTTCCCTTATTCTGACGATGAAATCGTTCATCGTTCCAGATTTTGAGACATGGACACCAATCTGACTATGCTGATTCGATAGCCCATTACCATAGGTAGATTTTGATTATAGGTTAGGGGTAAGTCTGATGGGGTTATAGGGGTGAAATTTTTATTTTTCCCTTATTCCGACGATAAAATCGTTCATCATTCGCGATTTTGCGACATGGACACCAATCTGACTATGCCGATTCGATAGCTCATGACCATAGGTAGATTTCGATTATAGGTTAGGGGTAAGTCTGATGGGGTTATAGGGGTGAAATTTTTATTTTTCACATATTCCGACGATAAAATCGTTCATCATTCCAGATTTTGGGACATGGACACCAATCTGACTATGCTGATTCGATAGCCCATGACCATAGGCAGATTTCGATTATAGGTTAGGGGTAAGTCTGATGGGGTTATAGGGGTGAAATTTTTATTTTTCACTTATTCTGACGATGAAATCGTTCATCGTTCCAGATTTTGGGACATGGACACCAATCTGACTATACCGATTCGATAGCCCATGAACATAGGCAGATTTCGATTATAGGTTAGGGGTAAGTCTGATGGGGTTATAGGGGTGAAATTTTTATTTTTCACATATTCCGACGATAAAATCGTTCATCGTTCCAGATTTTGGGACATGGACACCAATCTGACTATGCTGATTCGATAGCCCATGACCATAGGCAGATTTCGATTATAGGTTAGGGGTAAGTCTGATGGGGTTATAGGGGTGAAATTTTTATTTTTCCCTTATTCTGACGATGAAATCGTTCATCGTTCCAGATTTTGGCACATGGACACCAATCTGACTATACTGATTCGATAGCACATGAACATAGGCAGATTTCGATTATAGGTTAGGGGTAAGTCTGATGGGGTTATAGGGGTGAAATTTTTATTTTTCCCTTATTCCGACGATAAAATCGTTCATCATTCCAGATTTTGGGACATGGACACCAATCTGACTATGCTGATTCGATAGCCCATGACCATAGGTAGATTTTGATTATAGGTTAGGGGTAAGTCTGATGGGGTTATAGGGGTGAAATTTTTATTTTTCCCTTATTCTGACGATGAAATCGTTCATCGTTCCAGATTTTGAGACATGGACACCAATCTGACTATGCTGATTCGATAGCCCATTACCATAGGTAGATTTTGATTATAGGTTAGGGGTAAGTCTGATGGGGTTATAGGGGTGAAATTTTTATTTTTCCCTTATTCCGACGATAAAATCGTTCATCATTCGCGATTTTGCGACATGGACACCAATCTGACTATGCCGATTCGATAGCTCATGACCATAGGTAGATTTCGATTATAGGTTAGGGGTAAGTCTGATGGGGTTATAGGGGTGAAATTTTTATTTTTCACATATTCCGACGATAAAATCGTTCATCATTCCAGATTTTGGGACATGGACACCAATCTGACTATGCTGATTCGATAGCCCATGACCATAGGCAGATTTCGATTATAGGTTAGGGGTAAGTCTGATGGGGTTATAGGGGTGAAATTTTTATTTTTCACTTATTCTGACGATGAAATCGTTCATCGTTCCAGATTTTGGGACATGGACACCAATCTGACTATACCGATTCGATAGCACATGAACATAGGCAGATTTCGATTATAGGTAAGGGGTAAGTCTGATGGGGTTATAGGGATGAAATTTTTATTTTTCCCTTATTCCGACGATAAAATCGTTCATCATTCCAGATTTTTGGACATGGACACCAATCTGACTATGCTGATTCGATAGCCCATGACCATAGGTAGATTTTGATTATAGGTTAGGGGTAAGTCTGATGGCGTTATAGGGGTGAAATTTTTATTTTTCCCTTATTCTGACGATGAAATCGTTCATCGTTCCAGATTTTGGGACATGGACACCAATCTGACTATGCTGATTCGATAGCCCATTACCATAGGTAGATTTTGATTATAGGTTAGGGGTAAGTCTGATGGGGTTATAGGGGTGAAATTTTTATTTTTCACATATTCCGACGATAAAATCGTTCATCATTCCAGATTTTGGGACATGGACACCAATCTGACTATGCTGATTCGATAGCCCATGACCATAGGTAGATTTTGATTATAGGTTAGGGGTAAGTCTGATGGGGTTATAGGGGTGAAATTTTTATTTTTCCCTTATTCTGACGATGAAATCGTTCATCGTTCCAGATTTTGGGACATGGACACCAATCTGACTATGCTGATTCGATAGCCCATTACCATAGGTAGATTTCGATTATAGGTTAGGGGTAAGTCTGATGGGGTTATAGGGGTGAAATTTTTATTTTTCCCTTATTCCGACGATAAAATCGTTCATCATTCCAGATTTTGGGACATGAACACCAATCTGACTATGCTGATTCGATAGCCCATGACCATAGGTAGATTTTGATTATAGGTTAAGGGTAAGTCTGATGGGGTTATAGGTGTCAAATGCCATATTTGTTTTATGCAGCCGAATAATGTCGATAAAGCAGTTTAATGCTCTTCAAGCAAAGTCGTCCATCATTCGCGATTTTGCGACATGGACACCAATCTGACTATGCCGATTCGATAGCTCATGACCATAGGTAGATTTCGATTATAGGTTAGGGGTAAGTCTGATGGGGTTATAGGGGTGAAATTTTTATTTTTCACATATTCCGACGATAAAATCGTTCATCATTCCAGATTTTGGGACATGGACACCAATCTGACAATGCTGATTCGATAGCCCATGACCATAGGTAGATTTTGATTATAGGTTAGGGGTAAGTCTGATGGGGTTATAGGGGTGAAATTTTTATTTTTCCCTTATTCTGACGATGAAATCGTTCATCGTTCCAGATTTTGGGACATGGACACCAATCTGACTATACCGATTCGATAGCCCATGAACATAGGCAGATTTCGATTTTAGGTTAGGGGTAAGTCTGATGGGGTTATAGGGGTGAAATTTTTATTTTTCACATATTCCGACGATAAAATCGTTCATCATTCCAGATTTTGGGACATGGACACCAATCTGACTATGCTGATTCGATAGCCCATGACCATAGGTAGATTTTGAATGTAGGTTAGGGGTAAGTCTGATGGGGTTATAGGGGTGAAATTTTTATTTTTCCCTTATTCTGACGATGAAATCGTTCATCGTTCCAGATTTTGGGACATGGACACCAATCTGACTATACCGGTTCGATAGCCCATGAACATAGGCAGATTTCGATTATAGGTTAGGGGTAAGTCTGATGGGGTTATAGGGGTGAAATTTTTATTTTTCACATATTCCGACGATAAAATCGTTCATCATTCCAGATTTTGGGACATGGACACCAATCTGACTATGCTGATTCGATAGCCCATTACCATAGGTAGATTTCGATTATAGGTTAGGGGTAAGTCTGATGGGGTTATAGGGGTGAAATTTTTATTTTTCACATATTCCGACGATAAAATCGTTCATCATTCCAGATTTTGGGACATGAACACCAATCTGACTATGCTGATTCGATAGCCCATGACCATAGGTAGATTTTGATTATAGGTTAAGGGTAAGTCTGATGGGGTTATAGGTGTCAAATGCCTTATTTGTTTTATGCAGCCGAATAATGTCGATAAAGCAGTTTAATGCTCTTCAAGCAAAGTCGTCCATCATTCGCGATTTTGCGACATGGACACCAATCTGACTATGCTGATTCAATAGCTCATGACCATAGGTAGATTTCGATTATAGGTTAGGGGTAAGTCTGATGGGGTTATAGGGGTGAAATTTTTATTTTTCACATATTCCGACGATAAAATCGTTCATCATTCCAGATTTTGGGACATGGACACCAATCTGACTATGCTGATTCGATAGCCCATGACCATAGGTAGATTTTGATTATAGGTTAAGGGTAAGTCTGATGGGGTTATAGGTGTCAAATGCCATATTTGTTTTATGCAGCCGAATAATGTCGATAAAGCAGTTTAATGCTCTTCAAGCAAAGTCGTCCATCATTCGCGATTTTGCGACATGGACACCAATCTGACTATGCCGATTCGATAGCTCATGACCATAGGTAGATTTTGATTATAGGTTAGGGGTAAGTCTGATGGGGTTATAGGGGTGAAATTTTTATTTTTCCCTTATTCCGACGATAAAATCGTTCATCATTCCAGATTTTGGGACATGGACACCAATCTGACTATGCTGATTCGATAGCCCATTACCATAGGTAGATTTCGATTATAGGTTAGGGGTAAGTCTGATGGGGTTATAGGGATGAAGTTTTTATTTTTCTCTTATTCTGACGATGAAATCGTTTATCGTTCCAGATTTTGGGACATGGACACCAATCTGACTATACCGATTCGATAGCCCATGACCATAGGTAGATTTTGATTATAGGTTAGGGGTAAGTCTGATGGGGTTATAGGGGTGAAATTTTTATTTTTCACATATTCCGACGATAAAATCGTTCATCATTCCAGATTTTGGGACATGGACACCAATCTGACTATGCTGATTCGATAGCCCATGACCATAGGTAGATTTTGATTATAGGTTAGGGGTAAGTCTGATGGGGTTATAGGGGTGAAATTTTTATTTTTCCCTTATTCCGACGATAAAATCGTTCATCATTCCAGATTTTGGGACATGGACACCAATCTGACTATGCTGATTCGATAGCCCATGACCATAGGTAGATTTTGATTATAGGTTAGGGGTAGGTCTGATGGGGTTATAGGGGTGAAATTTTTATTTTTCCCTTATTCCGACGATGAAATCGTTCATCGTTCCAGATTTTGGGACATGGACACCAATCTGACTATACCGATTCGATAGCCCATGAACATAGGCAGATTTCGATTATAGGTTAGGGGTAAGTCTGATGGGGTTATAGGGGTGAAATTTTTATTTTTCCCTTATTCTGACGATGAAATCGTTCATCATTCCAGATTTTGGGACATGGACACCAATCTGACTATGCTGATTCGATAGCCCATTACCATAGGTAGATTTCGATTATAGGTTAGGGGTAAGTCTGATGGGGTTATAGGGGTGAAATTTTTATTTTTCTCTTATTCTGACGATGAAATCGTTCATCATTCCAGATTTTGGGACATGGACACCAATCTGACTATGCTGATTCGATAGCCCATGACCATAGGTAGATTTTGATTATAGGTTAGGGGTAAGTCTGATGGGGTTATAGGGGTGAAATTTTTATTTTTCCCTTATTCTGACGATGAAATCGTTCATCGTTCCAGATTTTGGGACATGGACACCAATCTGACTATACCGATTCGATAGCCCATGAACATAGGCAGATTTCGATTATAGGTTAGGGGTAAGTCTGATGGGGTTATAGGGGTGAAATTTTTATTTTTCCCTTATTCCGACGATAAAATCGTTCATCATTCCAGATTTTGGGACATGAACACCAATCTGACTATGCTGATTCGATAGCCCATGACCATAGGTAGATTTTGATTATAGGTTAAGGGTAAGTCTGATGGGGTTATAGGTGTCAAATGCCATATTTGTTTTATGCAGCCGAATAATGTCGATAAAGCAGTTTAATGCTCTTCAAGCAAAGTCGTCCATCATTCGCGATTTTGCGACATGGACACCAATCTGACTATGCCGATTCGATAGCTCATGACCATAGGTAGATTTCGATTATAGGTTAGGGGTAAGTCTGATGGGGTTATAGGGGTGAAATTTTTATTTTTCACATATTCCGACGATAAAATCGTTCATCATTCCAGATTTTGGGACATGGACACCAATCTGACAATGCTGATTCGATAGCCCATGACCATAGGTAGATTTTGATTATAGGTTAGGGGTAAGTCTGATGGGGTTATAGGGGTGAAATTTTTATTTTTCTCTTATTCTGACGATGAAATCGTTCATCGTTCCAGATTTTGGGACATGGACACCAATCTGACTATACCGATTCGATAGCCCATGACCATAGGTAGATTTTGATTATAGGTTAGGGGTAAGTCTGATGGGGTTATAGGGGTGAAATTTTTATTTTTCACATATTCCGACGATAAAATCGTTCATCATTCCAGATTTTGGGACATGGACACCAATCTGACTATGCTGATTCGATAGCCCATGACCATAGGTAGATTTTGATTATAGGTTAGGGGTAAGTCTGATGGGGTTATAGGGGTGAAATTTTTATTTTTCCCTTATTCCGACGATAAAATCGTTCATCATTCCAGATTTTGGGACATGGACACCAATCTGACTATGCTGATTCGATAGCCCATGACCATAGGTAGATTTTGATTATAGGTTAGGGGTAGGTCTGATGGGGTTATAGGGGTGAAATTTTTATTTTTCCCTTATTCTGACGATGAAATCGTTCATCGTTCCAGATTTTGGGACATGGACACCAATCTGACTATACCGATTCGATAGCCCATGAACATAGGCAGATTTCGATTATAGGTTAGGGGTAAGTCTGATGGGGTTATAGGGGTGAAATTTTTATTTTTCCCTTATTCCGACGATAAAATCGTTCATCATTCCAGATTTTGGGACATGGACACCAATCTGACTATGCTGATTCGATAGCCCATGACCATAGGTAGATTTTGATTATAGGTTAGGGGTAAGTCTGATGGGGTTATAGGGATGAAATTTTTATTTTTCCCTTATTCCGACGATAAAATCGTTCATCATTCCAGATTTTGGGACATGAACACCAATCTGACTATGCTGATTCGATAGCCCATGACCATAGGTAGATTTTGATTATAGGTTAAGGGTAAGTCTGATGGGGTTATAGGTGTCAAATGCCATATTTGTTTTATGCAGCCGAATAATGTCGATAAAGCAGTTTAATGCTCTTCAAGCAAAGTCGTCCATCATTCGCGATTTTGCGACATGGACACCAATCTGACTATGCCGATTCGATAGCTCATGACCATAGGTAGATTTCGATTATAGGTTAGGGGTAAGTCTGATGGGGTTATAGGGGTGAAATTTTTATTTTTCACATATTCCGACGATAAAATCGTTCATCATTCCAGATTTTGGGACATGGACACCAATCTGACAATGCTGATTCGATAGCCCATGACCATAGGTAGATTTTGATTATAGGTTAGGGGTAAGTCTGATGGGGTTATAGGGGTGAAATTTTTATTTTTCCCTTATTCTGACGATGAAATCGTTCATCGTTCCAGATTTTGGGACATGGACACCAATCTGACTATACCGATTCGATAGCCCATGAACATAGGCAGATTTCGATTTTAGGTTAGGGGTAAGTCTGATGGGGTTATAGGGGTGAAATTTTTATTTTTCACATATTCCGACGATAAAATCGTTCATCATTCCAGATTTTGGGACATGGACACCAATCTGACTATGCTGATTCGATAGCCCATGACCATAGGTAGATTTTGAATGTAGGTTAGGGGTAAGTCTGATGGGGTTATAGGGGTGAAATTTTTATTTTTCCCTTATTCTGACGATGAAATCGTTCATCGTTCCAGATTTTGGGACATGGACACCAATCTGACTATACCGGTTCGATAGCCCATGAACATAGGCAGATTTCGATTATAGGTTAGGGGTAAGTCTGATGGGGTTATAGGGGTGAAATTTTTATTTTTCCCTTATTCTGACGATGAAATCGTTCATCGTTCCAGATTTTGGGACATGGACACCAATCTGACTATACCGATTCGATAGCCCATGAACATAGGCAGATTTCGATTTTAGGTTAGGGGTAAGTCTGATGGGGTTATAGGGGTGAAATTTTTATTTTTCACATATTCCGACGATAAAATCGTTCATCATTCCAGATTTTGGGACATGGACACCAATCTGACTATGCTGATTCGATAGCCCATGACCATAGGTAGATTTTGAATGTAGGTTAGGGGTAAGTCTGATGGGGTTATAGGGGTGAAATTTTTATTTTTCCCTTATTCTGACGATGAAATCGTTCATCGTTCCAGATTTTGGGACATGGACACCAATCTGACTATACCGATTCGATAGCCCATGAACATAGGCAGATTTCGATTATAGGTTAGGGGTAAGTCTGATGGGGTTATAGGGGTGAAATTTTTATTTTTCCCTTATTCTGACGATGAAATCGTTCATCGTTCCAGATTTTGGGACATGGACACCAATCTGACTATACCGGTTCGATAGCCCATGAACATAGGCAGATTTCGATTATAGGTTAAGGGTAAGTCTGATGGGGTTATAGGGGTGAAATTTTTATTTTTCACATATTCCGACGATAAAATCGTTCATCATTCCAGATTTTGGGACATGGACACCAATCTGACTATGCTGATTCGATAGCCCATTACCATAGGTAGATTTCGATTATAGGTTAGGGGTAAGTCTGATGGGGTTATAGGGGTGAAATTTTTATTTTTCACATATTCCGACGATAAAATCGTTCATCATTCCAGATTTTGGGACATGGACACCAATCTGACTATGCTGATTCGATAGCCCATGACCATAGGTAGATTTTGATTATAGGTTAGGGGTAAGTCTGATGGGGTTATAGGGGTGAAATTTTTATTTTTCCCTTATTCCGACGATAAAATCGTTCATCGTTCCAGATTTTGGGATATGGACACCAATCTGACTATGCTGATTCGATAGCCCATGACCATAGGTAGATTTTGATTATAGGTTAGGGGTAGGTCTGATGGGGTTATAGGGGTGAAATTTTTATTTTTCCCTTATTCCGACGATGAAATCGTTCATCGTTCCAGATTTTGGGACATGGACACCAATCTGACTATACCGATTCGATAGCCCATGAACATAGGCAGATTTCGATTATAGGTTAGGGGTAAGTCTGATGGGGTTATAGGGGTGAAATTTTTATTTTTCCCTTATTCTGACGATGAAATCGTTCATCATTCCAGATTTTGGGACATGGACACCAATCTGACTATGCTGATTCGATAGCCCATTACCATAGGTAGATTTCGATTATAGGTTAGGGGTAAGTCTGATGGGGTTATAGGGGTGAAATTTTTATTTTTCTCTTATTCTGACGATGAAATCGTTCATCATTCCAGATTTTGGGACATGGACACCAATCTGACTATGCTGATTCGATAGCCCATGACCATAGGTAGATTTTGATTATAGGTTAGGGGTAAGTCTGATGGGGTTATAGGGGTGAAATTTTTATTTTTCCCTTATTCTGACGATGAAATCGTTCATCGTTCCAGATTTTGGGACATGGACACCAATCTGACTATGCTGATTCGATAGCCCATTACCATAGGTAGATTTCGATTATAGGTTAGGGGTAAGTCTGATGGGGTTATAGGGGTGAAATTTTTATTTTTCACATATTCCGACGATAAAATCGTTCATCATTCCAGATTTTGGGACATGGACACCAATCTGACTATGCTGATTCGATAGCCCATGACCATAGGTAGATTTTGATTATAGGTTAAGGGTAAGTCTGATGGGGTTATAGGTGTCAAATGCCATATTTGTTTTATGCAGCCGAATAATGTCGATAAAGCAGTTTAATGCTCTTCAAGCAAAGTCGTCTATCATTCGCGATTTTGCGACATGGACACCAATCTGACTATGCCGATTCGATAGCTCATGACCATAGGTAGATTTTGATTATAGGTTAGGGGTAAGTCTGATGGGGTTATAGGGGTGAAATTTTTATTTTTCACATATTCCGACGATAAAATCGTTCATCATTCCAGATTTTGGGACATGGACACCAATCTGACTATGCTGATTCGATAGCCCATTACCATAGGTAGATTTCGATTATAGGTTAGGGGTAAGTCTGATGGGGTTATAGGGGTGAAATTTTTATTTTTCTCTTATTCTGACGATGAAATCGTTCATCGTTCCAGATTTTGGGACATGGACACCAATCTGACTATACCGATTCGATAGCCCATGACCATAGGTAGATTTTGATTATAGGTTAGGGGTAAGTCTGATGGGGTTATAGGGGTGAAATTTTTATTTTTCACATATTCCGACGATAAAATCGTTCATCATTCCAGATTTTGGGACATGGACACCAATCTGACTATGCTGATTCGATAGCCCATGACCATAGGTAGATTTTGATTATAGGTTAGGGGTAAGTCTGATGGGGTTATAGGGGTGAAATTTTTATTTTTCCCTTATTCCGACGATAAAATCGTTCATCATTCCAGATTTTGGGACATGGACACCAATCTGACTATGCTGATTCGATAGCCCATGACCATAGGTAGATTTTGATTATAGGTTAGAGGTAGGTCTGATGGGGTTATAGGGGTGAAATTTTTATTTTTCCCTTATTCCGACGATGAAATCGTTCATCGTTCCAGATTTTGGGACATGGACACCAATCTGACTATACCGATTCGATAGCCCATGAACATAGGCAGATTTCGATTATAGGTTAGGGGTAAGTCTGATGGGGTTATAGGGGTGAAATTTTTATTTTTCCCTTATTCCGACGATAAAATCGTTCATCATTCCAGATTTTGGGACATGGACACCAATCTGACTATGCTGATTCGATAGCCCATGACCATAGGTAGATTTTGATTATAGGTTAGGGGTAAGTCTGATGGGGTTATAGGGGTGAAATTTTTATTTTTCCCTTATTCTGACGATGAAATCGTTCATCGTTCCAGATTTTGGGACATGGACACCAATCTGACTATACCGATTCGATAGCCCATGAACATAGGCAGATTTCGATTATAGGTTAGGGGTAAGTCTGTTGGGGTTATAGGGGTGAAATTTTTATTTTTCCCTTATTCCGACGATAAAATCGTTCATCATTCCAGATTTTGGGACATGGACACCAATCTGACAATGCTGATTCGATAGCCCATGACCATAGGTAGATTTTGATTATAGGTTAGGGGTAAGTCTGATGGGGTTATAGGGGTGAAATTTTTATTTTTCACATATTCCGACGATAAAATCGTTCATCATTCCAAATTTTGGGACATGGACACCAATCTGACTATGCTGATTCGATAGCCCATGACCATAGGTAGATTTTGATTATAGGTTAAGGGTAAGTCTGATGGGGTTATAGGTGTCAAATGCCAAATTTGTTTTATGCAGCCGAATAATGTCGATAAAGCAGTTTAATGCTCTTCAAGCAAAGTCGTCCATCATTCGCGATTTTGCGACATGGACACCAATCTGACTATGCCGATTCGATAGCTCATGACCATAGGTAGATTTTGATTATAGGTTAGGGGTAAGTCTGATGGGGTTATAGGGGTGAGATTTTTATTTTTCCCTTATTCCGACGATAAAATCGTTCATCATTCCAGATTTTGGGACATGGACACCAATCTGACTATGCTGATTTGATAGCCCATTACCATAGGTAGATTTTGATTATAGGTTAGGGGTAAGTCTGATGGGGTTATAGGGGTGAAATTTTTATTTTTCTCTTATTCTGACGACGAAATCGTTCATCGTTCCAGATTTTGGGACATGGACACCAATCTGACTATACCGATTCGATAGCCCATGACCATAGGTAGATTTTGATTATAGGTTAGGGGTAAGTCTGATGGGGTTATAGGGGTGAAATTTTTATTTTTCACATATTCCGACGATAAAATCGTTCATCATTCCAGATTTTGGGACATGGACACCAATCTGACTATACCGATTCGATAGCCCATTACCATAGGTAGATTTCGATTATAGGTTAGGGGTAAGTCTGATGGGGTTATAGGGGTGAAATTTTTATTTTTCTCTTATTCTGACGATGAAATCGTTCATCGTTCCAGATTTTGGGACATGGACACCAATCTGACTATGCTGATTCGATAGCCCATGACCATAGGTAGATTTTGATTATAGGTTAGGGGTAAGTCTGATGGGGTTATAGGGGTGAAATTTTTATTTTTCTCTTATTCTGACGATGAAATCGTTCATCGTTCCAGATTTTGGGACATGGACACCAATCTGACTATGCTGATTCGATAGCCCATGACCATAGGTAGATTTTGATTATAGATTAGGGGTAAGTCTGATGGGGTTATAGGGGTGAAATTTTTATTTTTCTCTTATTCTGACGATGAAATCGTTCATCGTTCCAGATTTTGGGACATGGACACCAATCTGACTATGCTGATTCGATAGCCCATGACCATAGGTAGATTTTGATTATAGGTTAGGGGTAAGTCTGATGGGGTTATAGGGGTGAAATTTTTATTTTTCACATATTCCGACGATAAAATCGTTCATCATTCCAGATTTTGGGACATGGACACCAATCTGACTATGCTGATTCGATAGCCCATGACCATAGGTAGATTTTGATTATAGGTTAGAGGTAGGTCTGATGGGGTTATAGGGGTGAAATTTTTATTTTTCCCTTATTCCGACGATGAAATCGTTCATCGTTCCAGATTTTGGGACATGGACACCAATCTGACTATACCGATTCGATAGCCCATGAACATAGGCAGATTTCGATTATAGGTTAGGGGTAAGTCTGATGGGGTTATAGGGGTGAAATTTTTATTTTTCCCTTATTCCGACGATAAAATCGTTCATCATTCCAGATTTTGGGACATGGACACCAATCTGACTATGCTGATTCGATAGCCCATGACCATAGGTAGATTTTGATTATAGATTAGGGGTAAGTCTGATGGGGTTATAGGGGTGAAATTTTTATTTTTCTCTTATTCTGACGATGAAATCGTTCATCGTTCCAGATTTTGGGACATGGACACCAATCTGACTATGCTGATTCGATAGCCCATGACCATAGGTAGATTTTGATTATAGGTTAGGGGTAAGTCTGATGGGGTTATAGGGGTGAAATTTTTATTTTTCACATATTCCGACGATAAAATCGTTCATCATTCCAGATTTTGGGACATGGACACCAATCTGACTATGCTGATTCGATAGCCCATGACCATAGGTAGATTTTGATTATAGGTTAGAGGTAGGTCTGATGGGGTTATAGGGGTGAAATTTTTATTTTTCTCTTATTCTGACGACGAAATCGTTCATCGTTCCAGATTTTGGGACATGGACACCAATCTGACTATACCGATTCGATAGCCCATGACCATAGGTAGATTTTGATTATAGGTTAGGGGTAAGTCTGATGGGGTTATAGGGGTGAAATTTTAATATAACCCCATCAGACTTACCCCTAACCTATAATCAAAATCTACCTATGGTCATGGGCTATCGAATCAGCATAGTTAGATTGGTGTCCATGTCCCAAAATCTGGAACGATGAACGATTTCATCGTCAGAATAAGAGAAAAATAAAAATTTCACCCCTATAACCCCATCAGACTTACCCCTAATCTATAATCAAAATCTACCTATGGTCATGGGCTATCGAATCAGCATAGTCAGATTGGTGTCCATGTCCCAAAATCTGGAATGATGAACGATTTTATCGTCGGAATATGTGAAAAATAAAAATTTCACCCCTATAACTCCATCAGACTTACCCCTAACCTATAATCAAAATCTACCTATGGTCATGGGCTATCGAATCAGCATAGTCAGATTGGTGTCCATGTCCCAAAATCTGGAACGATGAACGATTTCATCGTCAGAATAAGAGAAAAATAAAAATTTCACCCCTATAACCCCATCAGACTTACCCCTAATCTATAATCAAAATCTACCTATGGTCATGGGCTATCGAATCAGCATAGTCAGATTGGTGTCCATGTCCCAAAATCTGGAACGATGAACGATTTCATCGTCAGAATAAGAGAAAAATAAAAATTTCACCCCTATAACCCCATCAGACTTACCCCTAACCTATAATCAAAATCTACCTATGGTCATGGGCTATCGAATCAGCATAGTCAGATTGGTGTCCATGTCCCAAAATCTGGAACGATGAACGATTTCATCGTCAGAATAAGAGAAAAATAAAAATTTCACCCCTATAACCCCATCAGACTTACCCCTAACCTATAATCGAAATCTACCTATGGTAATGGGCTATCGAATCGGTATAGTCAGATTGGTGTCCATGTCCCAAAATCTGGAATGATGAACGATTTTATCGTCGGAATATGTGAAAAATAAAAATTTCACCCCTATAACCCCATCAGACTTACCCCTAACCTATAATCAAAATCTACCTATGGTCATGGGCTATCGAATCGGTATAGTCAGATTGGTGTCCATGTCCCAAAATCTGGAACGATGAACGATTTCGTCGTCAGAATAAGAGAAAAATAAAAATTTCACCCCTATAACCCCATCAGACTTACCCCTAACCTATAATCGAAATCTACCTATGGTAATGGGCTATCGAATCAGCATAGTCAGATTGGTGTCCATGTCCCAAAATCTGGAATGATGAACGATTTTATCGTCGGAATAAGGGAAAAATAAAAATCTCACCCCTATAACCCCATCAGACTTACCCCTAACCTATAATCAAAATCTACCTATGGTCATGAGCTATCGAATCGGCATAGTCAGATTGGTGTCCATGTCGCAAAATCGCGAATGATGGACGACTTTGCTTGAAGAGCATTAAACTGCTTTATCGACATTATTCGGCTGCATAAAACAAATATGGCATTTGACACCTATAACCCCATCAGACTTACCCTTAACCTATAATCAAAATCTACCTATGGTCATGGGCTATCGAATCAGCATAGTCAGATTGGTGTCCATGTCCCAAAATCTGGAATGATGAACGATTTTATCGTCGGAATATGTGAAAAATAAAAATTTCACCCCTATAACCCCATCAGACTTACCCCTAACCTATAATCAAAATCTACCTATGGTCATGGGCTATCGAATCAGCATTGTCAGATTGGTGTCCATGTCCCAAAATCTGGAATGATGAACGATTTTATCGTCGGAATAAGGGAAAAATAAAAATTTCACCCCTATAACCCCAACAGACTTACCCCTAACCTATAATCGAAATCTGCCTATGTTCATGGGCTATCGAATCGGTATAGTCAGATTGGTGTCCATGTCCCAAAATCTGGAACGATGAACGATTTCATCGTCAGAATAAGGGAAAAATAAAAATTTCACCCCTATAACCCCATCAGACTTACCCCTAATCTATAATCAAAATCTACCTATGGTCATGGGCTATCGAATCAGCATAGTCAGATTGGTGTCCATGTCCCAAAATCTGGAATGATGAACGATTTTATCGTCGGAATAAGGGAAAAATAAAAATTTCACCCCTATAACCCCATCAGACTTACCCCTAACCTATAATCGAAATCTGCCTATGTTCATGGGCTATCGAATCAGCATTGTCAGATTGGTGTCCATGTCCCAAAATCTGGAATGATGAACGATTTTATCGTCGGAATATGTGAAAAATAAACATTTCACCCCTATAACCCCATCAGACTTACCCCTAACCTATAATCGAAATCTACCTATGGTCATGGGCTATCGAATCAGCATTGTCAGATTGGTGTCCATGTCCCAAAATCTGGAATGCTGAACGTTTTTATCGTCAAATTAAAGGAGAAATAAAAATTTCTCCCCTATAACCCCATCAGACTTACCCCTAACCTATAATCGAAATCTACCTATGGTCATGGGCTATTGAATCAGCATAGTCAGATTGGTGTCCATGTCCCAAAATCTGGAACGATGAACGATTTTATCGTCGGAATAAGGGAAAAATAAAAATTTCACCCCTATAACCCCATCAGACTTACCCCTAACCTATAATCGAAATCTACCTATGGTCATGGGCTATTGAATCAGCATAGTCAGATTGGTGTCCATGTCCCAAAATCTGGAACGATGAACGATTTTATCGTCGGAATAAGGGAAAAATAAAAATTTCACCCCTATAACCCCATCAGACTTACCCCTAACCTATAATCAAAATCTACCTATGGTCATGGGCTATCGAATCAGCATTGTCAGATTGGTGACCATGTCCCAAAATCTGGAATGATGAACGATTTTATCGTCGGAATAAGGGAAAAATGAGATTTGATTAAGATTTTTCTTTTAAAAATTTGATGTATTATTTGTTACTTTAAAATCTGTATTGGCGGGATTTTTTGATTGAATATTGAAGTTAAACACAATCTGCATTATCGACATATTACGTCATTTCAACTTGGTGTGGAAATATCATAACTGCATTACCACCTTTCGGCTGGGTTATCAAAGACACTAACTGCATTACCATCTTTCGGCTGGAAACTTTCGGCTAACTTTAACAGTATCAGAAAATCCGCTTTTTTATCGACAAATTTTGTTCAGCGATGAGGCTCATTTCTGGTTGAATGGCTACGTAAATAAGCAAAATTGCCGCATTTGGAGTGAAGAGCAACCAGAAGCCGTTCAAGAACTGCCCATGCATCCCGAAAAATGCACTGTTTGGTGTGGTTTGTACGCTGGTGGAATCATTGGACCGTATTTTTTCAAAGATGCTGTTGGACGCAACGTTACGGTGAATGGCGATCGCTATCGTTCGATGCTAACAAACTTTTTGTTGCCAAAAATGGAAGAACTGAACTTAGTTGACATGTGGTTTCAACAAGATGGCGCTACATGCCACACAGCTCGCGATTCTATGGCCATTTTGAGGGAAAACTTCGGAGAACAATTCATCTCAAGAAATGGCCCGGTAAGTTGGGCACCAAGATCATGCGATTTGACGCCTTTAGACTATTTTTTGTGGGGCTACGTCAAGTCTAAAGTCTACAGAAATAAGCCAGCAACTATTCCAGTTTTGGAAGACAACATTTCCGAAGAAATTCGGGCTATTCCGGCCGAAATGCTCGAAAAAGTTGCCCAAAATTGGACTTTCCGAATGGACCACCTAAGACGCAGCCGCGGTCAACATTTAAATGAAATTATCTTCAAAAAGTAAATGTCATGGACCAATCTAACGTTTCAAATAAAGAACCGATGAGATTTTGCAAATTTTATGCGTTTTTTTTTAAAAAAAAGTTCTCAAGCTCTTAAAAAATCACCCGTTATATAAGTTTTGTTCCCAGTCAGGATCTGCAACATTTATGTTTCTTACTAAACATTTCACTTCAACTTCATCGTCGCTTAACCATTTTAAAGGGTCCCACTCTTCAGACTAACTCATCATTACTCACACAAAAATTAGTATAAAAAAACAAAATCTTTTAAGAATATGCTATTTCTGGGCTTTAGTAACGTAAACCGTGTAACGTTTCGCGATTAACCTCAAGAACGTTTGGTTTGATATTTAGAACAGTAGGCCAACCTCAAAGTGATAGTGATTCAATTAGAAATTCAATCAATGAAGTTGGTAATACCACGTCAATTAATATCGACCAGAAGACACACAATTTTCAACACAAGTAATTTGCGCCTATCTTGCACCGTTTCCGAGATAAAAGCCTAGCGCATACAGTGTCCCAATTATTAAGGTGCTCCCAGGAAAATCTCTCGACGTCTGTAAGATAGTAACAGTTGGAGGAAACTTTTAGAGGAAAAATAAGGAGAGAAGCAAAAAAATTCAAATCGAAATGCAGCAAATGTTCTAAACTTTGTGAATTTGTCTAAATAAATTAAATACACAAGACACACAGAAACAGAACAACGAACAACCCAAATACTTTTAAACATCTTATCTAAAATACTAAAAACGTTCAAACAACTTGTGAATAAGAGTCCAATTCAGAAACCATAAGAACACCGTGAAAGTTAAACTTAATTACAATTTTCTTAGCACCGTATACAATTTTAGCGCTCTTCTATAAAATATAATAACATTTATAATTACAAGGAGGTATAATGCAGAGCACAACTAAAATGATAACATTAAATTCATTAAAACAAAAAATATCATTATGTTCACGTACATAAAGCATAATTAATTATTTGCCCGTTTTTAGTGTTGCTCAAGAAGAAGCGTTGTGAGGATTTTAGGCAACACATACCTATTCGTACTCGTATAAGACATAAAGCATCAACTTGGAAACTTGTTAATGCGATTTCTCATCTTACTCCTAATATTTTGTGCCCGCTACGTACATATATCTAACCGTCTGCAATTTTCGTTTTTCCTTTTCACTTTAATTATAATAATTCCTTTAAGTACAATGATGCAGATAATTACATTTTTAAAAACTTTTCTTGTTTATCTATTTTATAATTTTCTAATGAGTTGTAGTTTTACTTTTGAATTAATGTGTGTTATGAGAATTTTATTTTTTGTTGAACATTTTCTTTTAAACGTCGTGTTGCATCATGCAAAAAATTTCATCTTGAACAAGGTATAATGTATATGCCTTCCAAGCACCTCCTTAGCCATCCCAAGGGCCTTGATGAAAATGATGCTTGGAATTGTTTGGTCTGGATTAGCCACTAACTCATTAACGCTTCAACGATAAAAAGTTATGTAACATTTGCATGAACATTTTTTTCACCGCTTCACTGCGTTTCTTCACTCCTTCAGTACGTATTTAACATTTATCAAAAGTGTAGCTACACAAATTAATAAAATATAAAAATGTAGTTACACAGTTTAACAAAAAATGTAGCCGTGCACAAAAAAAACGGCAGGGTTGAAATTATACATTTTTTAAATTATAGGCCACTTTTAGGTTTACCTAAAACCAAAGGAAGGTTTAAAAAAATTGTAAGAAGAATTACAAAATAAATACGAGTAACTTTAACTAAATAATTTAGGGATCCGTTTAATATTGTTAAAGTTAGCCGACTCGCTCTAGCCGAAAAAGTGTCGCTAATGCAGATTCGGATGTAACAACTAAATATCGACAATGCAGCTTCGGCTGTAACAACTAAAATATATCAGCTACGAATGTCGATAATGCAGGTTGTAAACAATACGGGTTATCCGATAGTAAAAATCGGTAAGACAGATTCGTCTACATAGCCAGCCTGAAAATGTCGTTAAATCAGTTAAATACATTTGGTGTTAAACAGTAATTTCTTCTTAAATCCAAAATGTTTAGTTCGTTGCATTAAATTCATTAAAACTATAATACAAAACTATTTTACTACTGAGACAACTCGAAGAAATATATGAAGCAAAACCTCAAAAATGTCAGGTTAATTTTCATGTTGGGTGTCCGGGAAAACTCGATTCAATATATCGCACACACAAAATTTGAAAATATCTAAAAATTGGCCGTTTAAAGGGTCATGGCTGGAAATAGATTCAAATGGGTCTGAATAATGCACACAAGCGGAAAAAATTTCAGGTGCATTTCCATATTGAGAGTCTGGGAAAAGTCGATTGAATATATCGCACACACAAAATTTGAAATTTTCTAAAAATTTACCGTTTTAAGTGTCATGGCTGGAAATTGATTCAAATGATAGGTCTTAATGATGCTCACACGTGGAAAAATGTTCAGGTCAATTGTCATATTGGGAGTCCGGGAAAACTCGGTTGTATATATCGCACACACAAAATTTGAAAATTTCTCAAAATTAACCTTTTCAAGTGTCATGGCCGGAAAAAGATTCATATGATAGGTCTTAATGATTCTCATACGTGGAAAAAATTTCAGGTCAATTTTCATGTTGGGAGTCCGGGAAAACTCAATTGAATATATCGCTTTCACAAAATTTGAAATTTTTTAAAAATTGATCGTTTAAAGTGGCATGGCTGGAAATAGATTCAAATGAAAGGTCATAGTGATGCTCATACCAGGGAAAAATTTCAGGTCAATTTTCATGTTGGGGTCCGGTAAAACTCGATTGAATATATCGCACACACAAAATATGAAAATTTCTCAAAATTGACCGTTTAAAGTGTCATGGCTGGAAATAGATTCAAATGATAGGCCTTAATGTTGCTTAAACCAGGAAACCAATTCAGGTCAATTTTCATGTTGAAATTATAAATTATAATAAAAAATCATTTGCATCTGCGTTATCGACATCATTCGACTGTCATTTAAATTTAATTAAATTTAAACTGCATTATCGGCATTTTTCGGCTAGTCATTTCTGTGGATTTCTTAACCATTTTATATGTTTTATTCAACCGAGTTTTTCCGAACTCCCAACATGAAAATTGACCTGAAATTTTTCCCACGTATGAGCATCATTAAGACCTTTCATTTGAATCTATTTCCAGCCATGACGCTTTAAACGGTAAATTTTTAGAAATGTTCAAATTTGGTGTGTGCGATATATTCAATCGAGTTTTCCCGGACTCCCAACATGAAAATTGACCTGAAATTTTTTCCACATGTGAGCATCATTAAGACTTATCATTTGAATCTATGTCCAGCCATGCCATACCAGGTCAATTTTCATGTTGGGAGTCTGGGAAAACTCGACTGAATATATCGCACCCACAAAATTTGAAAATTTCTAAAAATTTACTGTTTAAAGTGTCATGGCTGGAAATAGATTCAAATGATAGGCCTTAATGATGCTTAAACCAGGAAAAAAATTCTGGTCAATTTTCATGTTGAAATTATAAATTATATTAAAAAATCATTTGCATCTGCATTATCGACATTATTCAACTGCCATTTAAACTTAATTAAATTTAATCTGTATTATCGGTATTTTTCGGCTGGGTATCATGAAACCAGGCTTGGTTTCATGATATGTGGCATATCGATCCGACCCTCGGGAAATTTATTATCAATTTTTCAATAGTTGAGAATATCAGAAAGTGAAATATGAATAATCCAGCGTGTACACTTTCACAACTCAGTGCACACTTTCTGGAGTGCGCTGGTTATACAAGCTCCTCGCGCTGCACCCTGGTAACGCTAAAAGTATATAACACGCGAGTACGAGCGCAGTAAACCCCTAGCTACTTCCCTTGAGGGGGAAATACCCATGGCAAATCTTGAAGCGTCTATTCTCCATGTTAGGGGCGGCTATACAAAACATGGCAGTAGGTATAAAGTGCTAGGGGAAGGAACCCAGAATCTAACTACTCAATGGGGTCAACCATGGAAAAAGCGTTACTGTACAGTGAGCATGCGGGCTTCCACTCGGCGATATCTAGCGACCGCAGTGACTAGGTGCTTTAGGTGCCAGCGCGATATGGTCATATTGCAAAGAGCTGTAGGGCGTGCGCAGAGGTCTGCTCTCACTGTGCACAACACGGTCATTGATTTAAGGGATGTCCAAATAAAGACAAACCAGTCAGTTGCGCAAGCTGCTATGAAATGCAAAAATCACATGACCACCAAGTAGACCGCGTTTCATGTAACGCATACAAAAGTGCTGTGCAACGCCTAAGATTAAATACTAGGTATTGTAACCTACGTATCGCCCACCTCAACATGCAGGGCGCTAAAATAGTTGGATCAGAGATATGTGAACGCATCTCCACCCACGACATAGATATATTATGTACGCAAGAACCACACTCGATCAAAGTTCAAATCTGCGGCATGCCTGCTATAGCCAGAGTAGCAACTGGATGCTCTGAGAATCCCAAAACTGCAATTAGTATTCATAGTGGTGGCATGAACAAGGTGAAGCTAAGTCAGTTCTGTGATAGGCACTGCACATGTGTTGAAATATTATCGGAAGTTAGTTCATTCTGCCTATTTTCAATATATGCCCAATACAGTGAACCGACCGAGTACCATCTGCGCAAAATCGAAACGATTCTAGGCTCTTTATCAGGCCAACACAAAAAGGTGATGATCACCGGAGACTTCAATGCTAGAAGTAAAATGTGGCATGACCGTTTACCCGATGAAAACAGAAGAAAAGTAGAGGACTTCGGGTCCAGGAGTGACCTTTTCATAATGAACTTGCAGGAATTCCCAACGACGTTCTCGTCTAATGGAAACTCTAACATTGACTTAACAATAGTTAACGAAGCCTTGCTGGGCTCAATAGTTGAGTGGTGTGTAAGAGAAAGTTTGACCTCTAGTGACCACAAAGTCATTACGTTTGATTTATCAAACGCGCCATCTGTTTCAAAACTACTTTTTTCGACGTTTTGATCCCAAAATGGAAACAAAAAAAGTTTGCCGTCCATCTGTATGGTTGGATGTTTGTGCTGCTGATATCTCAAGAAGAGCTTATGCAATTCGAGTTTTTTCGCATATCTCGTTTTATTTTTCATTCGGAAAATTTAAAGGCTTTTGGAATCCCCACCTCAAAGAGGTTCGAGTCGAGGTTCGACAGGTTCCAAATCATCCAAAATACCACCCAATACCAAGATATTGCTTTACGATTTTCCCAAATACTCGTTTAGTATATCGTTTGAAAGATCTTGGATCGGAAAATAATTTCGATTCAACTTTAGTTCATAAATCCACCGTTTTGGTTATATGGCTGAAAAGGTTTTGAGGAATGTAATTTTTTCTGAACACCTTAGTACTCTAAACTACTGTTGTGGCGCTGAAAATAGTTACAACTTTAATTATTCCTATATATTCATGTCAATGTGGCATATCATTTCAAAGGTTTTGAAAAGGCTATAGTTATAATCAGAGATTTAGTACACCAATCCACCGTTTTGGTGCTGCTAGCTAATTTTTCGATTATCAAACAATATATACGTGTCGTATATCATTGAAAAGGTCTTGAGGAATGCCGTAAGTTTTTTTGAAGTGTCATATTATTCAAAGCGACCATTGTAGCGCTATAAGGTGTTAGAATTTTGTTCATTCCCATGGCGCTGGTAGTTAATTATTAATTTATTATGGAATATTTAAGTGTGACATTTCAACAAAAAGATCTTGATGAATGTCACAATTTAACTGAAGTGATTTAACATACTTGTACCATTGTGGCGGCTGATTATAGATGCATTTTTTCTCTGTAATTTTGGGTTATTCTGGATAATAGCTAGTTTTCATCATTCTGATATGATCATGTGACATCATTTTTAAGATTTTAGACAAAAAAATTGTATCAGCTGATTTGCTGGGTTTCACAAATTTAGCGTTTTGGCGCTGCTGGTTATTCCTTTGGTATAGAATATATACGTATCTGATATGCTTGAAAAGGTCTTGAAGAATGTCACAAAATAAGTTGGAGCACATTAGTACTCAAAACTACCGCTGTGACGCTGTAAGCAGTTACATTTAGCTCATTACAATAAAATCAGGTGACATATAAATCATTGATGGCCTTGGAAATGGAACCATTTTATTACCAGCACTTTAGTTCACAAATTCGCGGCTTTGGCGCTGGTGACAATTTAATTCTATCGTATAGAATATATACTAATAATACTATAATATAACATGATATTTTTAAAACATACTTTTTGAAAATTAATGAAGAATCAGAAAATTTTTCCGAGACGTTTTGTAAGAATTTTTTATTGGAAATTTTCAACTTTCATTTTATGTGAATTTTTAGGGTTGGTGTAGAAAAGTTTTTATTGATACACATAAATTTCTTACGAAATTTCAAGCAAATCATAATTGTTTTGTTGTGGTCTAATTTTCAAAAATATTAGAGATCGTATATTAAGAGCATGTTTTCAAGAGTCATTTTGCGACCAATTTTCTTCTGGAATTTATGATATTTCTTAATTTTCAATGAATTGTTTGGGTTTGTCAATTTCCAAACCAAAGTTCTGATTACTTTGTGAGCTTTCAGTCCGTAGCACCTTTGCAGCTCACAAGCCAACAGTGAACCAATAAACAATTTTTTCGTCGTACATAATCGGGACACACCATTCCACCTGTCGTTGTGAGAATGAAACCACAGGCGAGAAGTTACATGTAGAGCCATAGATTTGACATTATACTTTTGGATTGTTTGCCCAGTTAAGCCGTTCGGAAGAGCTATGTCAAATCGATTTTCTTAACCTTATCGTAGTAAGACCTTTCTCCAGCTGTTTTCGATAGAGTACCCAGTCTTTGGTTAGAAAAAAATTTCACGTCTGTTGAGATAAAAACTATATTTGGAATATGCTTTGGAGCTATTTTCAACCAAGTAAATGTCATACGAAAATCAATTATTTATATACGTGCATTACGTGCATGTAAACGTAGATTAATGAAGTTTTGTTCATACACAACACTCTCCTCGGCTTATTTCTTTGTTATTAAGTTCCCGGTGTAAATCGAACTAACTACTTGGATCGTCTTGGTAATGTTCTGAGATCTTGATCTGACATAGATCGATTCAAATATTGTTGTTTAGGTATTAGACGATCAACCGTAGAATGATAATTATCTGGTCTCTTTATATTGTCCTGATTTTCATGTAATCCCTATGCAAACGAGTACGCATCTTCCTTTTCTTCGATACGGTGACGTATCTGATTTTGATATCGTCTTACATCGCCTTTATTCGTTGACACAAAATGCATCTTACTTCCGAATTGGCGAATTACAGTCCCACTGATCCACTTTGGCCTTCGCGCTGCAAAACGCCGCGCGAATACCGCCTGGTTTAATTGAATTTCGCCGCGTTTTGTGTTTTAGTTCTTGATTGAAGTGGGCTCAACAGTGATAACGCCGTTTGAGGTTGACGCCCGTGCATTTTCTCAGCCGGAGATTTACCGCATGATGGATCCGGCGAGAAACGATAAGTGCTGAGAAATATGAACAATGCGTGATCGGTAGAGCCACCCTCGCCCTTAAAAGGTCGTACGAACCTCCCTTCTCCGTTTGATGCAGGATGAAACGGCGCTGTCGTAAGATGCTGAATTCCACGGATACCGAGAAATGCATCCACATGCTACCAAGAAATGGTCCCGCGTAATCCAAATGTATCCTCACCCAAGGCTTCTCTGCTTTTGGTCAACTTTTGAATTCTCTAGTGGCCGCCGACGACATCTCTTGGCAACTGGGGCAACATTTGATCATTGCCTCGATATCTTCATCTATCCGTAGCCACCAATAATAACGGTGAGCCATTTGCTTGGTACATACCACACTCCAATGCCTTCATGTAACATTTTTAGCACTGACTTGCATAAACTGGCTGGTACAATTACTGTAGTTTAGTCAGTCTGAAAAAGTAAAACATTATTAAAAACGGAAATAGAATTCTGTTTTAAACAATATGCTCGTAGCTGCTCGCCTTTGATGGCATCTGGCCATCCTTCTTTTACGAAAGTTCTTATTTGTGATACAACTTTGTCTTGGGCGGTATACGTTACTATTCTCTCATGCTCGATCGGAAAACGATCAAGCTCTTCGATGTATAACTGATTGATCTTGATCATGTCCTCGTCTCTATCGAGACAACTAGTTGGACGGAACCGCATTGTGTAGGAAAATGGCCCATCGTTGCATCTGATTTGTTGTCAACGATCATAACTGATTGTTTGGACGGAACATTGACATTAACCCGGTATTATCGGTTATTAATTCTAACCGCCGTCCATATAGATATTGGTGAAATTTCCGGCATCTAATAATTATCCGTTTTGGAGGTGAAGGCTATGGGCTGTTCGCAAGCATCGAGGTACAAATGCGATTACACGGTCCCAATACCGTACTGTGACGCATTCGTCGCTAATACGAGAGGATAGTATCTTCAATAATGCACTAGTTTGGCTGCTTCGACGGTGTTGTTTTATTTGGTGAAACGACTCTTCCTGTTCCTTTAACCATCGATATTGGACGTCTTTTTTCGGAGTTTATTTAAAGGTGGTACCAACTGCGAGAAATTCGCAATAAATTTATTATAGTTCATTTTACCAAGGAATGCTTGCAGTTCCTTTAAATCTTTTGGATGGGGCATTTGCTCGATTGCCTGAAGGGCGTTTGTGGTAGGACGAATTCCCGCAGTAACTATTGTATGACCAACATATTCAACCTTGGTCTGAAAAAATTTACATTTTTGCAAATTGATCCTCAAATTTGCCGCATTCATTCGTCGAAGAATTTCCTCTAAATTCTGTAAGTGTTCGTCTTCCGATGTTCCCGTAATTAATATGTCATCCTGATAGCTGGATATAGATGCGCCATTCCGCATGTGAGTTGTTCGATGAATTTTGGAAAAATAGTTAGTGCGCTGGCAGCCCCGACCAGGGTTTCAATCAATCTTGGAAAACTGCTTCCCACCTTCAAGACGGTGAAATAATTATTCCACTCGAGGTATCGGGTACTGTTCGATACCTAGCTGAGGATTCATCGTAACCTTGAAATCTCTACAGATACGAAGAGTGTTGTTTGCCTTCTGAACTACAAAATGGGACCGAACTGAACAGTCCTGATGACATCCAAGACCTCCAATCTATCGATTTCTTTCTTCACGACTGACATCTGCTCGAAGGGAATTGGACGTGTTTTGAAAAATTTAGTAGTGCATCACTTGACAGTCGATCGCATGAACTTTGCATCAATTATTAACAAATGGTTTATACCATTCATTGAGGTCGTTTATATGTAAACGTAAATTAATGAAGTTTCGTTCATACACAACAATGTCAAACCATTTCTGGGCATGCATTAATTACAGAAGGAGTATGTTAAGATCAATATTATTTGCTATAAATAAATGATTTACTCGGTTTATTTCTGTTATTGTTTAGTCTAGTTCGTCAGGCTCATCTACTTCGTGAATTTGTGGCTAACGTGCCCTACACATCTAGAATTTTGCTTTTGGTGATGGTAAGCGACGGTATTTTCCTTTGTTTTATTTTAGATGGAGAAACGAGATAGCACTAGTAGCGAAATCTTCCGATTTTCTTTGAGAGACGCAGAGCTGGAAGTAAATTATGTTGTTTTGGAAGGTTGTTCATCTAAGAAATGTTGAAATATTGATTAGGAAATTATAATATGAAATTATCAAATACGCACATCAAAGTTCGATTTCTTCTAAAAGCTGTTATCACTTTGGTTAAATACATTAATGTAATTCTCTTGTGACAGTAATCAAATGAGGCGTAAATTCGAGGGCATGGTTCCTAAATGGAATTCAAATAACAATAACATAAAAAATCAATTTCAAAATTTGATTTGATCTCAAATCCCGACTACCCCTATATAACACTGCTTCTTGCATTTAGAAATCGTATAGAGATAAAAATATCTTACATTTACACAAAACCTATATTACTGATTCGTTGTATAACATTCTTTTATTCAAAACACGTGAATACAATTTGATAAGAATTTTTTGATTTATGTTATAATACAACAACAACTTAAATACCAAAAGAAGCAGATAGATCCAATAACACCAAAGAAAAGCGAGAAAATGCTTTGAAAAAATAATTTTTTTTCCCTTATTTCTTTCCAGAATCACAATTTATTTATGTTTCGGGGGCTAATTCATCTTATTCAGCCGAAATTAGGATAAATCCGTAGATTATGATTGGAAAATTGAAAAAAATCCAATAATAAATGGTAAGTTGAAAATTGAATAAAATGTTCTTGAATACTGTACTCTGTATCTATTTTCCTATATGTATATTGAAAATATGACGATAAATTGTTTAACATAAATTAAGGATGAGCTCTCTAGAATATATGTACACTGTACAGAGTACCCATCTACATACATGTTATCTAGACATGAATAATAAAAATAGGTTGAAGAGAATAATGGAAGAGTAAAACTTTTTTAATATAATCGAATACTTTTATGTAAGATGTATAAGTCAAACTACTTGTTTGTTACATGCCACTATCGTCACTGTTATCTGTTTATATATGTCTGTCATATCAACGATGTATCATCCTATTAGTATATCGTATTATGCAACGAAGTAGGTTTTAGAGATTTTGAATTTTAGTAAAATAGAAATTGTATTACATTTCACATTATTGATAAAGGATATAGAACCTGAAAAGAATTTACATTCAGGATCGCCACAACGAAATTTCTCAAAATAATTCGGTTTTCAACAATATCAGACGCCTTCCAGCTATCGTATAGGAGGTTTTCCGCAAGCTTCTAGTTTCGGTGAAGCTGGTTGCGAGGTAAAACTTAACTTGTTCTAGCCATCACAATCTATTTGATTTTATAGGGTTTTCCAATCCAGAGTGATATGATTTCTTAAAAAAAACAATCAAGTCGTTTGTCATGAATAGCACGTTCAATATTGACTTGTAAAGCTTGAAGAGAGTTTGGTTTATTGCTAAAGACCAATGACTTGAAATAACCCCACAAGAAATAGTCTAATGGTGTTAAATCACAACTTCTTGGAGGCCATTCAATATCACAATTTCTTGAAATAATCGAACCTCCAAACTTTACTCGCAATAACTCAATTGTTGCACTTGCTGTGTGGCACGTAGCCCCGTCTTGTTGGAGCCAAATGTTGTCAAGATCAACTTCTTCCAATTTCGGCCATAAAAAGTGGGTTATCATCGATCTATACCGATCTCCATTGACAGTAACGATGTTACCAGCTTCATTTCGAAAAAAATACGGACCGATGACTCCACCAGACCAAAAACCACACCAAACTGTCAATTTAGATGAATGTAATGGTTTTTCATGAATATCTTGTGAGCCTCATCGGAGAAGATGATTTTCTTCAAAAAACCGGTATCGTTTTCAAGTTGTTCCAAGGCAAGATCAGCAAATTCACGACGTTTACGGTGGTCCAATGGCTTCAGTTCTTGAGTGAGAATAATTTTATACGGATGCAAACCCAAATCCTTTCTCAAAATCCGCCAGGTTGTGGTTTGAGACAGTCCCAATTCTTGAGAACGTCTTGGAATCGACAAATTGCAGTCTTCAGCAACACTTGCCTGAATGGCAGCAATATTTGCATTACTTCGAGCGAATCTTTGTCTTATTGGCACTTCAACATTATGTAAAGAAAATGTACGCTCAAAATTTTCAACAATTCGACGAATAGCAAGCACACTTGGACGATTATTACGACTATAAAATGGCAAAAGCGCACGAAAAGTTGCAACTGAAGAACGATTATTTTGATAATAAAACTGAATAGTTTGTAAACGTTGTTCTTGCGTATATCTCACCATGATGAAATTGTAAACATTACTGAGTACAATGAAACAAAAAATGACAGATCATGACATATTACAAATGGCCGAAACGTCACTTAAAAATCATATCATTCCTATTGGAAAACCCTATATAAGCTCTATTATATTTACTTGTTTGGAATGATTTCTTATCTCGTGATTCATTTGAGCTATATAATTACTGGTTTTCTTTGTCTCTCACTTTGTAAAACACCCTTTACATCTTATGTAAAGTGTTTGAACCTGGAGAAAAATCGCTTCAATTCCAGTTCCACCTCTTCTTCTTTGCACAGTTACTATCGATTTCATTTACTCCTGTATTTGAAATGATTTGACCCATGATTTGCATCCATATAATATTATGAATAATTCAACATAAGCAGTCTTCGTATATTTTGCCCTTGCCTTAAATTCTTCGTTTCGATTATCTCTATTCCGACTCACATCGGTATCAGGGTTGAAATGACTCACTTGTAACCATAACAATTTCGGTTTTTTATGTTACAAAGAATAATCCATATTCCTCCATTCACTCGTTAACCACTCCTTTTCGTTCCAAAAACCATTATAGGATCTCGACCATTACTGATTACTGATAGCATCTCTTTTTGTACCTGACTATACCGCATCTGGTGTTTATCCAGGGTTTTCTTGGCGAAGACTATGGGCTGCTCGGAACCATCGGGGTACAAATGCGATAGCGCGGCCCTAATACCGTCTGTTACGCATTCGTCGCTAATACGAGAGGGTAGTCTTTCCGATAATTCACTAGTTTGGCTGCTTCGACGATGTGTTCTTTTATTTGGTGAAATGACTCTTCCTGTTCCTTTAACCACCGGTATTGGACGTCTTATTTCGGAGTTTGTTTAAAGGTGATGCAAACTGCGAGAAATTCGGAATAAATTTGTTATAGTAGTTCATTTTACCAAGGAGTGCTTGCAGTTCCTTTAAATCTTTTGAGCGGGCCATCTGTTCGATAGCCTGAAGGCCCTTTGTGGTGGGACGAATTCCCGCAGCAACTATTGTATGACCAACATATTCAACCTCGGTCTGAAAAAATGTAGATTTTACTATTTACATTTATTCTCTCTCTCTCTTCTCCCTTCGCTCTCTCTCTTTCTCTCTCTCTCTCTCTTTTACTCTCTTACTCTAGCTATCACATCCCATGAAGGAATTTTGGCGCCAACACTTTTCTAAATCATTCGGATTTGTGATGACCTTGCAACGTGTCCCAGCAATCTAATTCGGTTGTTCTTAATGAATGGTTCATACGAATCCGATATTCGTTTTCCGCCAGTTTAATTGGACCAAAGCTAGATAATATTCTATAGTTGTTAGAGGGCAGAGTCCAATGGTCTAATGATTGATTAATAAAATGCGAGCTTATACACGACTGCGATAGATGTATAGATCGCATTAACTTTGATTGGGAATAAAAAACTCGAGTCTGGTTGCAATTCGGACTTTTATGTCTGCTTGCTTTTCATTTGATGATGTTATTACTGACCCGAGGTATTTAAACTCTTCTACGCTATCAAAATTATGCTCACCGATTCCGATATTTGCCATAGAGATGCTCCTGGGTGTTGACATGAGTTTTGTTGTACTGCTGTTGACTTGCAAAGTAAATTGTCTTGCGTAGCGTTCGAGCGGTATGAAACTGTCGTTGACATCGTCTTGCGCCACGAAAAACGATTTCGTCTGCAAATTCAAGAATTTGGCCCGACTTATGAAATCGAGCGCCAAGTTTCGTTGTTATTTTTTGTTACTACGTACTCTAGCGCCAAAATGAACAGCACAGGCGTGATTGCATCTCCCTGTCGAACACCAGATGTTTTTTCCAAGGAGTCTGATACAGTTCCTTCGAATACGCGCGGCCCATAAGTCCTCACGTTTGATGCAGTCATATGCTTTCTGATATATAGCTGATGTAAAGGGTTTTCCAATAAGAGGTTTCGTTTTGAGTAGCCTGCTATTTGGGAACCTGTCAATTTTGAAGCTGTCATCTTTTGACATTTGACAAGTAAAAACTACGCCATTATTAAAAATGGTACGATACACGCTTCAACAATGCATTGAAATTGTTAAAATTCACTACAAAAATGGCGAAAATTTTGCAGTCACAGTTCCCAAAAAACTAAATCACTTTTGGGTCGTCGTGAAGCACCTTCTCGGCTGGCAATAGTGAAACTGGTGAAAAAATTTGAGCTGTTGGGATAAGTTAGTGATGTGAAGAATCGAAACCGTGTGCGTCGCTCAATATTACTGCTGAGAATATTGCTGCTGTAGCCCGTAGTGTTGATGAAAATCCAGGTTTGTCGATTCCTCGCCGATCTTTGGAATTAGATATTCCACAAACGACATTACACCGTATTTTGCATAAAGACTTAGGTCTTAAGGCTTTTAAAGTTCAGTTAACACAAGAACTCAAGCCGGTCGATCACCATAAACGTCGTATCTTCGCTGATTGGGCCCTTTAAATGCATCAAAATGATCCGGTTTTTCATCGAAAAATCATCTTCAGTGATAAGGCCCATTTTCACCTCGAATGCTACGTTAATAAGCAGAATTGTCGCATTTGGGGCTCAGAAAATCCAAGAATGATTGTTGAAAAACGTCTTCATCCTCAACGTGTCACTGTTTGGTGCGGTTTTTGGGCTGGCGGTGTGATTGGACCTTACTTATTCGAAAATGAGGCTGGTGCAACTGTTACGGTGAATGGATTGTGCTACCGAGCTATGATTAATGATTTTTTATGGCCGGAATTGGATGATATTGATGTGGATGACATTTATTTAGTGCAAGGTAGCGCTACGTGCCACACAAGCAACGAAACAATCGCAATTTTGCAAGAAAAATTTCCTGACCGTGTTATTTCTCGAAGAGGTAATCACAATTAGCCACCGAGATCTTGTGATTTGACACTTTTCGACTTTTTTCTTTGGGGCAACGTGAAATATAAGGTCTATGCCAATGCTCTACATCGATTCAAGACCTTAAAGATGGAATTCGTGAAGTTATCGAGGACATACAGCCACAAATGTGCGAATTGGTCATGGAAAATTTCATGAAAAGGATATGGTGCTGCAAGCGTAGCCGTGACGGCCATTTGGCTGATATCGTTTTCAAATGTTAATGGCATACCTTCCTCTTTACAATGAAATAAACATTCATTGATTTTCCTTAAAAATACTCGTTTTTTAAATATCAAAATGAAACCTCTTATTGGAAAACCCGTTATGCTTGGTTCCAAATAGGGACAATATGAACGAATAGATTTGATGCGAGAACAGAGCCTCCGTGTTTAATTAATTCAGCGGGGATTCCTTCGAGACCGGGTGCTTTCCCATTTTTTATTCTACTAAACGATGCTTCTATACTTCGTCTGTGGAATATTCTACGAAGACCTCCTCACCCGGTTCTGATAGGGGTCACTTCGTCAGTCCGGTTTAGAAGATTTTGAAAGTTTGCGATACTGAGAGCACATCAGGCACGTTTGTTCTCAGTTATCCATTCCCATCTTTGAGGACTGTACTTCTTAAATGGAAGTCGTTTCGCGAGCCACAGCTCCCCGATGTTGATTGGAGGTTCTTCGTTATTAGAGTGTCGATTTATTGGTCAGTGACTGCCGATTAATCTCTCCTGTGATACTTGATCTTTTAAAGCATCGACATTTCCACGGACGGTCTTTTGTGCTTATCTATTCAATGTAGATAATAATTTGCAACCGTTAATGCCCCTATCATCACCTCGCGGCCGTGGCCATTCGCCATTACCGCCCGGTCTTTTCCCACCGTCACTCCTTCAAGAGGAGTGGTCCAAGTAGGCACCAAGTGGCCTCAAGTATCACAATATATAAAACCATGAACGGCAATGAAGTTTCTCACAAAAGATTAACAAGTATACGTATATGATTCCAATTGGATTATTTAACTTCTTTTGTGTATTAGTGTTACACTGTAAAAACATATTTTTTAACGAGACAGATATATAAAATCAGAAAGAGATGAGTAGTGCTATTCCTCTTTAAACAATTATCCGCTTCCGATATTTTTTGAATTGGAATTTCATAAAAAAAAATAGTAAAAAATCAACAATAGGTAATTTCTTGTAACTTCCATTATCTGTATATTACAGCTGTTTAACTATCTTAAATTTTGACTATTAACAAAAAGGTACCAAGGATTGTTCTAGGATGTGCCAAACAAGAAAAAAAACGATAGTATTAAACTGTCCACTTGCATGTCCTTGCGGTTTCCCCAACTTTCAGTTTATTTTTTAAATTCGTATGTCACCTGTTTGAGTAATTTATAATTCGACAAATAACGACTAATTTCGACTAGACGTTACAATAGCCCGATGTATTAAGTATAAAACTGTCTATATGCCATGTCTCAGCGGTCTCCCCAGTTTTCAATTTTTTATTTAAGTTTATGTCGACTAAAATTATGAGGGTCAAAGGGATTCTTCTAAGACATCATCAGGAGGTTACAATAGCTCAGACGACTAAGATTATGAGGATCACAGAGATACTTCTATGACGTGATCAGGAGAATACTATAGCTTTATGTATACTAAGTAATAAACAGTTTATATGCGATGTCTCAGTGGTTTTCCCAATTTTAAATTTTTCATCAATCTCCTGATGACGTCCTAGAAGAATCTTGGTGATCCTCCTAACCTTAGTCGACATATAAACTACTCAAACAAGTTAAATTGGTATGCCGTACAAATTAAATAAAAAATTGAAAATTGGGGAGACCGCTGGGACATGGTATATAGACTGTTTATTACTTAGTACATTGGGCTATTGTAATCTCCTGATGACGTCTTACAAGAATTCCTGTGATCTTCATACTCTTAGTCGACATGTAAACTACTCAAACAGGTGGAATCGGTATGCCATACAAATTAAGTGGAAAATTTAAAATTGGGGAGACTGCTGGGACATGGACAGTTTATTACTTAGTACATGGGGCTATTGTAACTCTGTAACCTCTTCATGACTGCATAGAAGAATTCTCGTGGTGCTTAGGGTATTAGTGGAAATATAAGCTACTCAAACAGTAGAAATGTCCATGTTATATATAATTATTTAAAAATTGAGAAAGCGGAAGGTCGTTATATATATGGCATATGGCCCTATTAGCTCTTATCACTTGAAACTATTTTATTGGCTTGATGGCATATTATAAGAATCCTCTAAACCAAAGGATGTTTTTTCCTTTGGTTCGAGGGGAGGGGTATTATCAGGGAAGTAATTGGCCAGTGGTACTGTCTTGTTATGTAGAAAAATATACTTCTTGTTACGTTTATTCTAGATGATTTAAGGTTTAGAACTTAACCATTAGCCGTGTTTTAATATTGGAGCACTATCCGACGCCGAAGGGAAATTTCTACTGAGACTGTAGCTATTTATTCACTGGTGTCGCTATAGCATAAAAATGAAAAAATAAATTCTTCTATAAAACAAACATTTAACGACCTGAAGTGTTACCAATTAACATTTATTTTGGCATGACGTTATAAAAAATAAATCATCTTGCGGCGTTTTAAATTTTTATTGTAAGAATAATTTTCTAATGGTTTAAGGGTTGTACAAAACAAAGGAAATTGTAAATTTCCCTCCCGATAAATAGGTAGAGCAAGACATTTTATAATCGGTTTTTAACTAAAAAGTTGAATGAAAAATCTTAGTTTAGAATTAAATAAATTAATTATATGCAAAAATAGCGCGCTAAATATAAGTTTTGACATAGAAAATTTCGTGCTCCGGATACAGCTATCGGGCGCAAATAAAAAAACACGGCAATTATCTTTTATGCGAGATTGGTGGCATCTGGGGTTTAGTAGTAGTACTAAAGAATTGTATATTAGTTTATTGTGCAAGCAGATTATAATAGTCGGGAACAGAACATCTAGCGAATTTAGAGAATTTTCGATCGATGTATAAATACGAGTGCAACAAACAGAATCAGTCAGCCTTGGTGTGCCATTTGAGAGATTCGGTACGCGAAATATTAAAATCGAAAGTTAGTAGCGAGAAAGTAATAAGTGGTGTTAAGTGAAAATAATGATACAATTAATAATTGTGGAAATTGTGCGATTTAGTGTTGGAAAAATTATTGTTGGAATATTTTGGGAATATTCCAGTAGTGACATAAATATTAAGTAAATATTTGGAAATTCTACAGAAATTATTTCCGGTATTTACGAGATTATTGTAGTCGTGTGTAAATGTCGAGAATTGTTGTTGTAACCGTCAAATTCTAAAACGATATTCACAATCAAGTGATACGAATCGGTTTTGACAGGGCAAATTCATAACAATTGGTGACAGCGGCGAGATTGTGAATATTAGATGGTGGGTGTTAATAATTTAACGGTTACCAAGCAAGGGTTAGACCCGGATCATTATGAGTTCAAAGATATAATAGAGGAAAAACAATGATAAACGTGAGATGGTGGAGACCATTCCTGGACTACCTGGAACCTTCGATATGATACAATTATTGGCTGTTATAACAACAAAACCAATCATTGAACCAAAGGTTTGATCAATAAAGTAAAGAAAAAATGTATCAAAACCTTGATCAACAAAGTAGGGAGACGCACCAAAGGTTTGATCATTGAAGAAAAGAGGTGAGGCAAGGATTTAAAGCAATCAAAATAGATAGAGAAAGAATCGAGATGAAACTGGATCAAATGGTAGAGGAGCAGAAGGTCGAGTATTCACATTGCAGTGGGTCCAGATGTTAGAAATTGCTGTTGGCAATAAGGTAGAACTGGATGATGAAGATCATAAAGTAGGTGCCATCGGTCGGATGAACCATTGGGCGTTGTGGAATGGAGTGGTGGCAAGGAAACAGCCGATATGGAGAATCTTCTGAGGTTGCTCGAGAACGATGACCAATTCAACCGGGATACTCAACCGGATGCAGAATCGACACCTCATAGTGAGCCATGAAAATGATGATCCTGATACTGGAGGTGTGGAGGTTAGCATGAAAATTAAACACGTATTTCAATGCAAGGATGATGCCGAGGAGAAATGGTGGTATTTCGTTTAGACGGTTTAGAGGGACCTAAAATGAATAGAAACTGGGCAGAACGAATTGGGACTTGTGGAGTGATAAACTCAGGGTTGGAACGGAGTTCCTTAGATAAGGCATTGAAATGTATCTGGAGGAGATGCCGGTCAAGGCGAGTGGACTTTAGAGATTGTTCATCAGTAGTAACTCTTAGAAAGGGTCAAGGAAGCGCTGGAAGGCTGTGGCTGCCCAGCGTGGGCCACATGTATTTTGTCACGGCCCATGCATGAAAAGTAGATGCGTGGAACACATAACCCAAAGTGTTTGTAGGAAATGGAGGAAAGTACGTGCAAATAAGGAGGGCGAACTGTTTCAAAGATGATTTATGGAAGGGATGTACAATCTACCAGAAGAATGGAGCAGTAACAGTGATACTAAGTTGAACGGGCTAAACCTTAGGTCGCTAAAAATCGAGAGGGACAGAAAAACTTGGAAAAGATTGCTTATGAAATGCTGGTCAAAAATGGCGATTGTAGTGGGGCGGCTGTTGACAAGTATGACGGGATGGATGAAGAAATGCGTGAGCTGGTGGTGCCGAAGGTGGAAGAGAAGCGTGACGTGCTTGCAATGATGGAATGGATTGTCATGAAGCATGGGGTTGAGATGCAATAGAACATGGCGAGCAACGGCATTATTGGACGGCGTCGGAATACGATAATGAATAGGTGGAGTTACGATCTCGCCTATTGGGTTGACGTTTTGAACGATTAGATTGGTGACATATGGGGTTTAGTAGTAGTACTAAAGAATTTTATATCATTTTATTGTGTAGTAGACTATAAAAGTCTGGAACGAAAGATCTAAGCGAATCTGAAATATTCGATCAATGTATAAATACGAGTGCAACAGTTAGTCAGTCTTGGTGTGACATTCGGTACGCAAAAGATTAAATGCGAAAGTTAGCATCGGGAAAATAATGAGTGGCGTGAAGCGAAAATATTGGTGTAATTAAAAATTGTAAATGGTTGTGATTTAGTGTTGCATCACAACAATAAACCATTTTTACAATTATTTATTAATTCATTTTTCATACACCATTTACAATTATCAATTACATCACTATTTTTGCTCTACGCCACTTATTATTTACCCGCTCCCCACTTTCGAATCTCCCAAATAACTCCCTAAGGCTAGCCCATTGTGTTCGTTTCTCGGTTCTATTCTAAACTACAACAGAGTGGCTGACACGAAGTGTTACCAAAACAAAACGCTACAGAATTTTTATGTTTTGATGAATTATATTGAATCAAAGTAAAAAATGTTCACAATAAATTTTCGAATTGCATTATCAGTTTTCGATTTGGCCACCCTTAGCCGCGATTATGGCCTTCAAACGGCCGACAAAGCTATTGCATGCAGCACGAAAGTGGCCCTGCGGTATTTTGGCCCATTCCCGGCGAAGCGCTTGCTTGAGATGATCGACACTTTGGTATTTTTTTGTCCCAACCTTGCTCTTCAAAATACCCCAAACCGAGAAATCTAGTGGTTTTGCAACCGGTGAATTTGGAGGCCATTGGGCAGTGGAAATGAACCGCGGAACGTTGTTTCTCAGCCAATCTTGATTGACGCGCGCTTTATACTCGGCGCCGATTCCTGTTGAAATGTCCAAGCTCTGTGGCCGAAATGTTTTTGTGCCCAAGGCTTCAACGCTCCCTCAACACATGATCCCGATAAATTTGAGAATTTATCTTGATGCCACGGTCCAAAAAAACGAGCGATGAACGGCTTTCGGCCGTTACGGCGGTCCAAACCATCACCATCAGCGGCGCTTGGTTTTGAGCAATCCGTTGGTAGAACGGCCGGGCAAGTAAATCCGGTCGTTTTGCTTGTTCACATATTGCTCAATAACGAACGGTGGCTCATCGGAGAAAACCAAATTCGGCAAATCGCCACTTTCGTGAAAGGTGTTTCGAGAAAGGTGTGACCATGCGTTTTATAGAATTTCAAGGCCTTTAGTCCAAGATGATCTTTCAATGTGTGCTGCATCCGTTCGAGCGAAATGTTCGCCTCACGAGCCATTTTTCTGTCGCTACGGCGCGGATTTCGAGCCAGTTTGGCCTTCACCTTCCGAATGATATCCGGCGATGTTGCAGTGCGTTTCGGTCCACCACCATGGCATTTTGCAATGCTGCCAGTATCGTTATAACGATTTGTGGTGCGATACACAAACATTTTATTTACATGCAGATGTTTTAACTGGATAACAATCTGCGGCTGTAATATTTCCCACTAAAATGCTTTGATCCACCAGTGATACAGGTTTGACAGCAATGACAGTCTGAAGTTGGTAACACTTCGTGTCAGTCACCCGATATAATCTGCTATACAAATACACTGTTATAAAACTATATCTAATGCTACTACTCTAACCTTGATGCCACTAATTTCATTAAAATCGTAGCAATGATCTAAACGTTAAACGAGCAACTTTTGTTGAATAAATGTCGCGCCCATACTGAATTAAATGCCCACCAAACCAATTGATGAGATCGTAACAATATCAAAACAGAATTAGAATGATCGCAAGCCGAGCATTGCAAGTAAATTATTTTAAAGTATGGCAGTTTCAAAACTTTTTTCGATCATTCGAAAGGTTTGTTCTAATGCCCTTGTCGAGCGGCGAGTGATGAACGTAATTCCCAGCTATATGATGTACTTCTCTAAGTACAACCTATGTCTGTGATTTTTTCGATAAAACACGATGACATTAAATATGCTCAACTGATGATAGTATTTAGAATGGAATTCCATTAAAAAGTTAACAATAGTTGGTCAGTTATTAGCGACGCTAATCAAACAGCGACAACATTTTTTAACTGAGCGTTTTTATATATAGAAACGTGTATATATCAGATAATTCTGCTCTCAAAACGCATCCCAACAAATGACAAAAAAAATTGTAAATTTATCGATTAGCTTTAACAACGAATTTGTCTGCCCGCCTGTCTGTAAAATTTCCAGTATTCATATCCTCTTTGTTATAAATAAATGAAAAGCTCATCGTATTGACTCCAGCTGATACACGTACAACGATATAGACTAGAGAGGAAAGAGTATTATGACATTTTTGAACTTTTCACCAAACTAGAAAAGCGACAAAATAATGTCCTGTGAAATCTGTTTTTTTTTGTATTATTTTGGAGTGGTATGAGACTGATATGCTTTTGCTACGGGTTAGAAAAAAAAAAATCTAAATATTTTCCGTTGTCATATCCACTATCCATATCATTGTACCCAGAACATTATAAACTTTTAAGAGTTTAATGGAATTTTAACAAGTATTGATTTATATGCATTGGTATGTGTGCTTGCTATTAAACGTCTGCCCACAAAATTTTTTTCCTTGTAGAGCGTTTCAACGCCACCATTCAACGAAGACATTATTCTTAAACTGTTAACTTAGTTAACGATCCTATAAAATCAACAAATATAAATTATCTCCCATCGGGCCCATATATCACCGATATTGAATCATCATTACAAAGAAATTTATCAAACTGCAATAAAATATGTTCATCTGTAGATAACAATAAACTGGTAAAATCCAATTTCGCGCAGTACATACCGAACGGAATCTCTCTCCCTCTCGTATACTCACTCGCATGTAATGAAAATTCAATGAAGATGGATTTGACGTATTTTCGGAATCTTAATATAAATAAAAAAAAATGAAGCTAGAGATTTGCGGACTATATACGAGGCAATAAAAACTTTTCGCTTAATCGACATAATTTGGATTTTATGAGTCGTGCATACAAGGACCGTTATTATATTTTATCTGATGGCCTTCGTCTTTTTATGGATATAAGCTCCTATTTTGTAAACCCCATTCGCATAACGAGAAATAATTTAAATTGTTGATTTTGAAATGAAAATTGTCGCACCCAGATAAAATTATTTCACCATCAGCTTCATTTTCTGTATTATAGTCGTCTTAATATGTCATTTAGAAAATGAATGAAAGTCATGATTTGACTTTTCTTTTGTGTTTCGCTGTGGCGTATAAAAGTATAAAAACAAATATGAGGGAGGTTGGGTGGTTGTATACATTTATATTCTGTTATGGATTTATGTACTTATGTAAGTCGGAATGAACAGATGTAAGCATTTTATTATTATGTGTGCTCTGGATGTTGGCGCCATTTCAAATTCGTTTTTGTTACAGTTCATAGTTCAAGGGTTTTTGACGAGGAATAAAGTCTATTTATACTCCTCAATAAAGACGTTAAATAATGAATAAAACATTTCAAAAATAGCTATTGGTTACATTTAATAAACCAACCAGGACAACAAAACAGACATTGCATCTCAATATGTTCATGGGAATGGCATTAGGTTTTCTCCTGCGAAAGCCATATACGAAATTTCATGTTACAGTGTAAGTATCAACCCCAACTAATTTGTACGCACTACCATGTACCTCAGTCGACTTGTCACATAAAACTTTTTCAAAAATCCAATGTTGTTTTTCCACATACCGGAATAATTTTTTCAGGTCTTTTGATTTCATTTGGTTTGGCCGCGGATTTTTTTTCCATTTCCATGCGGTCACCCAATTTTGTATTAATTGTAGCAATGGTTACTGGACGCGAAAATTCATTTAGGGCGACGTATTTAAAGTTAACCCAGCGTTATATCCCAATAAAAATTTTTAATCAGGCAACACTAACATAGCAATAATTAATTTGCTCTTGTGTGAAGTTAGCCCAGTCCAGATTTTGATGCATTTCATTAAAATATGTTATATTTTATCCCAGAAATTTTAGGCATGCTACGTCGGCAACCGAATTGGTGCTCCGAGAACAGTCCGCTCTCTTCAATTCGCGGTGTAATGCGAATGGCTAGTAACCTTTCTAGGAGTTTCCCCATAACCGGTAGTGTCCAGGAAGTGAATCTCTATCGCCAGGTTTCCTGATTACAACCATTTCGCCCGTTTTCCAAACTTTAGGGAAGTAACCAAATTTTAAGCAGCTGTTAATAATTTTACTACGCTAGGACCTATGATGGGCCATGCCTGTTTGTTGATTATTTCAGCGTTTTATTTATCAAGTCCTGGTGACTTGTTGCGTTTAAAGCAAGTAAGAGCACTGATGACCTCCTCCTACGTAAAGGGGGGGGGGTCTTTTCGTATCAGTTTCGTCTGGCACAAGTGAGTTGAGTAACTCCAACCGTGTTTCATGCCACGTATCAGTGACGACTCCATTTGTCTTCCTAATGGTATTCAAAACTTGAAGAGGTTTTGCTTTACATACAAGACCCCAGGGGTCTATTACCATGTTCCGTCACGTACCGTATGAAACTACTTTGCTTTGCTTTAAATACTTCATGGAAGTATTTATTTCTTGCCGCTCTGAAGAGAGTCAATTTCAACTCTTGTGCTCTTTGGTCCCTCTCCGTCTGGTATGCTCTTCTAGCTTGTGCATAGAACATCGAAGTTCCCTTAGATTAGAGTTCCACCAACTATTTCGTTTCTTAGCTAATTTCTTTCTAGGAATTGATTTGTTGCAAACACTGTTTTACTGTGTTGAGATCAGCTCCACAAGAGCATCAATTTCATCTATCGAATTAACTTCTTAATGCAATGCAAGCTGACTATTCTGTGGCGCGTTTGATAATTCAAACGTGATGACTCTATGGTCACTAGATGTTCAACTTTCTTTTACACACCACCCAACTATTGAGTTCAGCAAGGCTTCGTTAACCATTGTTAAGTCAATGTTAGAGTTCCCATTAGACGAGAACGTCGTTGGATTTCCCTGCTCGTTCATTATGAAAAAGTCACTTCTGGATACGAAGCCTTCTACTTTGCTTCCGTCTTCATCGGTTAAACGGTCATGCCACATTTTACTTCTAGCATTGAAGTCTCCGATGATCATTACCTTTTTGTGTTGACCCGATATAGAGCCTAGGATCGATTCGATTTTGCGCAGATGGTATTCGATCGGTTCACTGTATTGGGCATATATTGAAAATAGGTAGAATGAAGCAACTTCCGATGATATGTGCAGTGGCTATCACAGAACTGACTTAGCTTCACCATGTTCATGCCACCACTATTAATACTAATAACAGTCTTGGGATTCTCAGAACAGCCAGTTGATACTCTGGCTATAGCATGCATGCCGCTGATTTGACCTTTGCTCGAGTATGATTGTTACATACACAATGTATCTAAGTCGTGGGTGTAGATGCGTTCACATATCTTTGATCCAACTATTTTAGCGCCCTGCATGTTGAGGTGAGCGATACGTAAGTTGCTGTTACAATTCCTGGTATTATGACTAATCATCGTGTTTAGTGTTTAATTTCAGCCGTTGTACAGCACTTTTGTATGCGTTGCATGAAACGCGAGTTACTTGGTGGTCATGTGGTTTTTACATTCCCTTGCAGCTTGCATAACTGGCAGGTTTGCCTTTATTTTGACATCCCTTGTAACTATGACCGTGTTGTGCACAGTGAGAACAGGTTTCCGTACGCGCCCTACAATTCTTTGCAATATGATCGTTTCGCGGGCACCTCAAGCACCTAGTCCGAGTCCCAAACTCTCTCACATGGCATCGTACCCAGTCCGTCTTCCATAGTTTAGCAACGTGCTTTTGGTTGCCGGTTCTACTTCTACCACATAGCGGTGTCTTTGTTTTTCGCACCAGTTCTATATAGAACCTTAAAATGTTTTCGATCCAGGCAGTTTTGATTAATTAGGCTGTTTGTGACCATGTCGCCATTAAGCTCAGAGCTGACATCAAAGATAATTACCTTAGCTAATCTCTTAATAGACACTGGTTCGGTGGCTACTAGACTCACGCCTTCCAACTCTACGTTTTCCGCCAATACCTTCAAATCCGAGGAAGAGTCAACTGTAACCGCAACACTATTTGGGCCAGCGTTTGTTACATAGTAAGTCTTAATGTTTGTTTCATTAGGACGTTTGATTTCCTTGATTTTCTTAGTTATCTCGTTAGTCGACAGGCTGGAACAATTATCTCTAGCTGAGATAATTATCCGTTTTGCTTTTGTCTTATTTTGTCAAAGTTTTCTGTTTCTACGTTTCTTGCGTTTTTGCCGACCGTTTGCAATTTTTCCTGTTTTGTCTGAATTGGCACTAGGAATTGAATCCTATGCAGCCATCTCTGGTGTATTTTCCACAGTGCTGGCTGCAAGTGCACCTATGGTTGCGTGCTTCCTCCAGTTTACCAACAACTATATTAGTTTCCGCAACCACCTCTAGAATATAAATTTTAGTGTTTTTAATTTGATTTGGCAATTCCCGAAATTTATGCTCAGTGAGTTTCATGTTTCTTGTATGCTCTATCACCGTTTGAAGAGAAACGATTTTCATCATCGTGTCCTCATCATACCCGATAAGCTCGGCATTAGAGTTCAAATCGTTAAGATTCTTGTCATATTTCATCTTTTTAGGTGCCCTTTGGCCGTCAGCTTTTTCCGAAGACTGGCCGGGATCACGTCTTGTCCCCTTACCCATATCTCTGGGTAATTCACTAATTAAAATTAGCTTATGCTTGTTGTTATAATCTATTTAAACGTTTAAAAAGTTAATATTGTTTAGATTTCTCTCCCAAACCTACTAATGTCCCTACCACCATATCCACAGTAACAAGGTGGGTGAAATTGTCCAAAAGTGGCCAGGAGTCATTAGAAAAGGACAACCGCCCGGGTTGTCCCACAGTTATTATTAGCCATGAAAACGTAAGCTTGGCAGAATCAATTGTTTGGAGGACTGCCGTATTTCTGTTTCGCGGAAAGCGTGGAAACTATCCCCTTCATATGGTACCACTTATACCATATAACATGACCACCTTCACAAGTCAAAAGTAAGTGTGCGATGGCTTCTCCGTGTTTTGACCGCAGAGTAAAAGAAAATGCATGTTCAAACTTCAAAACAGACGATGAAACATAGATTCATCATTGGGGTCCGGAATCCGAACAAGAATCGATGCAATGGATTAAACGTGATGAACCACCACCAAATTAATTCAAAACTCAACCGATTGCTGGGAAGGTTTTGGCAACAATTTTCTGAGATGCTGAAGGAATATTGATGATTGATTATGTGGCACCGAAAATTACAATCATAGGCATCTATTACGCAGAGGTAAAAAAAATTGAAAAAGCGATCCGGGAAAAACGGCCAGCATCCACCGTACAGTGCGGACTTGACACCCAGTGACTTCTTTCTGTTTCCCAATTTAAAAAAAATTAAAGGACCGGAAATTGTCCAGTGATTATGAAGTACAGTCTGTTGCAAATGAATATTTTATGGAGCGAAAGAAAACTTTTTATACAGGGCTTAGACAAAGTAATTGATCGATGTAACAAATGTATAAACCTTTAAGCAGATTATGTCGAAAAATAAAAGTATTGCTGTCTCACTCACTCTATTTTTCATATAGAAAGTTCATTGATTTTATTTAAATTTTTGTCCCGCTCGATAAAACTAAAATCACTTCGCTAAAAATAAAAAAGTCTCGGATTAGGACTACATGATTTTGACATGTATTCACTTGTGGCTAATTTTAGGCCAAATTATAAAAAATCGTTCAATGGCAAGTTTACCATAATGAACTCGAGGCTAGGAATTTCATTCATTTGTATTTAAATTTTCGTCTCGGATAAGGGCTACATGATTTTGAGATGTATTCATTAGTAGCCAATTTTAGGCCATGTAGAAAACAAAAATTTGTGTGGGCAAATCCTGGAAATGAACTCTGGGCTACGAATTTCATTGAGTTTTATTTAAAATTTTGTTCGGCTCGATAAAACTAAAATTTTTTCTCGCATGGATCTCCCACAATTCGCCTGGTCTGTAGAGATGCCGAATTTTGGTGAAGTATAGAATAAAATTTAAATAAGGATCTGAACTAATTTTGTTTGAAATGTAATTTAAAATCTTTTTGTTTTAACCGTTTTTTCATAAATTCTATATAATTTTGAAATATTTGCAAGCTGGCACTTCCGGTAGGCCGACCCCTTCCCCCCACCCCCGATTGTTTTTTTTCTTTTCATTGCTAATAGTTTTAGCTTACACGATCTATCGTCCGGATCCCCCATCGTTGTATATTTAACCGGTGAAAAGATTATAGATTATGATTCCAAAGTTTCCTTTGTTATAAAAGCCACTTTACATTTTTCCAGACACATTTTTCCCCATTTTCATTAGAGTTCCGCCGCATAAATTTATTTTTAACAAGCCCGGAAAAATCATAAAAATCAACTGATTTCATTTCCAGTACTTTAAACTTCAGCTTAGTGCCAATTAAAAGAATAAATTTGTACCAACCTCTTGGATGGTGATTTTTTACAGAGGTTTGTGTGAGTTCAAGTAGTCAAAACATACCAGCAACATATGAATTTTTATTCTGGTCGGGACACGAATCACTGTATAATGTTTAATGATTTAATATCTTTTTACTTTCGAGTGAATTTAAATGTTTAAAAAAATATGATCCAATATTGTTTTCGCTACGGGCCCCTTCCGCCTCATGCCACATGTAGCAATAAGGATCATTTGTAGCATAATCATGGATTGTCAGATTTTAAGTGCTGAAAACTGTTAAAAACCGACTGAGGTCTGCAAGTATATTTGTGTACTAGATCTGCTTCCAAATGGTGAACTATTTGCTTCGATATTAGAATATTTTTTTTAGTAGAATACGGTTTGGCAATACCGGTTTGGTTTGAAGATCTCGCAAGTCTTGCAGGTATCTACACTTGGCGATTTAAATTTTAAACTCATACTTTTAAAACAAATAATTAAGTTTTTATATTTATTTGTAATGTTTCTGAATATTTGGTTATATTCATTGATGTATGTTTCTCGCAGTGTAGACGCTTTAACGACGCTGTTTGAAAAACTCTCTGTTTCGCCAAAGCATTTTCGAATACATTTTTTGGCACACGATGGTTTTAAGACCATTTATGCCTAACGAATATTCCATTGTATTCAATCATTTTCACATTCATTTCTTCGGGCTACTGAAGACGTTTGAAGTTTTTGAATTTTTTATTTTGATTATCGATGCATGACGTCATGTACAAAATCCGCTCTTCGTACGATACAGGTACTGATCAACTAATTGCCTCCGTTTCAATTTTGCTGTCTCCTTTTCCGTTTTGATTTAACATTAAATGAGGCACCGGAGCTGCTTCGATTACCATTGCCATTGGATGGCTCGAAGTTTCGATGATCGACTGAATCACCGCAAGATTCAAACCCTAAATTATCTTACGTAGATTTTCGGGAGAGTCATGTTCAATTTCGCTCTCTTCATTACGCCTATTTTTGAAGTTTGGATCGGTTTTATTTGGAATGGAAAATGTAAATAGATTTTCATCATTTTCATTTAAAGACTGGTGGTTTGATGATAATTCGTTTTCCTTGACTGAAACAAGAATAAATAGATTGGTTGCAGATCGCAACAGTGGTATTTTACTTAAATTTCAACTTACTAATTTCCGTTCCTTGTTGATGTTGATTCGGTTGCTGAGGATATATATTCTCATTTTGTCCTTCACGAACCATTTCAACTATTAACTGGACTCGCAAACTCATTTTCTTTACAAACCCACTGGGGCGAAACAGCTTAACTAGAACTATTGATGCTATAAAAACCACCGGATCTACCACCTTAAATGAATTTAAGGAATGGTTTATTTACACGGAATTTGTACTAATAGCTATTTTGTATAAGGTAGGGGAAATTTGCCAGCGGAAAATAAGAGATTACGCTACTCGCCAATGTGACAGCACTATCACAAAAATGAATTTATTTTGTTGCGGAAATTTTTTATTCAGTTTGTATCACTTTTTCCACTAAACAAAACATTCCAGCGGAATAAAATATTAAAAGTAATCCTTAAAATGACAAATTGCTAGTTATCCGAAGTATTGGAACTCGGTATATGAAATCTTGAAATTTAACAGCATTCCGTTTTTCCACCATTTCTTAACGAATTACTATGCAATTTGGCTAGTAGTATTTGTTAAAGATTTTAAAGTGAGGTTTGGACAAAATTCTAGGATCTGTTCATAATGGACTAAACTTGGCCATTTCATAACCAATCCTTATAAAATTTGATTTCTTGATTGATTTTTGGTTGAAATATAAATTTTAGATGAAAATATGTTAAATGTACATTTTCGGCTGTTTCATAATTAATAATTGTAAAATTTTCATCGCAAACAGGGATCATTGGGACAATATTTATTGATTGTAATTTTTTAATTTTCCCGGCCATATAAGTTTTTTTCAGTTTCTGGCCAATATCTCAAAAACCCCACAAGTAACCAACACTTTCGGCTGTTTTTGTAATAACTAACGTATACTATACTGATGGCCAGGCTATGGCAACACTTCTTTCGAACGATTTGCTTGAAATTTTGACAGCCCGTCAGTCTGTTATTCCGCGTTACGAAACAATCATGTTTTCGTTCGAAGCGTTTCGAAATATTGAGAACTTATTTTCAAGGTCAGTGTTGTGTGTCCCTCGGCTGTGGGCGCACAGGAGCTTCGGCTGTAACTGTGTGCTCCTCGGCAATTATTGGTAGGCACGTCCACGTAGCGGAGGATGGGCACTGCTTTCACTGGCTAAGTTCTGCCAGGGACCTAGTGTTGGGAGGTAAACCTGACCAATTAAAGCAATGAATACAACGGAAAAAATACCCCAAATGATACACTAACTATCCAGTTGGCTAACCACCCTTCTAACGAGGCTGGCTCAATGGATTCTGAGGTGAGCCAATCTATACCCATTCATAATTAGTTTAAACTTGTCAAGATCACCAACTAGACAAACTAACTTAGCAAATCAGCTGAAAAATGAAAACGCTGAACTAAGTGAAGGAGAACCACACTGATGAAAAGGAACTCGCGAAGAAATAAATTGGACACTGAAAAACAAAAAAGACCTATCAAAAATCGAAGAGCAGAATTCTCGCCTGAAGTTGGAGAACAATCGTAAGCTACGGTAACTGGCATTACTAATACTAGTCCAACACATCGGCAACAAAAACAACAGCAAGAAAATCATCAACAAAAGGTTGCGCCGAAAGAAAAGGCTCCTCCGCCAATGAGGATGTTTGTTATGATGTATTCGGCACAAAAAAATTTGCTAGTATACAAACTATAATGAAATCAGTCACCAGGAGTACAGAGTAGGGTCACTAAACAATAACGTGTGGAAAATCAATACACCAGATTCCGATACATATAGAGCACTAGCCACAAAGCTCAATGAGGAAGGTAAAGACTGGTTCACGAACGAAGATAAAAACAACCGTGCAATTTAGGTTATGGCTAGAGGCCTTCATGCAACGTGAAAGAAGGAGGATATAATGGAGGACCTAAACACAAAAGATGTGCAAATAGAAGATGCAGTAAATAACTTAAAACGAAAGAGAGGTGAGAACAATGAAGTAAAAAAGATGGCTCTCACTCATCAAAGCAATTCTAAATATGAGGGCTGAAAGAGAACCCCTAAAGAAAAACACGAGACTCAATGCAAAAAATGTCAAAAATATTGCGGTCCGGAGCCTAATGCGATGCGCAAAATGTGCTGGAAAACACAACGCGAAAGAGTGTGAGGAAAGTAGAAACAACCCGGCAAAATGCATAAACTGTTAAGGGCATCATTCTGCGAATTACAGAAAATGTGAAGTAGAAAAAGAACTCCAAAGGCTAAGAAACAAAATGTATCAGTTTTCTCAAAACTCTAAGATTAACAGAGAGAAATCACATAAAACCCAAGCGGAGCCTAATCCACCAGTTATAGATACAGGGCACAAAACTTACTCGCAAATTGTACAACAATCATCTAATGCTATTACTGATGACCCTCTTGAAAGGATATGTAGAAGCATAGAAGCCATAAATGCTAGGCTAGCAAAGTAAGAACGTGGTTTGGACACTATATAAGCGTCTAGAAAAGCAAGAAAACACGAACGGGGCGACAGCTCTCTTATATTAGAATGAGCAAAACATCAAAAATTGTCACCTTGAACGCGAACGGACTAGCGCAGTATGTTCCACAGTTAGAAATTTTTTTAAATTTAGCAAAAATAGATATATGGCTATCGGAAAGCCATTTGACAGAAACATCATTTATTAAAACACGTGATTATGAATGTTATCGTGCTGTGCACCCAGGAGGAAAAGCAAAGGGAGGATCATCAGTAATAATGAAAAAGAATGTCAAACACTATGAAGAACGTGGTATCGAAGAAGAAAGTAAGCAAGTTAAAACCATAAAAGTTGAAACTAAAATAATGAATACAGTATTTCCTCTATCTACTTCCCTTCACGCTTTAATCTTAACAAACCAGACTCTTTAGATCTCTAGGATCTAATTTTATTATTGGTGGTGACTTTAATGCGAAAAACATCTATTGGGGATCAAGAATTACAACCCGTAAAGGAAAAGAGCTTTTCGAAGCAGGTCGGGTAAACAACTGCGAGTTCTATTCTGGAGGCCTGCTGACCATTCACCTGTTATTATGACACTCATCACAATGATAATTAATAAGATAACTTGCCTAAGCTAACAAATAATAAAATTGATCCGGACCCATTTCAACAACTAACTAGTGCCTATTAAAAAACCGGTAAAATTGGAAGACGAACTGGAGGTACTTAACAGTACTATTCAACAAGCAGCATGGTAAACTTCTCCTACTAATCATACCGAATCCCGTAGGAATCAAAATTATCCTCTTGAAGATAGGTAATTAGTTAGAGAGAAACGAAAGGCAAAAAAGACCCGGTAAGGAGCACATGCCCCGGAAAACAAAAAGATCCTCATTTATCTGTGCAATAAACTGAAACAACTTATAAAGGAAATTAAGAACGAAACTATTAATAAGTACTTAAGTGGTCTCACCGAACATAAAGACACTGATTACTCTCTTTGGAAACCAACCAAGGGATTAAAAAGAATCATAATGCATGCGCCGTCTATTAAAAATGCAATTTGCGGTTCACTTAGAAGAAACCTTTCAACCGGTACCTAGGCAAACTACAGATGAAAATATAATAACAATTAGCAAAATTGATGACCATTATATACGATCTCGAACATTACAGGAATTGAAAGATGAGATCAAGTACAATTTAAAAGCGGAAAAAGCTCCAGATTATGATTTAATTACTGGCCAAGTCGTAAAAGCCATTCCCGAGAAGGGATTACGAAAATTGGTTCAAATAATCAATGCTCAGACTAAAATATGTCCCACGACAGTAGAAGGTTGCTGAAGTAATTATGATTCCTAAACCAAAGGACAAAAGTTCGTACAGGCCGATTTCACTACTTTCTGTCATTTCAAAATTATTTGAAAAATTACTGCTCAAGAGACTCACGCGAATAATAGAAGAACGAAAAGTAATTGCACCACACCAATTTGGATTTAGGGCAAACCACTCTACGATAAAACAAGTTCACAGAAAATCGGACATAATAGAAGACGCACTTGAGAAAAATAAAATATGCTCCAGTATCTTCTTGGATGTAGCAGAAGCTTTCGGCAAAGTTTGGCACCAAGGACATGAATTTAAATTGCATCGAGATCTACCTATACCTATCGGCATTTCCGTGTAAAATATAACGGAGAATACTCTGAACTAAAGAGAATAGCAGCAGGCATACCACAAGGTAGCGTACTGGGTCCTATATTGTATATCCTGTACACCAGAGAGATGCCAAATACAGAAGGTGTTAGCAGACGATACAACTATTCTGGCAACTGGAAAGAGTATATCAGAAGCAACGACAAAACTTCAACAAGCAACCAAATCAGTGAGTAGCTGGGCCAAGAATTGGCGCATTAGCCTAAACGAAACAAAATCGGTTCACGTAAACTTCACAAGCCAGAAAATTAACTGGGTTCCGGTGGAACTTAATTCAAGGCAGGTTCCAAATGTAAATAAAGCCAAATAAATACCTTGGCATGACTCGATTGCAAGCTTAGATGGAAAGAGCATGTTAGAAAAAGAAGAATTGAACATTAAATATAGGAAAATGTATTGGCTAATAGATAGAAATTTTGAGCTTACAGTACACAATAAATTGCTATTATATCGGCAAATACTTAAGCCAGTATGGACCTATGGTATTTAACTTTGGGGTTGTACCAAGAAGACAAATACACAAATGATACAATGTTTTCAAAACTAAGTGCTGCTTCCACATTCAGCGGATATCTCGGCACCAAAGTGCAGACATACGAAGTTTGTTGGACACCACCAATGTAACAAGTCTTCAAACACAGAATCGTAACTGCCCAGGGCAGAGAAATATAATAAATTATGTCAATTAAAACGGGAGTAACCATTGGGTTACTGCCCGTCAAATCTAAATCTTTGTTAAAGAAAGATAAATCACTACATGATTTGTAAATCAGTTGTAATATAAAACTATAAATAAAAAAAAGTGTAGCTGAAACCGTGCGAATTTTGAAAAGAAATATGCGCCTTGGAAAAGAGCCAAGCAGAACTTGGGCATACGCCCGAGAATATTGCCATCGACCTCAACTCGGCACCTATCGCAGCAACTGGCTATTAGTCGCACCAGCCTGAGAAGAATACTGCACAAAGACCTTGGATTATTAGCATACAAGGTCCAGATGACTCAGCAGTTGGAAGCAAATGACCATCCGCTTCGATATCAGTTCTCTGCGTGAGCCATAGACGAGCTTCATGATGATAATTTTTAATTATCTGATATTGTGGTAAGCGCTAAGAACGCACTTTACTAAACTAAAATCAATGTGTCTATTTATAAATTTTTTCTTTATCATTCGATCCTCTATCGGCAATTTTTTGAGTTAGTTTTCATAAATTTTCATAAACATTTAAAAACATATAAAACTAGGCACGAGATTATGGATTTACCTTTGTTATTGCGAATAACAATTTGAGTCTATTGTTCTTGTATATTCCGATCGAGCCTGCACACCTTCTTCAAGTTTGGGAGCTAATAACAAACGAGAAAAGGAAACAACTCAGCACGAGCCTTCTAAGAACAAGTTTCCAAGTTCAATTCCAAACTTGAAATGCGAGTTTTATTTGATTTTCGACCTACTAGCCGGCGAGCTACTACCAGTGTATTTATTCCGTAATCTCCTAACAGAGGGCCCGCTCAATGGGCTAGAGCCAGAAACTCTGCTGTGAACCGAATTAAGTACTCCAGCGCCCTGGAATTTAGAATTGACTGAATTACATAATGACTCAAAACAGGATTTTCAATACTAAAATAACTTTACTCGTATCAGAATTTTAATTAACATTCATCTCAATCGGAATCTATGTCGCTATACATAGTTAAGCAAATATGATATGCAAAAACAAAATGAAAATTGTGTCTTATTGCCGTACTGATAGTGATAATCGAATACAATTATTTTCTTTTCAAAAAGTTATAAAAATTTTCTTTTACTTCTTTGTTCGTTCTCCAATTTTAAAAACAAAACAAAAAAACAATTATTTCATTCTTTTGTTAAAAAAGGAAAAATGGAAAATTGGAAAAAAATCCGGATTTCTTATTTCTTCTTGCCTTTTTTCTTGTTTCAATTACTTTTCGGAATTTTTAAGATACAAGACATAAAAACCAGTGTTCATCTAAAAATAGCAACAATTTTTTTATTTTTGTTTTATGTTGCGTTGAGGAATGGGGTCGGAATGGAAAGGAGAAAGAAACCTATATCTCAAAAAACTATGTTACAGGCAAAAAGGTGATAGTATATTTATAGTTTTGGTGTAATTTCAACGCAGCATATTACACAAAGCATCGAACCTTAAAAATGTATATGGGTAATTGCGGATTGAGTCCGGATATTAAAGATAAAATATCATAGTCGAGAAAAGATATTGTTGTTGGGGGGGCATAAAATAATATTTTTCCTCCAACGCAAATTTCTGGTATAGCTTTGCACAAAACAAAATACACGTGTGGACGTAATTCCGTTGAATTTAGCTCGAAGCCCTGGTACGTTCAAAAATTTAGAACCGTTTAAGTATTTTGTCCTTAATATCTGTATCGCACGTCTGTAAAAATGTCAAGTACGCTTGGCTTCTAGTAGTATATAACGCGTAGCGATATACTCATGGGTGTTTCTGTTTATTTATTTGTTTGGCTTTTTACATTTTAAAGGGGATTAGAATTTATATTCTTAAGAAATTGAAGAAAATTTTTTTTTTCGTATTTTGAAAGAGATTAGATTGTTGGTAGAGCTGAACTTTTTTTTGTTAGCAGCGACTACGTTTATTTTGGTTTCGCACCAGTTAATATATATAAAATGGAAAGATTATATAAGGATTAGTATTGGTATGAACTAAAGAATAAGGGATTTATGTAGAATTGCGCACCTATCCATGCACTTGTGATCATATTAGTTACCGGTCAAATTTCTGTTACTATGTCCGATTATCTGGCTTTCTTTTATTCGATTTTCATAAAGCATCTATCCATTTTAGAGGAGTATCTAGATTTTTTTTTAAATACTACTACTTACTTTATATAAAAATATTTTGAAAATTTATTCAATCATGACGTTTCCATGAAATTGTGTTGTATACATTGTACAGTAAATAAAGCTTCAATATGTTCATTGAAGTCTCAAGTGCTTTTTCAGTATGACGAACGAAATAAAACCAATTTTATTTTTGTTCTCGGAACTAGATTTTTTCTAATCAATAAATATTTATCGAAATAGATTGTCGTGTACCCACGTAAACATATTGTATAACGTTTGTGACATTTTTATAACAACAACAAAAAATTGACAGGAGTAGATGGTGTGGCGAACGCCCGACTTTCTTTTACCATGAATTTATACTTAGATCTTGAATACCCCACACTTGATTTCTAAAGGGAAAAACTAAATTAACCGAACTTTTGGTAAAACTTTTGTGCATATAACCAAAAACATTTTCCCCGTTTAAATTTCGGAAAAGCAAAGGGTTAACCATTGTTGGTTGAAAATTTAACCTTTAAATATATTTAAATCTTTTAATTCTTTTTCGGTTTTAGTAAATGTTAAACATTTTAACATCATACCAAAATTTGGAAAACCATCCCATTGAAGCTGGCACTTCCAGTAATAAGATTTCCACCAAATTTCGCTAGGATCTCCTCATTAATCTAAAAGGTTATGTTTAGAGTTTGATTCCAGAAAGTCAAACCGCTTGGACGGTAATTTTTTGTAAGTGCTTCACACTTTTCAAGTTATTTGCAAGAATCGAATAAGCCGAAACTCAATTTCTGGACTTACCTTATGGAGTTTGGGATTGGGCTGTACAGGGACCGAATTTTTGCTGAAAACAATTTTTTGTGTCCAAAATCGTTATTTTCGCTTAAATTTTGGAAAACTGGGCCACAGTCGTTTTTTTCGTAAATGATATACCTTTCAAAGCACACGCAAAACACGAAAAAGCTTCTATGGAGGCGTCCACTTCTGGTGGACCGATTTCGGACAAAAATCATTGGAATTTCATCGGGAAGTTTCATCTCGGTCAGTCTATCTATCTGGGCTGTAGAGATACCAACAGACATTTAGTGGACATGGCAACACAATTTTTTGACTTTGGCTATACAGCGGATGGTAAATCTACCAAAATCTGGAGGTCCAAATTTTCTATGATTACTACACTTTGTTTACTAGGGTGTAATTGTTGTGGCCAATACCCAACTTTCTTTTGACTAACAATCATTATTCTTGACCCCGGAAGTGGTGGCTTCCGATATATAGAAGCCCACAAAATTTCACATGGATCTCCAAATTTATGTGAAAAGCTTTAGTATGAAATTTTATCCCGAATAGACAATTCGTCTGGTCTGTAAAGATGCCGAATTTTGTTAAAATAAAGTTTTTTTTTATCAAAACTCATCATTCCCGGTAAAATTTAAAAAATGATCTGAATTTATTTTGTCTGAAATTTAATTTAAAATCTTTTTATTATTAATCCTATTTTCGTAAATGCTGTATACTTTTCAATATATTTACAAAACCAAACTTGGTATTGGCCAAAAATCACCGGGTACTCCCAATTTATGAAGATTCACGCCGAACAATTAACGCGTATGGGCAGGGACCAAATTTTTACTGAAAAACAGTATTTTGGCCAAAAACATCAAGTGTTGTAAAACTGATCTGGACCGGTATTATTGTAAAATTAATTTAGAATCTTTTGGTCTATAATAGTTTTTCTCGAAAAAGATATACTTTTCAAGATACATGCTAAAACGAAAAAGCTCCAATTGAAGCTGTCACTTAGGGTGAAAAAACGGAAAAGCCTCTATAGAAGCTGTCACTTCCGGTCGACCAATTACGGCCAAAATTTACTGGGATGTCCCAATTTGTGAAAAAATCCCGATCATTTAGTCCACCTGGGCTGTTCATAGGCCGATTTTTTGTTGTTCCGCTTAAATTTTGGAAAGGCATCTGGACCGCTGTTAAAGCTGTTTCTGGTAAACCAATTTTAGCCAAAATTCACTGGGATGTCTCAATTTGTAGAAAAGCTTAGGTATGAAGTTTCATCCTGATCCGTCTGAGCCAAAATGTCGTTTTTCTCGTAAATGATATACTTTCTAAAATATTTGAAAAAAATGCTCCTATGAAAGCGGCAACTTCCGATGGACTGGATTTCAGCCTAAAATCCCTGGGATCTGCTAATTTGTGGAAAAAGCTTTTGTGATTGGCATGAAGTGCCATGCCAATCAGTCAATCCATCTGGGCTGTTCAGAGGCCGATTTTTTGTTGAAAGACAGTTTTTTTTGTCAAAACCCGTCATTTCAGGTTAAATTTTGGAAACCTGGTCTGGATCGGTATTGTGGCAAATATAATTTAGAATCTTTCAGTTCATAGTCGCTTTTCTCGAAATTGATATACTTTTCTTAATATTTGCAAAAACTAAACGATGTTCTGGAAGTTGTGGTGGAAAAACGGAAAAGACTCTATGGAAGCTGTCACTTTCGGTGGACCGATTATGGCAAAAATCCACTAGGATATCCCAATTTGTGGAGAAAGTTTAGGTATGAAGTTTCATCCCGATCTTTAGTCGGGAGCCGAAATTTTGTTGAAAAAATAGTTTTTTGTCAAAAATCGTCGAGTCTCATAAATGAGGTACTTTCCCAAATATTTGCAAAAAAATGCTCCTATGAAAGCGGCAACTTCCGATGGACTGGATTTCAGGCAAAAATCCCTGGGATCTCCCAATTTGTGGAAAAAGCTTTTGTGATTGGCATGAAGTGCCATGCCAATCAGTCAATCGATCTTGGCTGTTCAGAGACCGATTTTTTGTTGAAAGACAGTTTTTTTTTTGTCAAAAATCGTCATTTCCGCTTAAATTGTGGAAAACTGGTGTTATTTGCAAAAACGTAGAAGCTGCCACTTCCGGTGGACCGATTTCGACCTAAAATCACTAGGATTTATGGAACAAGCGAAATTTCATTGTCTATACGAGTCAATCTGTCTGGGCGATATTTTTTGAATAGTTTCTGTTGAAATTAAAATCTGATACAAAATAGTTTTGTTCTTGGTTTAGGATTGGCTAGGACAAAATCCACATTTCTATACAGTCGTACCTTTTCTAAAACTTTTCTAGTCAACGTTGACTCAGTAGGCGTGGTATATTAAAATTTTCAAGTTCAACTGAACGAACTCAAAAATTTTGGATTACGATCCTCGAGAGCTCATAAATAGCTCATAAGTCTGCCCTAATTATGTTCCCTATTTTACAAGGTCGAATGATAAAAACAGGGCAAAACCAAATATTTTTTGTGGAAATTGAAAAATATTATTATGAAGAGGCCAATTTTTGAGTGTTTGTCGAAATTTAAAATCTTATACGTTCCTAAAGCTAGTAGAACCCACACAGCAGAACAGTAAAAAGTAGTATGGATAATTACAGGCTAATAATATGCTAATAAATAACTGCTATATTAAAAAAATTTCAACTCCATTCCTTCCAACTAAAACGATGGGTTCTGCTAATTTTAGAAAAAGTTAATAATTTTAGACTCATTATGGCCTGATCAAATACGCCATTACACAATTTTGGACTCCACTCGTTCTTGACCAAACTTCTGGTCATTCAATTTAAAGCTAGCAGAACCCAAATCGTAAATCGTACCAAAAGTGATGTTATAACGCAAAACTAGATCAATTGACATATAAATAATTTGGGCTCATTATGGCCTAATCAAATACCTCATTAAACAATTTTGGGTTCCACTCGGTCTTGACCAAATTTCATTTCATTTAATTTGCAGACCCCAAATCGAAAATCGAAACAATCGACATACAAATTATTTTAGGCTCACTAATCCCTAATCAAATGACCCATTAAAAATTTTGGAATCCACTCACTCTTGACCAAATTTCAGGTCATTTAATCTAAAGCTAGCAGAGCCTATATCGAAAATCGGAGCAGAACCGAAATTATAACGCTAAACTAGATCTAATGGCATGCAATAATTTTAGGCTTATTATGGTATTATGGCATTGACCCATTAAAAATTGTAGGCCCTACTCGTTCTTGGCCAAATTTCAGATCATTTAATTTAAAGCTAGCAAAACCCAAATCGAAAATCGAACCATAATCGAAAGTTCCTGTCCTTTCTTGTCCTGTCTCTTCCGATTTCCTGTTTGGGTTCTGCTAGCTTTGAAGTGATAAAGCCTAATGCTTTTTTAGAACGAGATTAGCCTAAAATTAACCTTTAATTTTTCAATTGGTTTAAAATCATTTTTTGATATGTGTTCTGCTAACTTTTTCTAAAGCTAGCAGAACTCATCGTTTTAGTTGGCCTAAGTTGGCTAATTAGCCTATAAATCTCGTTACTATCTTGTAATGTTCTGTTGTATGGGTTCTGCCAGCTTTAGGGACGTGACTATGGAACGGCTCGGAAAGGTAGCTTTCGAGTTCTAGAAATTGATTGCGCTGAGCCTTCAAAAAAGAAGGTTTCGGGAAAATTAATTTAGAGAGTTCTTCAGTGAAGCGCTGCTTTATTTTTCTATTCGGGTTTTTATTTCGAGTTACTCGGAAACATTCGTTTAGAATGTCATTCTTTTTGGCTCGCACGATTTTGATAAAAATTAGTGAAGGAGGCTTTTCAGAAGGATTGCCAGAAATCGCTTGCGACAGACTGCTTTTTGGAAAAATAGTTCAAGGGGTCCTTCGGTAGGGCCCGGGTATCTTTCTTTCAGTTATTTTTGAGCACGATTTTGTTAAAAATTGGTGAGTACGGGTTTTTGAGTGTAAAGAGGCGATTACGACGGGTGCTAAATCCGCGAAAACCCATTCAATGGGTCGTATGTTTAAACCCGGGTCCCTTTTTTAATTTTTTTGGGGCTCGATTTTTATAAAAATTTCTGAGGGTCCTTTTCGAGGACTAGAAACTGATTACGATGTGTCCTGAAATGATTTAGCTCCTAATGATTGAGCTCTTTAACTTTAGGTAGTTTTCGGGTACCAAGGCTTGACTCCGATTGATCTATATTTATGGGAGTTCTTTTAGCTTGAACGATTTTGATAAAATTTCTTGGGAAGGTTTTCGATTAAAAAGAGTTCCGATTTCCGACAAATTCGATTATAGGAGTCCTCCGGAAAGGCCGTCATGTACCATCAGAAACCGATTGCGATAGGTCCTAATTTCGTGATAATAAAGGTTTTTTAGAAGTTCACATGTTTAAGTTGGCAACACTGTTTTTGTTTACAACCGATTTGGCAGCTGACATTTGCTTTGTCATTAGTTTAATATGTCATTTCATAACGAATAGACACACCACACCAGAGGAACGCTTGCAAATTGTTGAATTTTTTTAATCAAAATAATGATTCTGTTGGCTAAACTCATCGTGCATGACGTCCAGTTTACGAAGCATATGAATTTATCCCAGTTTTTCATCCCAGGGTTTTTTTTTATTATTATTTACACGAAACTATTATATTCCATCCCAGTTTTTTCATTTTACACCTCTATAAGACGAAAGAAATTATAAACACAACAACAAATTATCCCATCCCAGTTTTCTCGTTTATTTGTTGTTCGTGTAAAACAAATTCATACTTGGAAATAATGAATTGGGTTTTGGTAATAGTAATTTTGTACGAGTAAATTTCTAGTTCACGATAACAATACGCCAAAATATTAGTTAAAAACATTAAGATTAATTTATAATGAGGACCCCAGTGCCAGGCGTATGTTAGGATTGGCACAATCTTCCAGCTTCGATATGGCCCCATATAAATTTATATGAAAATCGTTTATAACTTCCAAACCCTTCCTGGGCCGGAAATAGCGATTAATGTTTCGAAATGGTATGTAATTGAGTGGTTGCTGACCAAATGGCCGGCACCAGCCGTATGTTCAGATTTGAGTAAATGGCCAAGTACCAAAATCTCAGTTCAAAATAAATAAACTTTTGTATCTCTTAAGAGCATTCTAGGCCGGAAATGATTTCTCAGGTTTTGAGTTGGTAATGATAAGGGCAAACTATGGTGAGCACCCCAGTGCCAGCCGTATGTTAGGATTGGCACAATCTTCCAGCTTCGATATGGCCCCATATAAATTTATATGAAAATCGTCTTTAACTTCCAAACCCTTCCTGGGCCGGAAATAGCGATTAATGTTTCGAAATGGTATGTAATTGAGTGGTTGCTGACCAAATGGCCAGCACCAGCCGTATGTTCAAATTTGAGTAAATGGCCAAGTTCCAAAATCACAGGTTACGGTAAATAAACATTTGTATCTCTTAAGAATATTCTAGGCCGGAAATGATTCCTTAGGTTTTGAGTTGGTAATAATAAGGGCAAACTATGGTGAGCACCCCAGTGCCAGCCGTATGTTAGGATTGGCACAATCTTCCAGCTTCGATATGGCCCCATATAAATGTATGTGAAAATCGTCTTTAACTTCCAAACCCTTCCTGGGCCGGAAATAGCGATTAATGTTTCGAAATGGTATGTAATTGAGTGGTTGCTGACCAAATGGCCAGCACCAGCCGTATGTTCAAATTTGAGTAAATGGCCAAGTTCCAAAATCACAGGTTATGGTAAATAAACATTTGTATCTCTTAAGAATATTCTAGGCCGGAAATGATTCCTTAGGTTTTGAGTTGGTAATAATAAGGGCAAACTATGGTGAGCACCCCAGTGCCAGCCGTATGTTAGGATTGGCACAATCTTCCAGCTTCGATATGGCCCCATATAAATGTATATGAAAATCGTCTTTAACTTCCAAACCCTTCCTGGGCCGGAAATAGCGATTAATGTTTCGAAATGGTATGTAATTGAGTGGTTGCTGACCAAATGGCCAGCACCAGCCGTATGTTCAAATTTGAGTAAATGGCCAAGTTCCAAAATCACAGGTTATGGTAAATAAACATTTGTATCTCTTAAGAACATTCTAGGCCGGAAATGATTCCTTAGGTTTTGAGTTGGTAATAATAAGGGCAAACTATGGTGAGCACCCCAGTGCCAGCCGTATGTTAGGATTGGCACAATCTTCCAGCTTCGATATGGCCCCATATAAATTTATATGAAAATCGTCTTTAACTTCCATACCCTTCCTGGGCCGGAAATAGCCAAGTTCCAAAATCACAGGTTAAGGTAAATTAACATTTGTATCTCTTAAGAACATTCTAGGCCGGAAATGATTCCTTAGGTTTTCTTCCTTAGGATTTCTTAGGCCTCAAACACCTGTTGCTAGATTTTCAAGTTGATTGTTTGCTCAAAATTGAACATACGACTGAAGCTGGTCACTTGGTCCGCATTCACTCTGCCATGTACCAACTTAAACTATACTTTGCAATTTCCAAACCATATACATAGTTGTTTAAAGTTATAGACGGTTTCCTTATAACTATATACTGTATCGCTAGAAATTCACCGGAAAACTGCTTTCATTGTATAATGGTTGAAACTGGTCACTTCGTCAAAGGGCTGTTTACCCAAATTTGGAAAAACAATTCCTAACATACGGCTGGCACTGGGGTGCTCACCATAGTTTGCCTTTATTATTACCAACTCAAACCCAAAGGAATCATTTCCGGCCTAGAATGTTCTTAAGAGATACAAAAGTTTATTATTACTTTGAACTGAGATTTTGGAACTTGGCCATTTACTCAAATTTGAACATACGGCTGGTGCTGGCCATTTGGTCAGCAACCACTCAATTACATACCATTTCGAAACATTAATTGCTATTTCCGGCCCAGGAAGGGTTTGGAAGTTATAGACGATTTTCATATAAATTTGTATGGGGCCATATCGAAGCTGGAAGATTGTGCCAATCCTAACATACGGCTGGCACTGGGGTGCTCACCATAGTTTGCCCTTATTATTACCAACTCAAAACCTAAGGAATCATTTCCGGCCTAGAATGTTCTTAAGAGATACAAAAGTTTATTTACTTTGAACTGAGATTTTGGAACTTGGCCATTTACTCAAATCTGAACATACGGCTGGTGCCGGCCATTTGGTCAGCAACCACTCAATTACATACCATTTCGAAACATTAATCGCTATTTCCGGCCCAGGAAGGGTTTGGAAGTTATAGACGATTGTCATATAAATTTATATGGGGCCATATGGAATCTGGAAGATTGTGCCAATCCTAACATACGGCTGGCACTGGGGTGCTCACCATAGTTTGCCCTTATTATTACCAATTTAAAACCTAAGGAATCATTTCCGGCCTAGAATGTTCTTAAGAGATACAAATGTTTATTTACCGTAACCTGTGATTTTGGAACTTGGCCATTTACTCAAATTTGAACATACGGCGGTTCTGGCCATTTGGTCAGCAACCACTCAATTACATACCATTTCGAAACATTAATTGCTATTTCCGGCCCAGGAAGGGTTTGGAAGTTATAGACGATTTTCATATAAGTTTATATGGGGCCATATCGAAGCTGGAAGATTGTGCCAATCCTAACATACGGCTGGCACTGGGGTGCTCACCATAGTTTGCCCTTATTATTACCAACTAAAAACCTAAGGAATCATTTCCGGCCTAGAATGTTCTTAAGAGATACAAAAGTTTATTTACTTTGAACTGAGATTTTGGAACTTGGCCATTTACTCAAATCTGAACATACGGCTGGTGCCGGCCATTTGGTCAGCAACCACTCAATTACATACCATTTCGAAACATTAATCGCTATTTCCGGCCCAGGAAGGGTTTGGAAGTTATAAACGATTTTCATATAAATTTATATGGGGCCATATCGAAGCTGGAAGATTGTGCCAATCCTAACATATGCCTGGCACTGGGGTCCTCATTTTAAGTTAATCTTAATGTTTTAAACTAATATTTTGGCGTATTGTTATCGTGAACTAGAAATTTACTCGTACAAAATTACTATTACCAAAACCCAATTCATTATTTCCAAGTACGAATTTGTTTTACATGAACAACAAATAAACGAAAAAACTGGGATGGGATAATTTGTTGTTGTGTTTATAATTTTTCCCGTCTTTTAGAGGTGTAAAATGAAAAACTGGGATGGAATATAATAGTTTCGTGTAAATAATAATAAAAAAAAATCCTGGGATGAAAAACTGGGATAACTTCACATGCTTCAGTTTACGGTCGTCATAATCGTCCACTAAGGATCGTTTTCGCACCACGTATACTCTAAATGATAATACGCGGTTTACATAAAGACATGATTTCTAACTTTTTGTACCCCAATTGGCTGGCATAAATCTTGCTGATATATTATTCCAACAGGACGGTGTCACATGCCACACAGTGCGGGATACAATTAATTTACTCAAAGAAACATTTGATAAAAGAGTAATTTCATGTAATGGTCCTGTTAATTGGCCACCGAGATCGTGTGATCTAACTCCATTAGATTATTTTCCTAATTTGTGCTATAATGGTTGAAATCCATTTTTAGCCCCACTGTTAACTTTTGTCACTTATAAATTTGAATTTGAATTGTTTTTGTAAAACACTTGTAAACAATTTTCCTTAGAGTGACAATATTTATTGATTTTATTATTAGGAAGATCGATTTCGAATATGTATTTCTTCTTCAGTTCCTTTTTTACAACTAATCTGTTTAGTTGTAAAAAAGGAACTGAAGCAAAAAATACATTTTCGAAATCGATCTTCCTAATAATAAAATCAATAAATATTGTCACTCTAAGGAAAATTTTTTTTACAAGTGTTTTACAAAAACAATTCAAATTCAAGATTATTTTCTTTGGGGATATGTTAAGTCACTTGTCTACGCCGATAAACCAAAGACAATTGAACGCGGCGAGTTAATATTGCCTCAATCAGTGTTGGGCATTTTTCATATAAAAAATGTTATCTACAGTTTTAGGTAAATAACGTAAATTACATAAAAATTTGTGAAATTTACATAAAATATGTAAAAAATGTAAAAATTCTCAAAAATAACCGAAAATGTTGTATAAATGTAACAAATGTTTGCTTATAAGGGTTATACGCATCATAAACATCAATCAAGCAGTTCATTTAGCCGGTCAATCATATTTATTTTAGACTTTTAGTTATCTACAATCACAAGAAGAAATTCATTTAAGTATCTACACTGCCATCGGTGTTTGCCTTAGACAAGCTCTAATAACGATTACTGACATCTTTAGGTTTAGTGTACTACATATGAGAAAGATAATAATTTTTATAGTGTAATACGTGTCACCTTTTATCAAATTGTAGCTTTTTACACGGTTTCTTCGTAAATATGAAACAGTCGAGTAAATGTGTAGATTTACAGTAAATCCTAGTAAATCTAGGCAATGAATTCGGTCTGTTAAAATTAAAATTTATATTGCACGATCTCGTTTGTAAATTGATACGGAAGAGCATATCGCACTTAACAGCTTATCGACCGAGCGATTTAATCCAATTTTTAACAAAAATTATGGAATTTTTTAAGAAACTAAGCTTCGCTCGGCTATACGCACGTGGGAAAGGCATGTAAAATTTTAAATTGCTTACTCGAAGTGGTTAAAAGTTTAAATATTCAACGGAATTTTGTGTTATTCCTAAAACACGTTCACATATACAGGGTTTTTCAATAAGAGCACTTCAACTTTTTTTTTGAATAAAACACAAACTGTTGGACTTTTGAACTAACTTTTTTTTTATTAACGAATTTAAACATATACATTTAAGTATGAAACTCGATTTCTTTTGCATGACCACCGCGTGCACGTTTTACGAAGTCCAATCTTTGAACCCAATTTTCGACCACTCTTTCGCATAAATCGGCCGAAATTCCAGCAATTTCACGATCTATATTGGCTCTGAGCTCTTGCAACGTCGCCGGCTTATTGGCATAGACCAATGACTTCACATAACCCTAAAGAAAATAATCTAGAGGTGTCAAATCACACGAGCGCGGCGGCCACTGGACGGGCCCATTTCGCGAAATAACACGCTCATCGAACTTAGTCTTCAATAACGCGATTGTATCGTGTGCTGTGTGGCATGTGGCCCCGTCCTGTTGAAACCACATGTCGTCCAAGTCCATTCCATTCAATTGCGGCCAAAAAAAATCGTTTATCATATCGCGGTATCGATTTCCATTAACAGTAACGTGGCGATCGTTATCGTCGATGAAAAAATATGGCCCAATAACGCCGCCGGCATGTAATCCGCACCAAACAGTGACTTTTTCGGGATGCAACGGTGTCTCATGAATCACGTGTGGGTTGCTTCCTGGCCAGTAACGCATATTTTGCTTGTTGACAAATCCATTTAGCCAAAAGTGAGCCTCATCGCTGAAGATGATTTTTCGGTGAAAATCTGCATCATTTTCGATTTGCTCTTGAGCCCAATTCACGAATCGGCGTCGCTTCAAATGGTCAAACGGCTTTAGTTGTTGTGTCAGCTTGATCTTATACGGATGTAGGCCAAGATCTTTACGTAAAATTCGCCACAATGATGTCACAGAATGGCCCAATTGTTGCGAACGTCGTATGAGCGACACATTCGCGTCTTCTTGAACTGAAGCCCTGGCGGCTGCGATGTTTTCAACACTTCAAGCACTTCTTGCTCTCGAGGGCACCGGAACATTATGTAGCGAAAACGTAGACTCAAATTTTGCCACTATACGGTCGATTGTCGAACGGGCTGGCTTGTTAAATGGACCGTAAAATGGCCGTAATGCTCTTAAAGTAGCAGCAACAGAACGATTATTTTAATAAAAAATTTGCACGATTTGCAATCGCTGTTCACGTGTGTAGCGTTCCATGATGAAATGTATACTAATGAAGTTTCCAAATGACATAAGATTAATAAAAAATATGGCGTCGTTCGCCGTCCCTATCGGAAAAAAGTTGAAGCGCACCTGTTGAAACACCCTTTATATTAAACTATTTTTATAATACGATATGTTGATTTTGGAACCTAATTTGAGACGAATCCCGGAGCGAACCAATAAGCTCCCAAAAAATTTTCAACAAACAACTCGATATTTACACAATTTGTGCTGTTATTCAAAAGCTATTCAAAACGTTACAAGCATTACACAAATTTCATTTTTACGCCAAACTATTGAATTTCTGGTATTTAAAGTAAAGGCGGCTTTCGCCCGACTATACGCACGACCCAGGCTACTTGTATAACATCCCAAAACGAGGATGAAACCCTCAGGTGAGGAACAGTTGCCAGACGATGATGAGTACAATGAAGGTGAATTGTTTGGTGAAAATAATGATGGCGATCAAGATAAATCGACTGAAGAAGATTCTGCGAGAAATAAAATATTTTAAAACGTTTGTATTTCTTATAAATTAAGACATTTTTTAATAAATTTACATTAAAGAACCAGAACTTATTCATTCTTTGGTGATTTTATTTATTACTTGGGCAAATATATATCATTATTTAAACAGGTATCGTACAATGGATATTTAGATAGACCTATGGTTTGACCAAAACCATCGAGCATCGTATTAATTTCATCCCATAATTCAAAAGGTAAGCATTTTTCTAGTGCTACCTTCGTCTGTTCAGATTCATTGGTGGTCTTCTCAACCCACTTCAATCCCAGTAATTTGATTCCATACCACTTTCATACAAATGTGTGCTGTGGACCAACTTTTTTACGAGGTTGGTAATTGTATCACCATCGTATTCATATGCTTATCTTTAGTTTTATAAAATGAGACCGGTACTAGTAGTTTCTGAAGTGTTTCAACATCAATTTCGAGTAGGTGAGTTGGTATTAATCCGTATTCGCGCAAACGTTGCATGGCCGCATGAGTGGTTGCACCCTTTGTTTGACTGGAAAGCATCAGCGCGATCAAAACGTGATATCGACGAGTTTTTTCATCGACATCATCGGAACATTTATCACAATCTAAACCATCAACTGGCGCTTTTTGATTAGCACGCATTTTTCTTAAATTGTCGACGGTTTTGGTCCAATTTCGAGATTTCCATTTGACGAGTTTCGTGTCTGGTATATTTTCGGTTTTAATTTTTTCAATTTTTTCAGGGGATTCTGGCATTTTCGATATTATTTTTCAGACAGTTTTAAATTTATTAAGGGCATCACTAGGTTTCGGTTGTATTATGGCCGAGAGTTCTGGGATTTCCTGCTTAACCAATGCCTTCGTTCTTCAAACGACTAGCCTCCTTGAGTTGATTTCGAGTTTTTCGTGGAGAAAAATAAGGCGAGACATTGGATTTAATTCTTGAATACACCAAACCTTTTTAATTTTTTTAAGTTAGACATTTTACAAATTATTTTTCAAATGTTTACGATTTCTGCGTATGTACGAAACCAAATTCGTTTACAAATCCTCCGCCATAATTCAAAGCTGCTCGAGAAGCCAAATGTGTGGGGGCTCAGAATTTTTTTTTCAATCTTTAAAATAATAATCATAAATATTGTATTTATATTTTTAACAATGAAAATAATTAACTTACTTTAGATGATATTTACGAACAGCCTGTATATATTTTCCAGAATGAAGTATTCTCAAAAAGATCTTGTGTGAATAAACGCAATAAACTTATTTTTGTTCGCTAGTAAATTATGGATCAAAATATTATTCGATTTGTATTATTTGCTTGCTCATCCAGAGTTATATTTGTATCATCTAGAATAAAAGAATATAACAAAAGAATCAGGAATGTATCAAATTTAAAATACAGATTAGATACTGGTAATATAACCAATGCTAATACTTACGGATTTTTCCAAATGATTATCTCAAATTATTTGGTAAATTAAATTAAATTTTTTATTTTCAACGTTACACAGTCAATTTTTAGTAGTAATTAAATAATTATAAAATTATATAACAGATAGCGCGCTTGTCATGAAAAGGTCGTTATTTACTTTACATAATGTAAAAAATAAGCTATGTAATTTACATGTAAAATACGAGTACATGTAAATAACTGTGTAAACCACATCGTGTAATTTACGCACCCAACATTGGCCTCAATTGCTGCAAAGAGTGATCGAAAATTGGATCTCCATATTACGCTATGTATGTGCCAGCCACCGCGGCCACATGGCCAAAGTCATATCCAAGCATTAATGGCATAAAATTATCTATCCAAAAAAGCTGCTTCACTGAAATTCAAAATGTTTTTCTTTGTTCTATTTTAATTTAAAATTGTGAATGTTTAAAAGCAACGCCCTATACATTTAGATGTTCACCTAATGAATGCCGTGTATTATTTTGTTTCCGCACGATTTTAATAAAAATTGGTGAAGATGGAAATTCAAATGCCATGAATTCGGTCGATTGCTATTGGTTCCAATTTCAAGAAAATTCGTTTAGTGGGTCCTTCGGTGGAATCCGTTTTAATTCCTATAATTTTTTCTCATCTAAATCAACTTTCAACTCAGCTGAAAGAACACTGATTTTAGTCAATCAAAAATAACAAATTATTTTTAGTATTTTATCATGCCGGAATATAAAACATCGCTGTATTATGTAATACACCAAAAACCAATAAAATTAATAAATCATGTTGGGTTTATATTGTTTGGTCCCTGATCCATTTCATCCTGACATACGATATAAAAAATTTCCATGCGATTACAGTTTCAACTAAATTACTTTAAAATGTACTAAATACATAAAGATTGATTATTGGTCGTGTTTATACATAATAAATAATGAACATCAATACTCTCGTCAGTGAGCCAATATAATATTCCAGAGAATTCATTGATTCGAATAATTAAATCATAGCTGATGGGGATGATGTATAATTGATGATAATGTGCACGAAATATATATATGTACAAACATGAATTGAGTACATGAGAAGCATGTACGTAGCTAAAGCGATGTACCAACAATATCCTCGCTTTCATCAATTCGCCTCGCCAGAAAAAAGTTGAATATAAATTACTTTTTAACGAAACAAAACAAAACACAATAAAAGTTGAGCTTTTTTTTATAACTTCTTCCAGAATTTATTTTTTGTGTACGTACAACACACTTTATGTTGTTTCCTATACATTCGATGGTACCGCGATATGAAGATGTTTTCAACATTTAATTTTTCTTTGCTGGCAACACGATATAATACCAACGTTGTTTTCCATTAATTTTGAGAAATTTTCTTTCCAAAACTTGATATACTGACTTTAGGATGTTTTTTTATATTTTTTTAGTTATCGCAAGTTTTTTAAAAACTTTAAAGCTTCATTGATCGATGAATTATATTACAGCAACATAAACTATATGTAAACCGCGATAATGATGGCAAAACTTTTTCCGTGTTATGCTCGTGCGTCGTACATAATATTGTACATAGGAATGTAATAGGTATATGTACCACACCCACCTCCTTGCATACTCGCACATCTTCTATTTCCATTTTAAATCAATTTCCTATATTTTTTGGTTGTGTTAAAAATTATGTCGGAATTAAAATTAAATTTATATTCTTTGTGTAGTAAAATAGTTTAAAAAAATATTTGCTAAATTATGTCTTGGGTATGTAAATTAAAATTATTCATGCAGATTTATCCGTTTGAAATGAATTATTTCCTTTTAATTTATATCATCTGTACATACATACATATCCATGAGTTTTATGTACAAGAACATAAAAAAGTTTTCTAATTAAAACCTAAAATTATGTACATATAATATGCTAATCAGGCTCTACAGCTTTTAAAGGGTATAAATAAATCACTGTGCACAGATACATTTGGTATGCCTTAAATAGGCTTTAGGTCGCCAAATAGGTTTATTATATACCGGAGTTTTATTGTAGCTAGATGAAACAGATGGTTTTGTCTTGTTTCGTACGCTCTCTAGGTGTTTGAAACCTAGTCGTTCCGTCCTAGTAAAATCTACCCTTTACCTCCCTAATGTTATATGTTATCCGGATCACTTTGAGAGACTGGTGTGTTTTTTATTTCATTTATTTTAATATCCCTGCAATCTGTTCTGGGGCCAAAGCTCTCCCAACTCTTTCGCGGTTTGCTTTTTCCGTCCTTACTTTTACGCCAAAGTTCTTGGACAAAAATGTTTGGACAAAAAATTTATGCGAGTGTTCATTGTGAAATTTTTGGACACAATTTTATTTTTTGGACAAAAATTTATGGAAGTGTGCAATTTTAGCAGTGTATTTATTTTATGTTAAAATAATCCAAAACAATAGATATAATAAATATTGATAAAATAAAAGAAAACGTTTAGGGGATACATTGAGATATTTAAATCAGTAAGCCCTATTTGGAAATGGTGATCGAGGCTCATGTATCGAATTTTAAAAGCTTTACCAATACAGCGAGAAATGCATATTCACAAATATTCGTCTACACTAAGCCAATCTCAGAGATTGGCTCGCATACTGACTATATACGTTCGAAACGGGATACATTGAGATATTTAAATCAGTAAGCCCTATCTCGCTTTACCAATGCAGCGAGTAATGCATATCCATGAATATTCTTCTACACTAAGCGAAATAGCAAAAATCTCAGAGATTGGCTCGCACTGAGAGTTTTGGAATTGGTATACTGATAATGAATTTCTTAGAACAATTCTAAAGATGTGGCAGTCGGTTCTCCTATTGCTATAGTTAGGTTTCTTAGTGTGTTGTGTTTTATCAAATACAGTACCTAGAATAGAAAGTGCAACACCCATAAAAATACACAAAAAGATGTATTAAGCCAGTACGATGCACGTTTAAAAAAAGAATTGTTTTAGAAGTGGTTCTTTTTAATATAACACACATTTTATGGAAAAACATAATTTCATGCCAAATGGTTTTATAGTTTTTAAAGCCATTATAATTTTTTAGCATTTTTCAGTTAAAATTAAATTTCAGTTTCAAGAACAGGTAATAAATGTTGTGTTACTTTTTATTGTAGTTTTTTTGATTTTTATGGTAAACAGGTGTCTTACAAAGTAATAAAATGTATATTTAATATTTAGTTGCCCCGCCTTTGTTGGCAATAACAGCTGCAATCCTTGTTAGCATGGAGCCAATTAAATATTGCAGGTACTAGAGATTGAAATGAGTTTTTTGGATGATGACGGCATCTTTTTATTGATTTTCATCCCCATTACGTGCCAAAGGTTTTCCGGTGAGTTTCCAGGCCAATCCAGAGTGAGAATTCCATTTTTCAACAGAAAATCTTTAACCTGAAGAGAAATAATAATAATTAACTATTTCTTTTTTTTTATCGTCTTAAATATAAAGCGAGTAAATGAAAAAAAATAATGCTTACCGTTTTCGCTCGATGACAAGGTGCGGAATCATCTTGAAAAATCACAGACTCAGCACTAAAAAAATGCATTTCAATGGAAGGGAACAAATGGCCCTTTAAGATTTTTTTGTAAACTTCTGCGTTGACAGTTCCTTTAATAAAGGCCATTTCTCCAATTCCATGATAGGAAAAACATCCCCAAATCATTTGGCCCGCTGGATGCCTCACTGTATTTTTCAAGCACTGATCGCTCAGTCGTTCGCCGGATTTGCGCCTGACGTACTGGATTCCATCCGATCCAAAAAGGTTAAATTTACTCTCATCGGAGAATATAACTGTTCGCCACTGCGAGATTCCAAGCAACGTGATTTCGAGCCCATTCTAACCGTTTTTGTTTCATTTTGGTCGTAAGAAATGGTTTTTTTTGCCGGGGACCTGGCCATATATCCTTTTTCCCGGAGGTGGTTACGAATCGTATGAACCCCAATTTCTTTGCCGGTTTCTGCGATGAATTCAGCCCGAATATCCCCAGCAGTTTTAAATCGATTGGCTGTTGACATTCTGATAATTTTGGAATCTTTTCGAGCAGTTGTCTTCCTTTTGGGACCTGTTCCTTTTTTGCGTTCCAATTCACCGGTGGAATGAATTTTTTTTAAAAAACGGCTCACAGTCGAGTAATTGCATCCAATCTCAACAGCAATCTGCCTCGATGACATTTTAGGTGTTCCATACAATGCCAGAATCCGATGTTTCTGAGCCATAGTTATTTGTGTGTATTTGGCCATTTTGAACAAATTATAATTTTAATAACTTTCTCGTGCGAATATTTATCTCAAACTAACTAAAAAAGTTAAATAACGATTGTATTTATCCCCAAAAAATAATTCAGCCTCCTACGATAATGTCAAGGGCAATTAGTACAATTTTACATGAAAATATTGGTGTTGCACTTTCTATTCTCGGTACTGTAGCAATAATATTTTTTTTTGTCTTTATATCTTTGTCTGTACTTTCTGAAATTGTGAAATGTATATTGATGCCCAGGATGACATTGGTAATCTTCTGGAGTTTGCTCGTTGCATCAGCAACATTAATTCCAAACGCCATGATTGCTGTGTGATCAGCAAAGGTAACTATGGTTCCTTCATCTGTTGTTGGAATCTAAGACACTCCCCTGCGGGACACCGGCATATATTTTCTTTAGATCGGAGTATTCATCCTCATATTTCACACGATAATGTCTATTGGATAAATAAGATCTTAGTATGGCATAGAATTGTCAAATCTCTGTGCAGCTTGAATTCCAGTCCACTGTGCCAAACTTTATCAAATATTTGGCCGACGTCCAGAAATATGCTGGATCATACTTTTTTACGTTCTAACGTTCTTTCAAATATTGTTGGTGATTCTAGACACCTGTTCAATTGTGGAGTACTTTTCTCTGAACCCAAATTCAGGAAATTAGTTGTCGGTCCTCAATTATTAGTTTAAGTCTTTCATAATCATGATTACTTTTGCTACTTTCCATCGTGATTACTTCTGCTACTTTCCATTGCCACTGAACATATTTTAGCCTAAAGCTGGCATTGATTATGGGAAATAGCTTACGAAATCTTTTACCTTGTAGAGCCTTGATTATTTTTCAAGTAATCAAGTCATACCCTGGGCCTTTTTTAACATTCATGTTGCTTTTTACTTCTTCTTTTAGTCCTTTGAGAGTTACTGGGCGTATATCAACATCATCTAGCTTGTGGATGGACATTACATTTTCATTGGCCGTTTGTCTTGGTAGTGGTTGGAAGGTATCCTCGAGATACTCCGTAAACAAATCAACCTTCTCTTTAGGGCCTCTTGCCCATGTCTCATCCTCCTTTTTAAATGGAGGCACTTGCATTTTGGGTCTTTCGAGTCCCTTCCCCGTCTTCCACAGAGTTTTCTTCATCGGTTAGGCTAACTAGATATCTGTTGATTGACACATTTGTAACTTCTTTAAGAAGAGATTTGAGACTGTCACCTAAATTATTAAGAATTGTTTTGTTCTCCGGTGTTCTAGTTATTTTTGCCTGGTTTTACGTGCCCGTCGTTTTTCTCTTACCAACTCTCTAACTACCATTGGGTAGGATATGTTAAGCTTATTCTTATTTTGTATAATGGGGGTACTTGCCAAAGCAGCATAGTGAATTGTTTCATTCGGTTGTTCTAATTCATTTTCCAACTGGTGAGAATTTTTTATCGGTACCTGAAGATTGATTTTTTCTTCTATTACTTCACGAAAGAGATCCCAGGTTGTTTTTGAATTTATTAATCTTGGTGTACTCTCCCTTTGAATTACCATTTCACTGACTGTCATGATAACCGTGGAGTGATCTGGAGAATTACTGTCTTTAATGTGAATGTAGTTCTGAGATATACCTCTCCCTACATAAAAGTCTATTAGGTTAGGTATCCTCGTTCCGTCACTAGGCCAGTATGTTGGGGAACCATCAGAGCACAATTCACATTTTGATGTCTGCCCTGCTTGATTCGAAATGGTGTTTTATATTTTTTTTTATTAGTAATGCCGAACCACCTCTTGCTTTTTCCCCTGGATGAATGGAGTGATATAGGTTATACCCCCTTATTTTAACAAACGAAGATTTTTTCTGAATTTAAAAATATTTATTATTTCTGGAATAAGTTGCACAATCCCATTCGCATTCCAGGTTGCTATTTTGAAAGTTTTGTTCTTAAAATTTTTTGTTGGATTGCGTTAAGGAAGTTGCATTTTCTTCAATTGATCAAGTTTCATGTTGTTCAAATTACTTTGGTCATTTAGACGCTTTGTAATAGCTGCAATGCTGTTCATAATGTTTTCCATAATTTGGTTATTCTCGGAGCCCATATGTTTTGTTGAACCTAAACCTTTCACTACGTGGACAAGTGCACTTCTTTGCCCTGTGCTGCTTGGTTGTGGGTTTTGATCCATCTGATTTTGCGGTTGATTTCTTGTTTCATCTCTTAATTTTTGTAGTTGTTTAGCAACCTCACAGCCTCGATAATTAGCCGGATGTTGGCCCTTGCAATTAGTACACGTGGCTGGCACATCTCCCCCTACTGTACATGCCTGGGTAACATGATTATCTAAGCATTTTATACATCTTGGATCTCGGCCGCAATATCTTTGGGTGTGATTAAATGCCTGACATTTCTTGCATTGGGGTATACGTGTTGCGGTTCTCCTCATTGGTTCGATTTACACCTTTCTTAGAAGGATTCATTTTATTCCATAAATGTTTTCAACTCTTCTTGGACTGTTTTTTTCTTCTTTAGGATCCAGTCCGTCTCTTTGTAATTTATCTTTATCGGTGGAATAGATGAGTTTGTCTGGTTCAATGCTTCCTATATCGCTATCTTCTTTTGGATCCAGATTCATTTTAGGTTTTCATTTTCTTGCTCTAAATACTCAATTTCTTCGCTTAGCTTGGCAAATAATTGCTCCATATGCTCTAGTCTCGCCAAAAGATCCATATTCTCCTTTTCTAGGTCGATAGTTGTTTTACTAGATTCGGTTATTTGCAAATTAAAATTTTCGGTGGCATCACTTATTTTGCGTGATGTTTGTCCTGTACATCTAGCTATAACGTTAGAAAAAGCATCGGCTTGGTCAGCTACCGAGTTGCTTCTAATTTGTTTATCGGTGATCTTTGTAAATTTGATCTTCTCTGGAACGGTTTTGATGTTTTCTGATAATGCAATAGATGGTCCTCCCCAGAATCCATAGGGCCAGTCTCCACAGAGTGTGGATTTACCAATGTTGATATTGGTCACCTAAAGTATTATTTCCTTTTGTTAGTACCATTGCATAGTTTTGATTGACTAATTAGCTATTCTGCTTTACTGCTACGAAGGGATTGGGTACCACAACCGTTCGTTCTACAGAACATTGCCCAGAGTACGCTCGTATCCATTTATGAATCCATCGCGGAGACTGTCAATCTCGTACTCCCTGTAATTTAGTAAGAGGTTTTTCGGTACTTCACCCAACTCATATCTAACGGTTTTATCGGGTCCTGACCTTTAATTAGCTCTTGTCTTCACTATCAACTTGGTATTCTTCAGAACTTACACCAGATGCAAGCCCGTGCCCCACATCTTCAGAGCATTTGCTATAGCGATGGCTCACAATCATTTCCTCCAATGAGTCATGGTATCTGGGTAGACCTGACCTAGGCAACTGAAAATTACGAGATTGAAAATTTACAGCTGAAACTTTAAAGTAGGAAATTATCAATTGTCTCTAAAGTAGATTTTTACTTGAAGCCGATATGAAAAACATGCAGTCTGGAACACACAACTGTTAAGTGGGAAGGCAGATAATCTAAACACTTCAAATAGTAATTTCAATAAATTTTCAAATATAACTTTGCATTTTGAGTGAAGTATGCAGATGCTAACTTTGCTAAGTTTGTTAATGTAATGTAAAAATGTTTCCGCTTTCAAAATTTTGCTAGTTGGCCAACGATCTTACTATGATCAATAATAAATTGACCGGTTTGTTAGAAAATTTGAAACTAAAATCCGTCAAACTCTCTAGACCTACTGTTAAGATGTCTAAGCTCCTATGGTAGGAAAAGAAAAGTTATTTTTTAAAATTTAGAAAATTGAAAACATTTAGTTATACATCCCTGACCGTTTGTAAATGTTTTTTTTATATTCTATAAATACAACTTTATATTTTACCTTTTACATATTTTGAATGTCACAAATTTCATTCTCACGTCCTTCAATCATTACGTACATTCACACGAAACACTGAATGTGCTTTTGAACACAAACACCTACCTCAGGGTTATTTCTATATCGATGCATCGAACGTATTCTGCATTAAAACTAAATCTAAAAGTTTTATCTTTCGGCTGGGATACCAACACTAGGTAGGTAACATAGGAACTAGACACGAAAACTATAGCTATCCGGAGCAGTCGTTGAAATTTCGATCATGTTTTTGCATATTTCTTCACTGACGAAATCCATGTTCAGATCTCTATGGAAGAGTTCATTTCTTGTGTAAAACGCATGGAAAGAATTTCGACCTAAAAGCCAATCTGTCATTATGTAATTAATGTTTAACTTTTCTGTTTCTTTTTGACATTCTCTTTCCGTTCTAGTCATGCCTAGATATTTTGCCGTGTTTGTATATGGAATTTGCAGGTGGTTTAGTTCTACTGGTATCAAATTTCCTTTTTGTTGGTTACGTTTCCGTGAATTTATTATGTTTCATTAAGTTTTATTTGCCATCGCTTCGTTCAGGTACTGGCAATATTAGTACGATGGCCGTATCATCTGCAAACGTTGCTATGTCAGCTTGCTCTATTGTTAGCAGTTCCGAGACATTGAATACCACGAGCGACCGTTCGCTTTCATATCCCCCTATATCCCCCCACTTCCGGCATATTAACGAGGTAGAGCCTTAAACTCCAGCCGTTCAATTTTAAAATAGAGTATCGTAAAGGAGTCGATAACATCGAAGCAGACTCGTTGTCTCGTGCTTTTTGTGAAACCTTGAGCAAATATTCTGGATTAGAGTGGATGCAACAGTACAAGGTAGCGATGGTTCCCAATGATGTGTTCGAGACTTCGTATTAACCTACGATTACTGTAAGATGAATAAACCTGTTAACCGATCAATTACGCCTCCTATTGGAGAACGTCAGGAATCCACGCGCCCGTTCCAACATGTATATGCGGTCTTCTTAGGCCCCTATCCAAGATGTAAGAATGGTAACAGCTATATCTTACTCATCTTGGATCAATATTCAAAATTCTTATTAATAAAACCGTTACAAGAAGGAACCTCCTCACTAGTATGCGCTTTCCTTCAAGACAATGTATTTAATTCGTTCTCTGTACCGGAAAGGATAACCACGGATAATGGGAAACAGTTCGTATCGAAGCAATTAGAGGAATTGTAACGCATCGGAGAGGGTAAACCATCATCAGTGCCATACGACAATACTTAGCGGACAATTCTCACACAAATTGGGATAAATACCTGCAAGAGATCGCGGCCGCTGTTTAAAATTGTGTACACAGCTCTGCAAATTGCTCACCATATTTTCTGGTTTTCGGCCGGGACATGATTCTGCATTGATCCGATTATCGATTGCGGCGAATCTGTACCGAAATAGAAGATAATATCAAGTATACGTGTCATCGAACTAGATCGCTTGAACGCTGAAGGTATTTGTACGTTTGTTCGCACAGAGTAATGCTGTGGCTAAGTTTTAGTCAAAATTACACCATAAATTTGTCCCCGCAAAAATGCATGAAAAAGTTGGTAAAGTGGCATATAGAGTAAAGGATCATCAAGGTAAATTGTTAGGTTTATTTCATTTAATATATATGGATATTAGGACCTAGTGAAGTTCGCCTTATGGTTAGTCCTCGAGTAAACAGAAACCGAATCGGTGCGGTATAACGTCCAACAGGGCTGTTAAGTCCTTGTCCGCTGCGTGTTAAACTACAACTACGGGCGAAACCCATTGGGTCCATAATGTGATAATTCGCTAGTAGAACGCTAGAATTTTCCCTATAATCTGATGTTTAATTGGCTTTACTTCGTAAATTTCCGGCATCACGTGAGACCACGTTTCATGTGAGTCCAATAAATTAGTGCAATATTAATTACCAAAAAAAACACCGTAACAGAGATCATCCCGTTATTTGGGCTATTCCGTCGATCTATATCAAACCAGAGGGGAGGCTTGGCGGCTAACCAAAAAAAAAAATCTTTAACACATAGTGTGGTCTCATAATACAACAACTATATAGAAAATTGATGTTACTCCGAGGGCCGATCAACACGTGTGGGGAATAAACCATACCAATCGACGCAACCGATTAGCACTCTAATACGAAGGTATGAAAGGAGCTTCCCTTATTTTCGTTATTCATCGCTCCTCATGTTATAATGTATCAATAAACTAGGTATTGGCGAGACTTGGGACAAGGTGTCGCGACAAAATTTTTTTATTTAGCATGATGATAATTTTTTTTTATTAAAAAGCGGTTAAAGTTAGATCACTGGTTTCCCTGGACTACAATCCCCCATCGCTCCTGAGACCTTAACCGGAATAATGCAACCGCACCAGATCCGGAACAATGATATTCTGTTAATCTGCTCAAGGCTACCGCGGGCGGTTACAGTGTTCTCGAGGTGATAGCACACACAGGAGCTTTTTGCTTTGCACTTATATATATGCCTTGTTTTTGTAATTTGAATTGTTCAGGTCGTTTTAATCTTTTAGTCGCTTGCAATAGGAATATTCGTTTTTTACGCAGTAAGACCACAGGTTATACTGCGCAATTAGCAACTTTAGTTTATTGAACAATAAATTTATTATTGTTCTGGAATATGTTGCATTAACCCATTTGCATTCCACACTACTATTCTTAATGTTTTATTTCTGGTTATTTACTCATTTTAATTGGAATGGTTAACATTTCAATTCAGAGAGTGTTGCTTATCTAACCTGTTGCTTAGAGCTTCAATGCTTAGGGCTGTTGCTTAGAGCTTCCTTCAATCGCTTATGCATGTAATGGATGGCACAGCAATTATGTATCTGTAATGATGCTGTAAAATTAAAAACTTATCTCATCAATATGCTGAGTGTAGGAAATTTCGAACCCAGAAATTACTGTCAAATTATCCATTTTATCTTCGGAGTATTATTCGCGTTCTCAATGCTCGCTAGTATTAGGTTAACCTCTGGGGCCAAGTTCTATCCGTTGTACACTAATTATCATTACTGAAAACAATTTATGCAAATATTATTTCCTTCCAGATAATATTGCAACTTCAAGTTCCGGAATATTTGAATTAACATAACAGCTCAAACTATTCCATTTGTTAACATCCTTACTTCGAGTTGTTGCGTATATGTTCTAATTTTACACTAGTCGGAACACACTCGGACTGAAGTTGATGATGCAGTGTCTGTCTTGATAGGATTACTGCAATCGAACGAATAGAACGCAGAAATCAAATGTTTCAAAGCAAACGATCCTAACCAATGTTCCCAATTGCCATGAACATTGAATGTTCACTCTTTGTCGCCCGGTTGTGAACAATTGCATTCCATGTTTTAACACACAGCCACAGTTCTTAAATTAACTAATGAGCAGATTACTTTCAGAACTCATAACAGAGTGGGCTTAACTGTTTGTCATTGTAGAAATCGACTTTTGAAGACTTGCCAAACCAAATATTAAATCAAAACTGATTGGGTTTATATTTGTTTATTCCTGACAGTCCCGTACATTCCTGATGAAACGTATTGAGTTTGTTCTCTGAATCATTGATTTAATGTCGTCGTCGATTCGTTGCCCGTACGAAGCTGCATTAAACGGAGAATTGAGCTTTATAAACATATAAAAATTTCCTGAAAGAATCTCTCACCCCTAACTCAGTTACACGAATGCTGTATTGATGTAAAATTATTTCAAAACCAATTTCCCAAGAAATCGATGAATTTATTGGAAAATTAATTTACTTACAAAAATAAAATTGTATTTATTCAAACGATTAAACTGCCTCGTAACGCAAACGAACCTAATTGACGTTATAACATGCGAAAAGTTTTCTAAAGTTTAATGGATCTCTGGTGCGTGGTAGAATGAATTCCACGAATTATTTTAAGTGGTGACGATCATTAAAAAACATCATTCCCATTAAGTACAAATATTAATTTTAGCTGGGTAACTGTCTAATAAAATATCTCGTATACACCGCGTATATGCACATTATACACCGCACATAATACTCGTACATAAATTTTCCGTTACAGTTTTCTGTTTTTTTTTTTGCTTTATTTTCTTTTACCGAGAAGGACGTTAAACAAACATGCCCAAGGCGCGTCCACATAAAATCACTTTGCTCCATAATTATAATGTTTTGTGTATGGCGCGTGGTGTTGGTTCAGTTCGTTATAAATGGAAAATAAACATTTTTACTTTCTTGGGAATACAATTTTCTCGCATGAGGAAATTCATTCCATTTCCCAAGGTTTTCCCGTTTTTTTTTTCATTTGTATTAATTTTTTTTTTGGTTTACTGTGGTGTATGCTCCGCTCCATTCATAAGGAGAAATGAAATTAGCAACAACAAATGTTTTTGAATGAAGACGATGAATAACGCCGTTTTCCGCTCGCTATCAGCTGGATGATAAATTTTATCGTTGGACGTTTTTTTAGTATTTTTTTTTGTTGTACGAGTATACCCCCGTTGTTGATTTAGCCCATAAATAATGTTGCTGGTGTTGCAATTTTATTTATGTTATTTGCTTAAACGTATACGTATATACGGGGAGAAAATTATTTACCAAATGAATATAATGGAATTCTTGGCTGTAAATTACTTAATTACATTTTTATTTGACAGGTAATTTAAAATTCACAGAAATTGTTACACTCACAATGTTTCGAAAGGTTCCCAGGTTTGTAAGGAAATTACAATCTGAAATTTTTGGATTTAAATTTTAAAATGTAATTTGCATTCCACCTTTATTATGCAATGTGGTTTATACTTTAAATTTTCTTGAACATGTTGCTGACGAAAAAGCGAATCGTTGTGACGCATATAAGTGTTGCCAATTGGCTTTTATACAAGCTTTTAAACAAAAAATATCTAGGCTGATGATGAGTTTGAACTATTATATTCCACTTGCAGCAACTTTACGTAATAAACGCAAAGATTTCTCGAAAGTCTAGCGACAAGAGTTTGCAGCACAATGTGTCCAATACAGATAGTGAAAGAACAAGAATTTGAAAGAAGAATCCGGAAAGTTTTAGTTGACTAAAAATGTTGCATTTGTGAGCGGAATAATATTTAAGCCGATGCGTGCATGTCACAATGAAAGAAAAGAGAAATTGTATGTTGCTAACCTGACCCCATTGGATGACCCCTAAATAAATTTTCTCGAAATCAGGACTCATAACAAGACGACTCTCTCTCTGAACGGACTTTCCCGAAAAGCACCCATCGCAATCGACTTCCTGATCGAAGACCAATTTTTATAAAAATCGTGGGAGCGGAAAAAAATTAAAGATCGCTTCCGCGGACCATCGGAGAATTCTCTGAACGAATATTCCTGATCGCAATAGGCAATTAAGAACCCTCTTCTGGCAATTGAAAACACCCTTCACCAATTTTGATCCACATCATGCGAGTCAAAAATTCAATTTTTTCGAAATCAGGACCCATATCAATCGATCTTGATAATTATTCTTGTTGGGTCTCGCTCAAGTTAAATGAATTTAAGTAATTGGTTAATTAATAGTCATTGAAAGAAACCCGTAAAAATTAATAAATGTTAAAGCACCACAGATCATACCAAAGTCACTGGAGCACCGTAGACGGCTAAAGTTGGTTGATTTGGTACTTTTTTGTGACATTAAAAATAAACATTTCAAAATTAAAACACTAATTTTTAAATGTAATACCGTGTAAAAATCGTGACTATTTTACACCTCTCGATGGCTTCACAAAGGTGAATTATTAAATAAATTTTCTTACCAACTATTAACTGCTACAATTTCGCCACACTTGGTTAAGCAACGGCGTAGCTCTATCCAAATTAAACAACCGGCGGTTTTGTTTTAATTGAAACGGATTGGATATTTGGATGTTTTCGATTTGATTATTGGATATTTTCTTAGTACCAACCGAGTTCCATACGTTTAAGAAAGGTCTTCGTTCCATACAATTTACTCATTTTTCAAAATCACATCCGAAATTAATTTTGAAATCCTATCCTATGTTTAACATACAAAGAGAGTTCTATCCCAATAGGTTAATAAAAAGCTGCATGTCCAAAATTTTTATTAGATTCCCATATTCATCATTAATCTGAGTTCCATTCCCTTCGATTGAAATGACACCATTCGATTGTGGAACAAGACGCAACATTGCGGTTAAATCGTATCACCTTTATCCAAAATTCCTGAATTTATGATCCATTTCAGTTATTTCCTGCAATTCGCAAACATTATCTCCCAAATTTTTTATAAAAATCGAGTTGATTTCTTTAAAACAGGAACCCGGATCCCATTTGTGCATCCCTAAACAAGATTTTCCGAATTTAAAATTCATCACAATCGATCTTAGCTCTCGAAAACCCATTTCTCGCATTTTTAGAAAAAGAGTCCATCCCGAAAAACCCTAAATGAATTTTCCAAAAATTAAGACTAGTCGCAATCCATTCCTATCATTAGGAAAACCTTATCACCGCAATTTTTATCTAAATCGGTCATGACGGAAAAAATTTAAAAATAGGTCTCGAGTCCCACCGAAGGACAATTTATACGATTTTTTCAGAAATTAGCACCCATCGAAATCGATTCCTGGCATTTTATTCCTTGGCACTCTCTTCACTATTTTTTTCAAAATCCGTTCTAGCCAAAAAAAAAGTTGAATAGACTTGGACCGCCCCAAACGAAATCAAAAACGTTTGAGGCGGTAAAAATGTAAAAAGTTATGAAGGTCAAAACATTTGTTAAATAGCGAATGCTACAAAAAATATTGTTACTCATAATAATCAATATTTTCAAAAGGATAACGAAAAACGCAAGACCCAACACGAAGCAACATAGTACAAAATCGCAACATGGTGCTACATCACACAATAAGGTGAAACACATGATGCAACATGGTACAATATCTAGTAACATCCCACAACATTAAGGCACATGGCGCAACATCTCATAACATAATGAAATATGACGCAACATGATGCAGTGCACGATGGGATGCAATATCTCACAACACGGTGCAACATCCCACAACATTATGCAATATAATGTAAGAGTGTGGAACATTACGCAACATGATACAACATGACGGCCCATCTGGAAGAGTCCAAAATGAATTATCCAGAAAACAGAACTTGTAATCGTTTCCCTACATTCGAAAATCCTGTTCCGTCAAATTTTCTCAAAATCGTTCAAACCAAATGTGACATAAGAAGGCTCCTAGCCAATATGACGTAACATAGTGGAATATCACTCTTTATCCCTCAACATGATGTAATATGGTGCAATATGACCAATGATACAACATTCCATAACTTAGTGCAACATCCCACAACATGGTGCAACATTCTGCAATATGACACAACATGGTGCAACATCATGCACCATGGTTCTAGATCTGGTAGCATAGCGCAACATTACGCAACATGATACAACATGACGGCCAATCCGGAAGAATGTTGAAAGAAAGCCAAGCCTGTACGACGTTATATAGTTGAACATCACACTATATCAAAATTGTGCAACATCACGTAACATGGCGCAACACCATCAACATCACGGCCTATTCGGGGGATCCTAAATGAATTATTCAGAAATTAAAACTTCTTGTAATCGTTTCCCCACATTCGAAAACCCTGTCCCACTAAATTTTATCAAATCGTCCAAGCGAAATAAAATGCTAAATGACTCCAAACCTGATCTCCCATTGGATGACCCCTAAATGAATTTTCTCGAAATCAGGACTCATAACAGGGCGACCCTCTGAACGGACTTTCCCGAAATAAGCACCCATCGCAATCGACTTCCTGATCGAAGACCAATTTTTATAAAAATCGTGGAAGCAGAAAAAAATTAAAGATCGCTTCCGCGGCCCATAGGAGAACTCTCTGAACGAATATTCTCGATTGCAATTGGTAATTAAGAACCCTTTTCTGGAAATTAAAAACCCCCTTCACCAATTTTGATCCAAATCATGCGAGTCGAAAATTAATTTTTTTCGAAATCAGGACCCATGTCAATCGATATTGATAATTCTTCTTGTTGGGTCTCGTTCAAATTAAATGAATTTAAGTAATTGGTTAATTAATAGTCATTGAAAGAAACCCGAAAAAATTAATAAAAGTAAAAGCATCACACATCAAACCAAAGTCACTGTCAAACAATAAGCACCCATCGCAATCGACTCGTGGAAGCAGAAAAAAATTAAAGATCGCTTCCGCGGCCCATCGGAGAACTCTCTGAACGAATATTCCCGATCGCAATAGGCAATTGAAAACACCCTTCACCAATTTTGACCCAAATCATGCGAGTCAAAAATGCAATTTTTCCGAAATCAGGACCCATATCAATCGATCTTCGAATTTTACTTTTTTAGTAGTTTTAAAATTTAGTTATAAAATCTCAAGGTTTTTCTAATTGGTTCTATTGATATGGTGGCCATATGCCTGTCTAAGCAAATGGGCCATACGTCTTGTCTAAATGGATGTCATGGAATTGTAACTAAGAATCTGTAAAAAATTCTTAAATTCCAATTGGAATATTAAATTTTGGTGTTATTTTTTGTTATTTATTTCACTGGCACTGACTTGGGCTATTTTAAAATCTTATGAAAAATCAAAGGATTTCATAAATTGGTTTGCACCCCGACTATTTTAGTACCAAATTTGAGTTAAAAATTCTACTTACTTGCAAGTTGTAACTGATTAGTGGTCTTATTCTAAATGCTTTTTTGTGTTTATGACAATCAACCATGAAAATATTGTTTCCATGTAAGAACTTACGCTCTTCTTATTATGTTGGGGTTATAAAAGGTAAAGTAGCGTTGTTGACATTTTTCCTGGAAAAACAATGAAAGTCAACCCTCTCACCACAAAACTGTCAAGATCGTTACCTTAACAAACATTTTTTTTGATAAAATTGTCTAACCTTATTATAGGTATGTCAATTTATGACTTTAATTTAAAATGATGCTAAAGAACTTTTGTCGCAACCCTCATATTTGTAGCGATAAAACACATTTTCATTTCCCGCGTAACCATAAACAACATTTTCAACATAATTTAATCATGGAACATAATGAAATATTTCACAAAAAATATGAAATTATGTAGCTCCATCCTGTATATCTAGTCGCATACATACTTGCTTATATATATATATATATATTACATACATGCTCCATACACACATAACATAAAAAAATGTTTAAATAAAAATAGCTTAAGGTTGTCACAAAAGTTTTCTATTGTAACAAGATGAGGAGGATGAAATAAAATAAAAATGTCGGAACAAAGCAGGCGATGGCAAAAAAAAAATTACAAATTTTTATTTCACATTTTCCAAGAACTTAACAAGATTCTAAACTCCAAGGATAAAAACTATATATTGGGTACAAGGAATAAAGTTTTTGTTTGCGTTTGATATGGATATGAGTTGGTTCTTTGTTCACAACACTCTTCCTTTATATGTACGAGTATTGCAAAACAGAGTACAGTCGTATATGATAGATAAAGTTTTATAATAATAAAGTGGTTTTAGGCAATTTCCAATTTATTCACCATATCTCTCTTTTCTAAATGAACTTTTTAAAAACTTTATACAAAAATCCTAAATATATTTGAATTCAATCCCAGTGAAACCTAATTTAACCCATTAGGATTGCGTCTCAATTTAAAGTTTTGGGTGTTCTAAAAGGTCAACAAAATTATAAATTATCCGTAAAGGTTTCTAATGTTTGATAACATTGCATACTGGTTAACCCTAAGATAATAGAATCAACGTTCGACTTGGTTAGAGTGTTGTTAAGAGAAAAACAATTGCTTGGAAGTCGATAAATCCTTGGTTTTTAGAGAAAACTGAGAAACGATGAAGGCTTTCTACATTTGTTCGAAATAGAGAAAGAGACAGATAGAGATACAATTTAATTGGTAAATTGAAAAGGAAACACATCTACCGTTTAATACTAATAGTATTAAACAATGGCCAAACTCATTTAATTTGCTACGGCAGTAGATCGCGTTTGGGGTTTTGGATCGAATCCTCAGTTTGCATGGGCCATATTATAGGATTGAGTGCGGAATCTTTCCATCTCTTCAAAAACCAAAAGTGATTTCTGTGTGATCATTTGACGTATGACCTTTCGTGATTTTTACTTTATTTTACCTGTTTACACCAAAAGAATTTTGTTCAACCTGTGTGTCCGTCTTGAATGAACCTAGCTCGAACGTCTGTATGTGTTTTATAAAAATCGGGAGTGTTTTAAACAAAATCATTAACTTTTGATAATATTAATTTAATTAATGAAGTACTGATTTCAAATTTATAAGACAATTATTCAGAATTATGTTAAAAAAATATTAATTGTATTAATATTAATTAATTGATTGTATTTAATTTTTCAATTAGTGAGACCAGAGTCAGTCTAATTCATAACTAATTTAGTGAAGACTTATCGAAAGTCTCCTTTCAAGCCGTCTGGTTGTGATCTTTAGTGACAAATTTGGGAAGTTTTCTCCCAATCTAAAATGTGAAGGCCGACAAATTAGTTAATCTTCACACAATAAGTCTTTGACCACAGCGCAATTAATCTGGTCCTTTTTCCAAACACCGTCTTCATCCCTGTTAGTTTTACACTTAGTACGCTTTTCGTATTCTGCACGTAGTCTTAGTTGGCATTGGTTTTAAAAAATGACTTACGTAAGACATACAAATTTGATGGTCTTTTTGATCACCGATGAGATGGAGGTTAAATGAAAATTAATGAATAATCCGATTCTGACGTTAAGACGCGTAAGACTGTCTTAAATAAAATATTTTTGTTAAGACTATTTTTTTTAAAACCAAAGTCTTAATTGATATTCTGGCAAAGCCGTCTTAAAATTGTGTTGTGGAAACTCTCCGAAGACTATTGGAGACCTGTCAAATAGTGTTCACAATATTTATTTTTAGGAAATATTAAATTATTTCCAATTATTCTAACAAATTCCAATTCCAACAAATTATGTTAAATTTAAGTAACATGGCTACACAGTAATACACTGTAAAAATATATTTTTTGGATAGACACAAAAAATACAAATCAAGACACAAATAAGTTCAGTAAAAAAAATTAACAGCCACACAAATGTTTAAATAAATGAAAAATGAATTTTAATGTTTAAAATAATTTTATGCATTCATTTTCGTTCAATTTCCATATCAGAGCATAATGCATTTTTCAGGAAATGTCAAACTGTGACCAATAAGACCATCAAATTTGTATGTCTTACGCAAGAATTTTTTTAAAACGTATGTCAACTAAGACTACGCGTAGAATACGAAAAGTGTCATAATTAAGATTAAAGGTCAAAATAATGACAAAGAGTTTTACCTAAGCCCATTTTTCAGTCAGTAACTGTGCTTCAGAATCCGAATATTATTTGTGGTCACAGACTTATTCAAATAACTCTACACAGAAATGTCTCCAAAATTGAGTCTCGAATAGTTCGTGCACGATTAATGCACAATATCTTTTCAATCCCACCAAACACTCAGCATTACCTTTGTTGCCGTCAATCCTGGCTTTCATATCGTTTGGGAAGCTTCACGCACAACGTTATCGTATCTTATCCACTTTTAATCACTAGAAATCATTCGCTTTAAAAATGGCTCGATTTCGTTTCGTTTCAGCAGCGTTTCGCATTTCATTCATGTGATACCCAAACGACTTTTTTTTTGTATCCAGCCATTTTCAAATGGTTTAAAACTGTTTTGTGATCAATATTTAGTGCTTTACCATTTGCATGGCTGCTTATATGCCGGTCTTCTTCAATTTTCTGCATGATTCCATCGACTTTTCCAGTGGTTGGTCTGGTCGACCAAAGCGAGGTGCATCTTTGACATCCACATTCCCAGAACGAAAGCGCTTGAACCATTGCTTTGCTGCTGATTTTGATTTTTACCTTTGTCGTAATAAAATTGTAAAATATATCGAATTTTTTCATTATTTGTCTCCATGTTTAATAAAATGTTGTAACTTTTTATTCACTTCGCCGATTTTAATGTTTTGTATGTCAAAGTACTTTAAAGTAGTTAAATTGTCACCCTTGAAACACACATAAGAATTGCCCGATCAATGGTTACTGACTGAGATATATGAATGAAAAGCCATCTACCGGGAAAAAGACCGCCAACTTTTCCCCCTATCTATTATAAACAAAATATTCTTCCATTTGGAAGATCCGAAGTGAACTTTTTAGCGAAAACTGTAGCTACACAAATGAACATAAAAAAAGCTACATAGCTACGTAGCTACATAAAAAAAATTAATCCATATGGACATATGTCGTCTAATAGTGGTCAAATTTAGCTGTTCAAAATAGTGAACCACATTAAAATTAAAAGATATTGGTTGGCTTGGCTCCACACAATTTTAGAGCCCAAATTTTTGAAAAATTCAAATATTCGTTAAAATACTTGATACACTATGGCCGATTCCAGAATAACAAGTGTGGACATATGTTGTCTAATATGTAATGCGGTTATTCTGTCAAAGGTAGCCAAAAGTTTCTAGCCGAAAGATGTTAATGCAGATTGTGCCTGTGCGACCCAGTCGAAAGATGGTAATACAGATATTATGTTTTCTATTCCAACAGAAAACATTATAATATGTCGATAATGCAGGTCGTATCGATAAAGAAATTTAATTCCAATATTCAACCGAAAAATGCCGACAATATAAGTTAGGCTGTTTAGGCCTGAAGTTTAGGCTGAAAGATTATGAGTAAACATTTTGTTTTCCCCATGTTTTATCGATAAAATCAATCATGATGAACGATTTTTATCGATAGAAGAAGAAAAAAACAAAAATTTCACCCCTATAATCCCAGACTACCTATGGACTACCTATACCATGGGTTATCGAATCGGCCTAGTCAGATTGGTGTCCATGTTGCAAAATATCGAATAATGGACGACTTTACCGTTAGAATAAGGGAAAAATAATATGTTCACCCCTATAACCCAATCAGACTGACCCATAACCTATAATCAAAATCAACCTATGGTCATGGGCTATCGAATCGGCCTAGTCAGATTGGTTTCCATGTTGCAAAATCTCACATGATGGACGATTTTATCGTCATAAGAAGGGAAATATAAAAATGTCACCCCTAGAACCCCATCAGACTTACCCCTAACCTATAACCAAAATCTGCCTATGGTCATGGCCCATCGAATTGGCGTAGTCAGATCGGCGTATGTCTGGCATCGCCTTGAATTGCAAACCACTTTAACGACAATTATAAACCACTTAAAGTTTGATAATTTTTAAACTTCTTTAACTGCAATTTTCGGCTGTATGAAACAGATATGGCATTCCTTTTATAACTATACTTTCTCAAGTTATTACCCTTACAAACCTCTTTAAATGAGACTTTTTCCAAATATAATACTTTTAACGTTAAGTTATAATAAATTTTTGAAAGTTGGCCGTATGCTGAAACATTAAATTAATATCGGTTAAATTACAAATTGTTGTTTGTTATGATATGTATGTTTTTGGCAGATTTTGTAGGTTAGTCACTTTCGGCTAGGATATTTCAATGTAATATATAGTTTGATTAACTTTCGGCTGAAGTAGTCAAGACACTATCTGCATTATCTATTATTTTATTTTCGGCTGGCAACCTACGGCTAACTTTAACAAGGTGTTAACTGTTAAGGACAGCCCAATTGGTCCACTATTAGACGACATATGTCCACACTTGGTGTCATCTCCGTATGTACGGTAGCAATATTGTATTTTAATTTTCAAAAATTTTAGATTTAAAACTTGTGTGGAGCCACCCAAAATTTTATTTTAATGTGGTTAATTGTTTTGAACAGCTAAATTCGTTCACTATCTTTTTAGTAAAGGTTTGTTATTTGCACTTTCCATTGCTACATTTTTTAGGAACTACACTTTTCGTTAATTTGTGTAGCTATACTTTTCATTAATTTGTGTAGCTACACTTTTCGTTAAACATTTCACTTTAGTTTTGATTTTCAGCTGGCAACTTTCCGCTAACTTTAACAAGGTGTTAACTGTTAAGGATAGCCCAATTGGTCCACTATTAGACGACATATGTCCACACTTGGTATCATCTCTGAAATTTTACGCCATAGGTAGCAATATTGTATTTTAACGAATATTTGAATTTTCCAAAAATTTTCCGATTTAAAATTTGTGTGAAGCCACCCAAAATTTTATTTTAATGTGGTTAACTGTTTTGAACAGCTAAATTCGTTCACTATCTTTTAACTAAAGGTTTGTTATTTACAATTTCCATCGCTACATTTTTAGGAGTTAAACTTTTCATTAATTTGTGTAGCTACACTTTTCGTTAAACATTTCACTTCGGTTTTGATTTTCGGCTGGCAACTTTCCGCTAACTTTAACAAGGTGTTAACTGTTAAGGATAGCCCAATTGTCCACTATTAGACGACATATGTCCACACTTGGTATCATCTCTGAAACTTTACGCCATAGGTAGCAATATTGCATTTTAACGAATATTTGAATTTTTCAAAAATTTTCCGATTTAAAACTCAAAATTTTATTTTATTGTGGTTAATTGTTTTGAACAGCTATATTCGTTCACTATCTTTTTAGTAAAGGTTTGTTGTTTACACTTTCCATTGCTACATTTTTTAGGAGTTACACTTTTCGTTAATTTGTGTAGCTACACTTTTCATTAATTTGTGTAGCTACACTTTTCGTTAAACATTTCACTTCGGTTTTGATTTTCGGCTGGCCACTTTCGGCTAACTTTAACAAGGTGTTAACTGTTAAGGACAGCCTAATTGGTTCACTATTAGACGACATATGTCCACATGTCAAAGTTTTATTTTATTGTGGTTAATTGTTTTGAACAGCTAAATTCGCCCACTATCTTTTTACTAAACGTTTGTTATTTACACTTTCCATTGCTACATTTTTTAGGAGTTACACTTTTCGTTAATTTGTGTAGCTACACTTTTCATTAATTTGTGTAGCTACACTTTTCGTTAAACATTTCATTTCGGTTTTGATTTTCGGCTGGCAACTTTCGACTTACTTTAACAAGGTGTTAACCGTTAAGGACAGCCCAATTGGTCCACTATTAGACGACATATGTCCACACTTGGTATCATCTCTCATCAATTTTACGCCATAGGTAGCAATGTTGTATTTTAACGAATATTTGAAATTTCAAAAATTTTGGATTTAATACTTGTGTGGAGCCACCCAAAATTTTATTTTAATGTGGTTAACTGTTTTGAACAGCTAAATTCGTCCACTATCGCTTTTTACTAAAGGTTTGTTATTTACACTTTCCATTGCTACATTTTTTAGGAATTACACTTTTTGTTAATTTGTGTAGCTACACTTTTCATTAATTCGTGTAGCTACACTTTTCGTTAAACATTTCACTTCGGTTTTGATTTTCAGCTGGCAACTTTCGGCTAACTTTAACAAGGTGTTAACTGTTAAGGATAGCCCACTTGGTCCACTATCAGACGACATATGTCCACACTTGGAATCATCTCTGAAATTTTACGCCATAGGTAGCAATATTGTATTTTAACGAATATTTGAAATTTCAAAAATTTGGATTTAAAACTTGTGTGGAGCCACCCAAAATTTTATTTTAATGTGGTTAATTGTTTTGAACAGCTAAATTCGTTCATCTATCTTTTTAGTAAAGGTTTGTTATTTACACTTCCCATTGCTAAATTTTTAGGAGTTACACTTTTCGTTAATTTGTGTAGCTACACTTTTCGTTAAACATTTCACTTCGGTTTTGATTTTCGGCTGGCAACTTTCGGCTTACTTTAACAAGGTGTTAACTGTTAAGGATAGCCCAATTGGTCCACTATTAGACGACATATGTCCACACTTGGTATCATCTCTGAAATTTTACGCCATAGGTAGCAATATTGTATTTTAACGAATATTTGAATTTTCCAAAAATTTTCCGATTTAAAATTTGTGTGAAGCCACCCAAAATTGTATTTTAATGTGGTTAATTGTTTTGAACAGCTAAATTCGTCCACTATCTTTTTACTAAAGGTTTGTTGTTTACACTTTCCATCGCTACATTTTTAGGAACTACACTTTTCGTTAATTTGTGTAGCTACACTTTTCGTTAAAAATTTCACTTCGGTTTTGAAAAATTCATTTTGGTTTTTTGGTTATTACTCATCCTTCACAAATAAGTCAGCAAGATCGATTGGAAAGGTTTGCAAGTTTACTTTAGATAACAAAAAATAAATTTAAAATAATTAAAGCTGGTGAAGCTGTGTATGTATGACAAAATTGATTTACATTTTACACAAAATAAAGTTTTATGTTCCGATGTGAATTAAATTGATTATGTAACTAATCCATCCAATTCCAAGTTTCACAAATCTCTCACTCAAGATTCATTTCATTTTTCCAAAACCAAACACACAAACGATTTGTTTAGGAATTATTTCTGTTATTTTTTGTAATCTAGGTTGGCTCCATAAAATATGTGTTATTCCTCTCGAGCCATTCGCTAGTAAAATCTGATATCACGTTCTTACAAATTTTATTTTTACTACACGCCGTCTTCCATTGTACAATGCATTGCACGTATCTTTAATAAAAAAAAAACACCAAAAACAAGAATAGGAATAAAATTTAAATTTCCTTCAATCATAAGAAAACATTCCATTGCGGAAATTCCATAAATTTTTATTGCACCCATACATACATACCTATATATAACACTCATACATATGATATTCACAATTCAATCCAGTGTGTTTATGTGTGTGAAGGCATGGAATAAAAGTAACGAATCCATTAAATTTTTTATTCACGCAATTTTTATTGATCTCGTACAAACACACGTTTTCATTTTTATGCTACCTGAGAACATATATATGTTTGCTCTACCCTGTACATACATACATTTACAACAATCCTTTAAGCACTTTATATTCTGTCATTTCTGGTATGTTCCAAAAATATTCCTAAAAACTATACGAAAATTGTTATGATCTAAAAATAACTGTTTTGTTTTGTACTGTGCGATGATAAATTTTTTCCGTTTAATATTTGTTTGTGGAAAATGAATTTATTATTACCGGAAAAATAAAGCGGGAGCACATTACGGAACGAAATATTTTTACGGTGATATGATTAGACGAAACGAAACAATTTGTCGGCACCGCATAATCTCGTATGAGTTACACAATTCGTGAAATATGAATGGTGTATATGGTGTTATATAACGTCATTTTGGGGTGTAAAGCACCCGTTTTAAATATACTTAGATGAATAATAATCGCACATTATGCACTAAAACTTGATTATGTGTGACTTAAATACAGTCAGAAGTGGGCGTGCGAACCAATGCTTCGAAGTAACTAACTCGTTCGCGTGATCGTCAATTTAACGCGATAATACAATTAGTACGCATACAGCTGTCCCTACATAGCGATTGTCCCTGTGCCTTGTTGATTGTAAATTAAAATGCGAGTCGCACCGAATACTGCAAATCTTTGAACTTCATGGTATATCCGTCAGCATTATTGAAATGCGTGACAACATTACAACTTTTCCTTTTAATTTTCCATTGAAATTTGTAGCTTTGATGGTATTGTTCATAACCTTTTTCACTGAAAGCTTGGTAACGTTGCAAAGTCGTGGTAGATTGGTGTTTCGGCGAAAAATGGTAGATTCACTGCAGTATCGGCGGACTTATACGTTGTCCCAGGCAAAGGGTATTTCGTTTTGAATATAGCACATGCACTGAGCCACAGATAATTTTTGTAATTCTGTGCGATGTTTGAGAAAACTTTCTGTATTCGTCTGTGGTTGCTCAGAGTTTACATAAATGTGATACACTGTGTGGGTCCATTCATTGCTATTTTCTCATTCCCAGTATCCAACAATTGGTTTGCGAAACGTTCAACGGATACAACATATTATATAGTTTTACACGGTCTTCAAAGTCTATTTCTGTATTTGTCGCCATAAAACTGATGATTTGAGACTCTCAAATCTTTTAGTGTACTGATTTGATTTGCTCCCAAATCTTTTAGTGTGAATGAAATGCTGGCTGTAATATTAGTGCTGAATACGCTGTTCCACCATCATTCAAAAGAGTTGTCGCAATTCTCGATGATACTTTTGTCAGTGCAATATTTGTTCGTGATCGTACGGTGAAGTTAGAAAAGTTTTACTTGTGCCTCCGGATGCATCAAGAAAGTACAATCCGTCGCTTTATGGACTAAATTTATGGACGGTATGTCCTGTATAAGAGTAGCGAGCTCGGTAATTTCTGAAGTGTAATGGATATACCTCTTGAATTCTACCCATTCTGTAGTTTTTAGTCCGTTTATCGTAGTTGGATTTCTTTTAAATATCTGTATGATGTGGGTTGTCGTGAAATCTGGTTTAATTATGATATGCCGCTGGTAATTTGGGAAAGGATTCTGTATTTGATACGAATGCTCCTCACCTATGTTTAATAAGAGTTGATTCCGAAATACATTGACTGGAGTTTCTACGATGAATATCAGGTCGTGAGCAGAGCGGTCACCGCTATCTTGCGTTTCGGACATCTCTTTTTCATTTGCTGTGTAATTCTCCTCGGACTTATCTAAAGTTCTTGCAAGGAATGTGATTGGCTTTCCTTCCTGTGGCAATACTGCACCCAGTGCGAAGCTGAAAGCTTCTGTGGTTAGTTCAAAATCTTTATGAAAATTAAAAAATGATAATAATACTTCATTAGACACGAGGGGGTTTTTATATTACTAAAAGCAATTCTTTCCTCTTCAGTGAAAGTTACTTGTTTGGTCTTTGAGGCGGTTTTGGACACATGCCCATCTTCCCCTCTTAGAAGTGCCGTTAGAGGTTTTGCTAGTTTTGCGTAGTCCTTGAATAAAGCGGCGATAGAACCCTGCCATCCCCAAGAAGGATCTGAGTTCCTTTACTGTTTTGGGGGTAGGGAAATTCGCTATTGCCTTTACTTTCTTTTTATTTGCCTTGTCTAATTGAATTTTCATGTTGGCTTTCTCTAGAACCTTGAATATTGCTTTCATATTCTCGCAAGTGTTCTTGCTCGTCTTTGCCGAATATAATTATATCGTCGACGTATACGTAACATCGTTTCCCGATACGATCCCGCAGGATGTCCGACCGGTAGTCGAGTGAACTCATATTTGCCGTGATTCACCGAAAATACAGTTTTTTCAATATCCGATTCTCTTAGAGGAATCTGATGGAACCCGCTCTTTAAATCTACGATAGTGAAGAGTCTGTTGTCGCCTAAGTTTGCCAATATATCATTAATCTCGGGTATCGGATACCTATCCGAGATGGTAACTGAGTTTAGTTTGCGATAATCGATGGCCAGTCTATATTTTTTTATATCGATGGCCAGTCTATATCTACCCAAAAAGTACAACCCAAACTGGAGAATTGTAGGGGGATTTGAACGGTCTGATAACGCTATCCTCTAAAAGTTGTTTGATTTGTTTTTCTACTACTTCCTTACGGGATACGGATAAGGGGCGAGAGTATACGGGATCCATATTTGGGGCACGGATTTCTCCCTTTACCGTTGCCGTAAAGGTTAACATTTCTTCAGGGTCGGAAAAAAGATGTGGGCATGAAGCTATTATTCCATCCAGTGGTTGTTTTTGGGAATAATTCACAGTTGTTCACAGAGTTTGATAAGTGTTGTTTAAGGGTGACCTAAAAGGTGACCTTAATATTGGAATGAATAGTTATGAACCGTTTATCAGTATGGATAGTGGCACTCAGTTGCTTTAAGCTATCGTTCCCAATTATTGTATCAAACGATTTTAAGCTATGTAATAGAAAGAGTTTTAATTTCCTGTCTCGACCGAAATGGTCTATCTTCGCATGATGAGTAACTTTAATCCTACCCGCTACAAAGTTTGCTATAAACGGTTTTCATTTGGGGCAGGATTGCGTACGTATTGCGGTTGAATATAGATTTATTAGACCCTGTATCTATCAGGGACTTAAATATTTTCCCGCTCTTCGCTACATGTTCTAGGTAAGGAAGCGAAGAGCTCTTTAGCCTAAAAAATTGATATCGTCTAATGCTTCGATTTCTTCCTCTTGTTCGTTTGAACATTCTATAGAGTCAGGATCGTATTCTAATTCAGGCCATAGAGTGTGGTTCCGTATATTCTACCAAGGTTTGTTCGTATTGAGTATCGTATTCCGTCAATTTCTCTTGGTAATTTTGTAAATTATGGTCTTCGTCGATTTGCTCTTGGTGATAAATTCGTTGAGCCTTATTTGGGTGATGGATTTGTTGCGATTGGTTAACATAAGGTCCTTTTATAGCACCCTGATTGTTTTGGGGGCGATTCATGTAATTAACTCTTTTAGAATGAACACTACCATCTATTTCCATTGGCACTGGCTTGGGGTCCGGTTTTTTTTGGATACCGAGGTGGATAATTTAGATACCCTAATCGGCGCTTGTTAAATGGCCCTTGATAGAGTGGATATGAGCAGTCGAATGAGCTCTGTGCATTATGCAAAAGATGTGAGTAGAACTGCTGTGAGCGTTGAGCATAGTTTCTCCTTATGGGAAGAGGTGGAGGAACTGGTTGCGCTCTTGGAATGCCTTGATGGCTATTATTAGCATAATGCATTCTGTAGTCCATCTTTTGTAACTTTAGGCAGAAATGCAATGCTTGAGGTAAGTCAGAGGGTTCTCTAATACTCAAAAGTCGAGGCAAATCTCATTTCAATCCTCTGATAAAAGTGTCGAGTGCCTTCTCTCGATAGCATTGCATCACGTTGTTTATAGACTCTTACTCCATTTCTATGCAGGACAGATTATTTAGTATCAATGATAAGTGTTGATACACCCTCTGATAGAATTCTGGAATTTACTGACTTCCTTGTATCAAGGTACTACTATTTCATAATCTCGACAGATTACGAAATCATAATCTCTTAGGTTGGGCCTGCTTGCTCAAAATGTCCTCGTTCCTGGTGATGGTGGTGTGTCGATTGGGCCGCTGCTGAATCAGTTCGATTTTGGTTATCTTCGATATGATGTCAACTCCGTTTCCTCCCTAGTATGGGTTACTTCGGGGCTTCTTTTCCTCAATACTGTTTGGTTACACTTTCACTTTCACCTTTTCGTTAAGTAATGGGTAACTTTAACAAATTGTTTGTAGGAACTTTACTTTAAACTTTATTTATTTTTTATTTTTTCCTTTATTAATTACAACTGAGACTGTGCTCATCTAGCAATTTATCTTTCACATTTACAAATTTTACATTTTTTAAACAATTCTGATTTGTTGGGGTGAAACCCAATGGTTAGTCCCAAAATTAATTAAACCTATTTAAAATACTAATTTTAATTTGGTATGTGTACTAGGTCAAGTGGCCTCGTTCTTTGAAGTCTTCTTTCAACGACAGGGTTATCTATCATATGGCCAATATACTGGTTCCCATGTTCCTGGAGCCTTATTTCGTGTTTGACGGCATGCTTTTTTATTTCACCTTTGATGTATTCCATCTGTAAGTCCCTGTGAATGTCTTCATTACTTGTGTACCACGGAGCATTTACGATGCTACGGAGAAACTTATTTTGAAACGTCTGTTCCATTTTGGCGTTTGTTTGCTTAGTACATCCGCAGACTTGAATACCGTAGGTCCATATCGGTTTCAGTATTTGCCGATATAGCAGCAGCTTGTTGTATATTGTAAGCTCAGAGCCTCTACTTATTAGCCATTTTTCTTTTTGACATGCTCTCTCCACTTGAGCTTGACATCGAGTGTTCTGCCAAGATATTTAGCTTTGTTTGCATATGGCACCGGTCGTAAGTTAATTTCTATCGATAGATGAGAAGCCTTTTGATATGTAAAGTTAATATGCATGGATTTCGTGTCATGAAGCTTAATTCTCCAGCGATTAGTCCAGTTACAAACCGCAATGGTAATCTTCTGGAGTTTGTTCGTTGCATCAGCGACATTACTTTCAATCGCCATAATTGCTGTGTCATCTGCAAAGGTGGCTATGGTTCCTTCATCTGTTGTTGGAATATGCCTTCTATATAATAAATACAGGATTGGTCCTAAGACACTCCTCTGCGGGACACCGGCAGAGATTTTCCTTAGTTCGGAGTATTCATCCTCATATTTCACACGAAAATGTCTATTGGATAAATAAGATCTTAGTTTGGCATAGAATTGCCAGATCTCTGTGCAGCTTGAATTCCAGTCCACTGCGCCAAACTTTATCGAATGCTTGAGTGACGTCCAGAAATATGCTGGATCATACTTTTTTGCGTTCTAACGTTCTTTCAATAATGTTGGAGATTCTATGCACCTGTTCAATTGTGCAGTGTTTTTACCTGAATCCAAATTAATGTGGAGGAATTAATTGTCGGTCCTCAATTATTGGTTTAGTAATAATTTTTCAAAAGTTAGTTTTGACATAATTGGCAGCAATGAAATTGGCCTGTATGATTTTTGATCGTTAGGTGGTTTATCAGGTTTTGCTATCATGATTACTTCTGCTACTTTCCATTGCCACGGAACATATTTTAACCGAAAGCTTGCATTGATTATGTGTAATAGCTTACGAAATCCTTTAACTGGCAGAGCCTTGATTATTTGGCAAGTAATCAAGTCATACTCTGGGCCTTTTTTAACATTCATGTTGCTTTTTTACTTCTTCTTGTAATTCTTTGAGAATTACTGGGCGTATATCAAAATCATCTAGCTTGTGGATTGGAAGATATCCTCGAAATACTCCGCAAACAGATCAGCCTTCTCTTTATTTATTTATTTATTTATTTATTTATTTATTTATTTATTCATTATACAATTTTGTGAATCTACAAATCCCATTTTGAGCAACATGCTCATTTGCAATAAAAAGTGTAGTTCAATAAATTCCTAATAATAATTTTTCTTCGTCCTTTATGTTCCATATGTTGTCTTCTTCAAGCCATAATTTTACTTCATCGAATTAACAAGTTCATCGACAATCATTAAAACGATTTGACATCTCCTTAATTAGTAACATTATATGCAACATGCAATTTATACAACATCTCCATCCTTTTTTAGAAATGGTGGCATAAGCTTGATATTCAAATTATCATAATATGTATTTAAATAAAAATAAAATTTGATAAAAAAACATAGCTTGTCGACAGGAAAGTCAAGGCACGACAGGACCTCTTTCCCAGGTTCCATCCTCCTTATTAAGTGGAGGCACTTGCATTTTGAGTCTTTTGAGTCCCTTGGTCGCCTTCCACAGAGAATAATCAGAATTTTTCCCATCGGTTAGGCTAACTAGATATCTGTTGATTAATGCATTTTTAACTTCTTTAAGAAGAGATTTGAGACTGTTACCTAAATTGTTAAGAATTGTTTTGTTCTCCGGTGTTCTAGTTATTTGCCAGGTTGTACGTGCCCGTCGTTTTTGTCTTACCAACTCTCTAACTTCCATTGGTAGGAGGCTTCTTCTTATATACAAAATAAGAAGGAGCCAAAGCAGCATAGTGAATTGCTTCATTGACTTATTCTAATTCATCTTCCAACTGGTGGGGATTTCTTATCGGTACCAGAAGATTGATTTTTCCACCAATACTTCACGAAAGAGATTCTAGTTTGTTTTTGAATTTGTTAATCAGGGTGCACTCTTCAACGGGAGAGGGATTACCATTTCACTAACTGTCATGATGACCGGGGAATGATCTGATACTAGAGAATTACTGTCTTCAATGTTAATGTAGTTCTGGGATGTACCTCTTGCTACGTAAAATACTATTAGGTTAGATGTCTTCGTTCCGTCACTAGTCCAGTATGTTGGGGAACCACCAAAGTAAAATTCACATTTTGATGTCTGCCCTGCTTGAAGCAATTCTTTAACTTTAGACGTCGTAAGTCTAGATCCCCAATACGTGTTTTTAGCATTAAAGTCACTTCTAATAATAATGTCACGTTCAAGCGATTTAACTAGTTTAAGGTAGTCCTCTCTTTTGCAGGGGAGGACAATATATTGCAGAGACAGTAAGCTGTCTGTGGTTAATTTGGATCCTTACAGTAGTGACTTGCATTGTTTCTTCTTCGATATTTGATTCTAAATGGTGTTTTATATTTTCTTTTATTAGTAATGCCGAACCACCTCTTGCTCTTTCCGCTGGATGAATGGAGTGATATAAGTTATAACCCCGTATTTTAACAAACGAAGATTTAACTAGATGGCTTTCAGATATTAAGAAAATGTCCATTTTTTCTGAATTTAAACATATTTCTATTTCTGGAATATGTTGCATAATGCCATTCGCATTCCAGATTGCTATTTTGAAAGTTGTATTCTTACTTAACGTTTATTTATTTAACATTAGCCGCTTTGTAATAGCTGCAATGCTGTTCATAATGTTTTCCATAATTTGGTTACTTTCAGAACCCATATGTTTGGTTGAACCCAATCCTTTCAATACCTGCGCAAAAAAACTTCTTTGCACTGTATTGCTTGGTTGTGGGTTTTGATCCATCTGATTTGATATTTGAACCCTTCGATTTTCGCGATTTTGCGATTGATTTCTTGTTTTACCTCTTAATTTTTGTAGTTGTTTAACAACCTCACAGCCTCGATAATTTGTCGGATGTCGGCCCTTACAATTTGTACACTTGGCTGGCACATCTCTCCCCTTCCTGAGCATTTTACACATCTTGGATCCCGGCCGCCATATCTTTGTGTGTAATTAAATGCCTGGCATTTCTTGCATTGGGGTATGCGTGTTGTGGTTCTCCTCATTGGTTCAATTGAAGGTGACTTCATGTGAAGGATTCCTTTTACTCCATAAATGTTTTGAACATTCTCTTTGTTGTGAAATACTAACAAAAAAAAGAGGGAGTCCCATTTTACTGATAATTTGGTTTCCTTCCTGAATTTCTGTTTTCTCTTTTTTAACAATATTCACAGCATCTAGTATTTTAAGACCTTTATTTTGTAAGTCTTCCATTATTTCTTTGCTTGAGCAAGTGTGGTGCAAACCTCTTGCCATGACTTTTATAGGTCGGGCCTGTTTATTCTCGTAAGGTTCTATAAGTATCTGAGTCCAGAGTAATTATTTTCCAAGCATCATTATTTAACGCTGTTACCTTAAAAAACGATGATCAAAAATGTGTTATTGGTACATTATCGCGGCTCTAGCTTTCAAAATAGAAATGTAAAAAATGGATATGTGATGTGTGTTTAACGTTTTTCCGTGATGAAGAAAATTTTATTCCACACACTAGTTACGGATGTAATAAGATTAAGGCTCTCCTACCGAATGCTTCACACACCAATTTAAAAATTATCATCATTCGTTACGAATTCCTAACCCACAGTTTTCGCACGGACTTCACAAGGTGTTTCCCGGAGACTATAATTCCACTTCTACTGAACTAATATATGGTATAACGTTCCACATCCCTGGGCAGTTAGTCGAAGACACAACAGATAAACTGTACAAAGAGCTGTAATTTAAATACATACGTTCGGAGAAAAATTTTGTTATTGAAATTAAGGGTAAACAAGTTAGAGTGTCAATAAATCGTTTACAGCCAACCATGCTTTGTCCAAAGTTCCGAATCAATGCCAACAAAGGTAATTCACCAGATAGTACAGATGAAACAACTGATAATATTCCATTAGTGAGAAATGAACCATCAAGTAGTTGTACTTTTACTGATACGTTTTGAGATCCAAAGATTGCATATGAAATAATTTTGACCTACGATAACTTTCAGTTCTAACGTGACATACTCGACTGCTTCATATAATAAACTTGACGATCATCTTACCCTACCCAAATCAGATTCGCATTCGACACAAACAAAACAAACGATAACCTCTAATCAGACCACCAGCCCGATACAAAGACTCACCTATTTGGACAAGTTCACTGGCAGGGGAGTGATGTGGCCGTAAGTGCTCTTACGGAAACTACTCATTTTGTTATTTAGATCATTCATTTCATTTTTTTATTATTACAAAAGAACGCACGAAAAAATCGAAGATGGAAGTCGTATGTACAAAAAAAGATTATTAAGAAATAAAGTTCCTTAAAAAATAAAATTTGGTTCTGTAAATACGAATATTTTCATAAGTTTAACTACAAAAATTGTGACACGCCATTTACTGTGGAGTTTACGCGAGACATACATGGTTCACAGCCCATTAAATTAATTAATTAATTAATTCCTAAATGTTGATAAATCCGGTTACACAAGCACAACATTTGATATTTGTGCGATTGGAACCATTGGTGCTGGGTTTTTTGTATTTTTCTTACTCGGTTCTTGGCGTGAACATTTTAAGGCAGGGCAGATTCAATTTTGGTTTTTTCGTGAGCGTAACACAAATTAAAAACAACATTTAATTATAAATACGAGGGCGGATTGAAAATGAAACTACCTAGCGCTAGATGGCAGCACAAACACAAAAATTTTTAGTTTTTTAGAAATTGCGATCTGTCAAACGTCAGCTGTTAAAATTTCACCCAAATTCATCGATTAGTTTATTTGTTGTAGTCGTTTGAAGTAAGCAACTTTTGTGTGTCTTAAAAAATGAAAAAGAACGAATTTCGTGCAGTGATTAAACACTATTAGGGGAAAGCGGGAAAACGGCGAAAGAGACAAAAGAAAAGCTTGATAAACATTACGGTGAGTCTGCTCCGTCAGATTACATGGTAAAATATTGGATTGCTGAATTTAAACGCGGCCGAAGAAGCACTGCAACAATACCATCAACAGGAAGGCCAAAAGAGGTGGTTACTGAAGAAAATATCAAGAAAATCCTCGATATCGTTATGAATGATCGCCGAGTCAAGTTGCGTGAGATTGTTGAAATGGTAAACATATCATATGAACGTGTGTTCAATATTTTGCTTGAACATTTGCATATGAAAAAGCTATCGGCAAGATGGGTGCCGCGTTTGCTCAGTGTCGAACAAAAACGAGTTTGACAGACCACTTCACAGCGTGTTTCGAAATGATAAAGCGTAATCCTGTTGATTTTTGGCGTCGATTAATTACAGTTGATGAAACGTGGGTCCACCATTACACACCTGAAACCAAAAATCAATCGAAAAATGGGTGGAAGCGTATTTTGAGGGCTTCCCGAAATCGTATTATTCAGATGGTATACAAAAGTTGGAATATCGTCTTACTAAGTGTGTCGAACTAAATGGAGACTATGTTGAGAAATAAATGGTTTTTGGCAAAAAAAAATTTTGTTTTCCTACTTAGGTAGCTTCATTTTCAATCCGCCCTCGTATATATGTGATATTTTGAGACCAACATAATTTTATGGTACGAAGTTAAACAAAAGAAACATTGTCGTCGATTAATAATAATTATATCGTACATAAATAAAAAACTAAATAAAAATTATAAAATTAAATTGTAGTGTGTGTTAATATTGCGCTACACCATCTTCGAAACAATCCCAGAAGTTTCTCATTTTAGATAAGATTCAGATAAGATTCCCGACATAATGAAAAGTTTGAGGGAATTCTCTGGACGCGCTAGCGAGTTTAGCTCTTTGAAGAAAAGCGTGGAGTACCAATTTGTGTACCAACACATTTCATTAATTCTTAATAAATTGTCATGTATGGAAATGGGCGATGAATCATTAACCAACATGACACAGGCCTATCGTGGCAAAGCGTTGGATACATTTGTTAGAGGCTTAAAAGGCGACATACCTGAACTAATTAGCAGCAGAGAGCCAATCGATCTATCGCAAGCACTACCTACACCTCTGCCTCAAACTCGTTAAAACGTTTATAGAACCCAATATGTTATCAACCATCAGAGAAAGGAAGTTCGTATTCACCTATTAAGCCTCCCACATTGCTTCCAATTTCAAAATAAATTCCAGCTTCCTAATATACCTCAGTGAGCACACCCACAGAGACAAATTCCTAACCAGAGCCAATGGATGTGGATCGAAGTACGCGGTCTAAGCAGGTAAATTAACCACCCTCACAGAAAAGAGCCTATAAATCCCAACAGGGTCGGAAGCTATCCCTGTAGCAGGTGTACGAGCCGAAACGGTCGCATTAATGATATTAAAAGGGTGTATTGCTCATTTCGGTGTTCCTCAGTCAATTGTAACTGACACAGGTTCCCAGTTTGAATCGAAATTATTCTCGAAACTCTCCAAATTATTAGGTTTCTAAAGAAGGAGACAACGAGCTATAATCCCAAGGCAATTAGGTTTATTGAGACATTGAGCACAGAACCCTGAAAACGGCGATTATGAGCAATAAAAAAACCCTACCAACATTTTTCGCACGGATTTCACAAGGTGTTTCCCGAAGACTATAACTCCACTTCTACTGAACAGTATATGGTACAATGTTCCGCATCCCTAGGCAGTTAGTCGAAGACACAAAGTATTTAATTCTCTGACAGAATTTGTTATCTGCGTTAGAGATCCCTTCAGAGAGCTGTAACTTAAATACATACATTGTTATTCAAATTGAGGGCAAACAAGTTAGAGTGTCAATAGATCGTTTACAGCCAATCATGCTTTGTCCAAAGTTCCGAATCAATGCCAACACAGGTATATGAAACAGCTGATAATATTCCATTAGTGAGAAATAAACCACCAAGTGGTTGAACTTTTACTGATACGTTTTGTGATCCAGAGATTGCATATGAAAGAATTTTGATCTAGGATTACTTTCAGTCCTAAGGTGACTTACTCGGCTACTCCATATAATAAACTTGACGACCTTACCATACCCAAATCAGGTTCGCATTCGACACAAAGAAAACAAACGTTAAGCTTGAAGCCTATTACACGAACGGGTAGAATAATCAAACCGTCAGCCCGAAGCATAGACTCACCCATTTGGACAAGCTCACAGGCATGAGAGTGATGCGGGCATAGGGCGCACATCGGCCAACAAGTCTTTGTCAGTAACCGATTTCATCAGTGACTGAATTTCTGGGTAACTGGTTACACCCACAATATTTATTGGTGGGGGTGATTTTTCTTTTTGTTGCACCAAATTTGGTGTAATGTTCTTGATAGTTTTATTACCTTTTGGTCGATTGGCTTTGGGTAGAGCATCGTTTGAATCTGGACTAGATTGTCCCCCACCATTTAAATGCTCAGCCTCAGGTGACGATTCAGCTTTTCTTTTCTTACTCTTCCTGGACTGTTTTTTCTTCTTTAGGACCCAGTCCGCCTCTCTTTGTAATTCATCTTCATCAGTCCTGATTCATTTTTAGGTTTTCATTTTCTTGCTTTAGATACTCATTTTCTTCGCTTAGCTTGGCAAATAATTGCTCCATATGCTCTAGCCTGAGATTCATATTCTCCTTTTCTAGATCAATAGTTGTTTTACTAGATTCGGCTATTTGCAAAGCAAAATTTCCGGTGGCATCTCTTATTTCGTGTAATGTTGTCTAGGTATAGCGTTGGAAAAAGTATTGGCTTAGTCAGCTACCGAGTTGCTTCTATTTTTCTTTATCGGTGATCTTTGTAAATTTGGTTTTCTCTGGAACGGATTTGATGTTCCCTGATATTGCAATAGATGGCCCTCTCCAGAATCCATAGGGCCAGTCTTCACAGAGAGTGGATTTACCAATGTTGGTATTGGTGTACCACCAGCGGGGTATTATTTCCTTTTGTTTGTACCATTGCATAGTTTTGATTGACTAATTAGCTATTCTGCTTCAGTACTACGAAGGGATTGGGTACCACAATCGTTCGTTCTACAAAACATTGCCCACAGAATGCCCGTATCCATTTATGAATCCATCGTGGAGACTGTCAATCCCGTACCCCTTTGCTTACATGACTTCATTTTGTCTCATTGTTATATTTAAACGTCCTTTCATTGTCAGCTTGACCAAGCTGAATGAAGAGAACATTTATAGAGAAAATACTTGAATTTTCTGGTTTTTGTTGATTTTTTACAAAATATATTGATTTTGTCAAGTTTAATTTTCAATTAATATTTTCTAGGATAGCTAACAAATTTTTATGATTTTGCTATACCACCCATTCCCCCCCCCCCACTTTATGAAATTATTGATATAATATTTTCCACTAAAATATTATTTGAAACACTTCAAATAAAACAAATATTTATCGTTCACCAGTCACCATCCCAGTCATGAAACGTTTATATTCAATGATCAAAATGTAACACCTTACGAACAATAAACAGTAAGTCAGTATGCATCCCACCCCATCTTCACATACAACACACAAAAAAATGAAAATTTTATTCGAATCAAAAATAAAAATTTATAACACAATGAATAAATTATAAATCATTTATTACCGTGCTACCGTACAAATTAAACAAATTAGGCGCTATTAATCCTTGTCACAGGATTTATATACCGAGAGTGTAAATATAGACAGACGCGACAGTCACTAAGATTATAAATTGATTTCTCTAAAAGGCGTTAAAATTTAATCATTTCAATATCACTCAGCGTATTTTTTCCGCTTTAATTTACATTTTTAATCACCCCCACAATACGACGCGGTAATAAATGTTAGTCGGAAAATGGAAAAATGGTATAGTGTGCGACATTGTTCTGTGTACACATAACAGTACACAGATTACAAGTAGTTATATATATTTTATCTTACAGTTGTTTGCGTTTAGTATAAGCTATATAGACAATAAGACGAAGAAAATTTCGTATTGATTTTCCATTTGGGGTGTTTCCGTCGACTATCTATCTATCTGTGTACGTACATTTTTAATTGTTGATTCGCTTAATTAATCGTAATTTATATTTTTGTGTATGCTTCAATGAAAATAGAATTTGTTTTTCTTTCTGGTGGGTGGATAATTAAATAAATATTTATGGGCGAGCTTGTAGAACGGTGCGTTCATTACTTTCGAATAAAACTTAAAAGCTTAAAAGTCAAAATTTCCGATCGATGTATCTTGGGCGAGTGTGTGGTGTTATGTATGGTATCGACTTCTTCTTATGAATAATTTTTAATTGGATGTTTGTCTATGTATTTTCAAATTTTATTTATTTTACAAATAAACCTTAGGCACCTGAATTACTTGGAATTATTTTTGTAAACATTTCGAATACAGGTACATGAAAAGTATCCTGCAGTGAATCGCATAAACAAATAACAAAAATAAAATTTCCAATTCATGCTTTTACAAAAAATTCTGATTGTTCGACAATTGTTTAGGAGAGATTACAGCAAACCTAATGGGAATTTTGTCTTCTGTGGCAAAAAAAGTTTAGCAGTTTCTGTACCACACAAATTTAAGAAACGCAAATTGTTATTTACGTAAATTGCGACATCGTCATAACATTTTTGAATCGCCAAGGAGTAGTAAACAAATTGTCACCGAAAACGAATGATCAGATTATTAAGGAAGTATTGAATTTTGTAAGGCCACGTCCTGAAAATATACAACAATTAAACTTGATCCATTATCACCTTCGATAAGCAGAACCCATTTGGCAAAATTATAAGGGCAAAATTAAAAATTAAATTCTAATTATAAGGTAATAAAACATTTCAGGCTTCATCAATCCTGTAGGGAAATTCAATAGGTTCTTTCTTCCTTTAAAAAAGGTAAAATATGTGTGTCTTATCTGAACAAAGCGGAAAAGTTTGTAAAACAAGACCGATTTGTTTTGAGAAATCTCAGGTGAACACATCCTCCAATAAAAGATTCGCAGAAAATTTGAAAGAAAAGGTAACGACACGAGGTGCCATTATTGAGGTGTCCTAGCCTAACCTTAAAAATAATATAATATTATAGGGGCAGTTGAAGGACCCCATCTGGTAATCCGAGATCTAGGATATATAGTCAAAGTGAAAAATAAAATAAAAACTAAGGACGAATAATAACGTTTTTTGGTCTTAGATGAGGATGCGAACTTTAGATCGATTGTGTATCCCAATTTTTTTTATAGGTTCACAATTTTAAGTTAAAATAGAACAAAGAAAAACATTTTGAATATCAGTGAAACTAGCTTTATTGGATAGATTATTTGATGCCATTAATGTTTCCCGGAATTTAAGTATTATAAAATAATAACCTATGGGGGTCTGAAAGGCCGAGTAGCTTTCTGTCGGACAATCGTTTCCTCAAGTACAATAGAATAACCAACATTTGGAAGGCCTTGGGGGTACTGATTGACTGAACGAAGACCAGTCGGTTATTTATAATATCTTCTCGGTTTTCTTTTTGGGTTTGTCCGTCTAGATGACCACTATTTGAACGGCGTTTGGCAGTGCCAGTTGACTGAAGAAAAACACTATCCGTTATTTGTCGAATTTTTGCCTGACATATTCTAGCAAGACTGGACCTACAATTTTACCGATTCTTAACAAAACATTCTAGTGTGCCTAATTTTTTTACTTGAAATACGATATGTTTGACTTTAGACGCTTCCAGTTAACTGAATAAAAAACGTTCAGAAAATTTTTCAAAAAATTTTGCACAGTAGAATGCTCTGTTAAGAGTTAGTAAAATGATTAGTTATGTAAATGGCACGTTCTGTCTCTAGAATGAAGAACAGTAAGTAAACCGAGTGACAATGTTAAAACTAGATAAAAGTGGGACAGATTTTAAATCTAATTATTAAAAATCAAATGTAAATGGCTGCCGTAAAAGTTTTTAGAAAAAGTAGTAACAAATTAAAATTTTTCATCAACCTTTATTGCTTTTCAAGATCTATACACTTTTGCCTACGCTCAAACCATTTGTCCGAAGAAGATAACTCCAAAACATGGTTTTTGATCGCTTCTTCGGCTATAAAAATTGTTGTCCACATATCTTATCTTTGATTGTTGGGAACAGGAAGAATTCATTGGGTGCCAAGTCGGGGTTATAAGGCGGATGACTCATCAATTCGACCGTCTGAGTGTTGAAATACTTGCTTGTTTGATGTGATGTGTATGAGCTCGCATTATCGTGATGCAAAGTGAATCGCCGTTTTGGGTTGTTTTCTCTCAATTTGTTGAAAACCTCGGGCTAACAAATGGTCGTATACCAAGCTGAATTGATTGTCTTTTGATTTTAGTAATAAAGCTAGCTAGCTACTAAAAATTATAATAGAATATAAGCTATAATAGAAATAAATAGTCCTACTGTCCAGTGCAATCCAAAACTTATTTGCAATGAATGCAAAATAAACACAATATTTTGCATTCATTGCAAGCAAGTTTTGGATTATACTGGATTTTTAGTTTTATAAGACATTTAAGATGAAATTCCCTCTTACAACTTTGACACTTTACGCCGAAATTATCAGAACCAGTATTTCCCGGAAAAGGCGTAAGTGCAATGATACCACATATTTCCAGCTGCAGGGGAATTATCCCTAATGTTCAGTAATACCTCAGTACAAAAAAGTTTATGAACATGATGATCTTTTGCTGGCTCACTATTAATCGACCCTCTGTTAGATGTAGAGAATATTTGATTGGATCACATTCCATCTTCTTTACATATTTCTTTGTTTTTTAGGAACGGTTCGATAATGGTTTCATGAGGAATGAATTGGTACTTGGTAGTTTCTGTATCTGCGAGTAACTGGTTTGCTCAAACTTTTTCAGAATACCTTTGATTGATTTCACGCAGCTCTACGTCGTCTTATTCGTAGCAGATTGATTAACCCTTCCAGGAGATTCATCCATTTCATTGAATTTGATAATTGGTTCTACAATGGGTTCATTAAAATCCGGAGTCTCAACTAGAAAACTTTTATTATTGCTATGAATATATAACTGTTCGCAGATTCGTATATCTCTATTCCTAGAAGTGCATCCTTCACTGCTGCTGTGTCCTGAATTTTCAATTGCAACCAACACTTTGCATTTTCCTTGCGTAGGCGTTTCGTTTTACTTAGCTTTTCTGCATTTTTTAACTCCTTATTTTTTATTCGTAAAATTTTGCGAGTTTCTTTCTCCAATTAATTTTTTAAGTTGTTCCTGTTTGATTCAGGGTGGCGAGGTATATCCACATATGGCTTTTTTATTTTATTCGTTTTGCAACCTTTTCACAGCCAAGATAGAAAATCTTCAATTGCCGTGGTGGCTTGCGAAGGAACAGTTATGTATGTCACCTTTCGTAGTTCTGCGGAGTGTTGAATGTAAATGACATTGGAAATATTTATAATTTCGTTATTTGCCGTACTGGGCGAAACTTCAAATATAAAAAATTCGTCGATGGTATTCAACGTGCGTTTGAGTTGATTTGTCTGATTTAAACTTGTTGTATATAAATTTCCTCAGCAGCCACATGTCCTGAGGCCGTTCTGAAGAGTCTCTTTACACGCACTACTTTCCACAACATCATATAGTAATGGTGCAAATTTTTCTTTAGCTAATGAATTACTAGGACTATTACGCCGCCACCCTAAAACCTTCCGATTCCAACACGTTTTCAACGGTTTGAATGCTGCAACGTCAGCTGGCTGTAATATTCTAGTAGCATTTGGGTATAATGCTACTATACTAATTTGCAGTTTCACACACTGTGCCCAGCTGCACTAAATACGAATGTAGAACCTTTGATATATCTTCATAAAACCTTGTTTTGTCATCAATCCGTTGTCACTGATTCCTATTCCCCATCCCTTAGGCAAAGATCTACGAATTTCTCCTGGTATTCTTTTATATGGGTAGATTATCATTAGAGGTGTTAACACTTCGGCAGCAGAAAATGTAAACATGACCGTTAAATGTGTTTTGGTTAATCTTTTGTAACATTCCGCCCATCATAGTTTTTGAAGACATATGAACCAATGATTCCGCCGGCCCATAAAGCGCACGAAACAATGATTTTCTCTGAATGTAATGATGTTTCGGTAAAGGTTTGGGGATTATCTTCACTCCAAATCCGACAAATCTGTTTATTAACGTATCCATTCAGCCAAAAGTGAGTTTCATCGCTGAACAAAATTTTGTTTGGAAAATCAACATCAATATCAATTCGAGCGTTAGCCCATTGGTCGAATTGGCGGCGTATGCGATTGTTGGATGGCTTTAATTCCTGCACACGTTGAATTTTGTAGGCAAGTAAACCAAGATCCTTAGATAAAATGGGTCTTCCTCAATGCTACGCTGTACGAAAATGATCCATAGTTAACCGAATTACCCGCTCTGATAGACGATTATGACGACCGTAAAATGGACGTAATGCACGATGAGTTTGGCGAACAGAACCGTTATTTTGATAAAAAAAAATTCAACAATTTGCAAGATTGATTGTTTCGTGATTCGTGATTCTTTTCATAATGAAATGGCAAATCAAACTAATGACAAAGCAAATGTCAGCTGTCAAATCGGTTGTCAAACAAAACAGTGTTGCCAACTTAAAGATGTGAACCCCTAAAAAACACCCTTTATATGCTTTGAGAAATTTGAGTTTTTTATGAACGAGTCTTAACCGTTACATGTGATCTTAAGTGATCGTTAAATAGCCCATGTCCTGTCGTATACCATAATATGGATCTCAGTTATTCGAATTCCAACTTTAGTACTCCGTTTAGATTTCCGATGTTTCAACTAGGAACTTTTTCGTTTATCTCATTCCAAGCGATGTTTCTCAAATTGCTTCAATGGTGTTTTTCACTGCTCCCTTCATCTCATTTTTGAGATTTAGTTTGGCCAAACTGCTATGACGTGGTCTGTTTGGTTTTATTTGATTTACCATACCTTTGAAATGTAAGTAGGATGCGGCAAACATTCGTTTACAGGTTTAGTGAGCTTTATTAGCATTGTTGGTGATATACGAGATTTGAGTGTTCTATGTCAATTTTTGATGGTTGTTAAAGTCCTCCTTGATTTCCTGTTTACTCGGAATTAAGCAGTCGTGGAAAACATCTGTCACCAATGAAGTAGGTCTCCAGCTTTGATGTAATCAGTTTACCATTTGGCTTATCGACTGATCTCAGCGCATTTTTATGTTCTAAGGAGAGGATCTTGTGGAATATACGAGCCGACAGAAACCTATCACTTTAATGTTATTTCTAGTGAGAGAAGCTCACCATCACTATAACTACACTATATAAATAACAGTATCACTTTAATGTTATTTCTCCAAGGACCATCTGTAGTCCTTCTGACGAGACTGGCGGGGGAAAGTGTATGATTGGCCCTATTGTTGCTTAGGTGGAGTTATTCGGAGTGATGTCAAGATCTGTGATTTTGTTAAAGTTGTTTTGAATACCGGCTACCGGTAGTTCGTATTATTTTCGTGTCCTGTTGCACCCGATGATAAATTTTTGATAAAGTAGTTATTAATAATTAATAAGAAAGTTAATAAGAATTAATAAGAAAGTTAATTGATAAGAGGTTTTGTACGATTACTAGCCGCAGATCGTGCTCATCCCTGGAAAAGTAGGCTGTGGCAAAATTTACCTTGTATCTGTCGCCCTTAGACGCATCTGTAAAGAGAATGAAATGAATGTGAATGACATTTTGATTTCTCTGTAACCTATCTATCTTGGTTAGAATTCCAAGAATCTTTCCATTTTAAGTCCACGACTTTTGTAAAGGGTGTTTAAATTTTTGATATCTTTTTAAATTTTAAATAAAAGTCATAAATTGCGTGAAATCTTTATTTATTTTGATTGGAAATTAAAGTACATTGGTTCCGACTAATAATGTGCAAAGAATGACGTTCAAGTGACCTCCTCTGCTAGCTCGGTAGGCTGTCAACCTTCTACCATAATTTGGAATAACTTTTTCGCATAATGATGGTCCAATTAGTGATGTTTGCTCGATGATGCTGTCCTTGAGGTGTTGAACAGTTTGAGGATTATCGGCATAAACTTTACTCTTCCAGAAACCCTATAAGAAGAGGTCCAATTCACGTCTGTTCCTCGAGAAATTATTCGATTATTAAGCTTCTCTTTCTAAAGATCGATTGATTCCGTTGCTGTGTGGTATGTTGCACCGTCCTGTTGAAACCACATATTCTGCACATCAATATCTTCCAATTCCAGTAATTGCATTGCCATTTTTACTTTCGAAAAAATATGGACCAATTACGCCATCACACCAAAATCCACACCATACAGTAATTTTTTGGGGGTTTCATTGTCTTTTCAAACAATTCTCTAGGATTTTCTTCAGCCGAAATATGTCAGGTTTGGTTGTTGACATAGTTGCCAATTTCAAAATGAGCTTCATCGATGAAGATAATTTGCTTAAAAGAATTCTCATTTTCTTTTTGATTTTCTATGGCCCAATTAACGAATTGTCGACGTAATGCGTGGTCATTGAATAAAGTTGTTGGTTTAATTGCTATGAACGACGACGAATTGATGCCCTTGGTTTTCACTTGAACGACCAATACGATTATAAAATTTTATTCTCTGATCTTCAACTGAACCAGTTTCTTTAAACTTATCAATGATAAGTTTAACAGCACGGTTTGTCGGAGTATTTTCTCTACCTTATTTTGAACGAAATTTTCTTCCAACTTCTGAATAACTTTTACCATACATAAAATTAATATTAATAATGAAAACACGTTGTTCAATCGTTGAACTCTCCATTTTAACTAATCGGAATGTTTCCACTGGCGGAATATATAAAAAAAATACCTCAAATTTGAACATCCTTTATAAATGTCCTGTCTGAATTCTTTGCTGTAAAGAGGCGTCAAAGATCAGCAGTCACTGCCTTTAAAAGTGTGTGCAGGTCAACCTACTCAGTCTGCTGTGATTTTGAGTATCACTTGAACCGGCTCTATATATTTTATTGGAGATTGTTTAGGTCTCGATGACGACGCCCATGCTTTTGGTCTTCTTTTTCTAATATTGACTGTGCTATGCCATCCTGTTCTTAAAGTTAGGGGGTCTGGTCTTGGTAGGTGGTAAAAATTTCGCATAGTAACTTTTTTTGTGTCCGATACGCCTGAACGTTGCATAGATTTTTCTTTGAGACCTAAGCGTCCTGGTCCCGACAACTCATTGTGCTGTCGTTAATTCATTATTCGGTTTTTAGCGGGCTTACAAAAATGGTCGTTTTCTTCTGTTTTTCGGTGAAATTCTGATTTTTATTGTTGTTTCTTCAATTGAAAGGATACCGACCCAAAAATTCAATTTACTTTGTTGTTGGAGCCTTTAAGATTATCTGCTATTTTGAGTGAAGTAGAGATGGTTACGCGTTTTGTATCTTCTTGTTTTAAAGCTGTAGGTGATGGATTTTTTCTCATTCGTCTCCTTTCTGCAGTGATTTTATTTCCTCTGATAATTTTTAGCTTTGCAGTGCTCCATGGTTTTAATATAGAAACCGTCGAAGTTAGGCATGTCGCTGCACCTCCATTCGTCCAGCTAACAGTCAACCAACCATTTATCATTCTACTGCCCAGACAGCTTGAACTTAAAACGATAGTGGGGAGCTTCGCTACTGCATCCATGGTGTGGTCGCCAGCGAAATTTTACTTGTTTCTCGATAGAGCTGTCACTGTAATGAGGCTGTCGTTCGTTCTTGGTTCTAACAGCTGCCTGATCAATTGAGCCTGATTTTTTTTATCATTGGTCCTTCGATCGCTTCCATGGTAGAATATGATTTTTTATCCCGTTTAGATGGGTTTCTAAGGCTGAAGTCGTCTGATCGTCTTCGTTTGCCCTTCATTTGGACGGTCATGTCCTGGATTGTAATTTGGCATTGTGCCCAGGCACAAACAATCCGCGTCAGAAGGACCCGATTGTCATAAAAACGCCTGGTGTTTCCTTGTGGCTCCATTTAATTGTCTTCTTTAGAAAGATCACTTGAATTCGAAAAGTTTTAACCACGATCTGGTTCATCATCGCAATCACAGACAATTTTAAACGAAGTGCATTGAACAAGGCGTATAATATGGAAAGCCAACAACTACAAACTAGAATTAACCCTTTCGTCCATTTGAAAATATTTACAAATATTTTGAAATGGGACATTTGATGTTGGGGGATGACGGTACGTCATTGACGAATTGCCTGTTGACAGTATTTTTTTGAATTTTTGACTTATAGATGGCTAATGTGTAAGAATCACAACAATCAGTTTCGAACAAATGAGACTATTGATTTGAAAAAATCAGTCTTCTCATCAGGTCGCGACGACTGATGTTGTATTACTACATTGGAATATTGTCTATATATATAGAACATACCATGTAGTTGTACTACTAGCGAATTACTGCATAGCGTACGAAATTTTTGATTCATATTTCCATCTATATTCAATTTTAACAATTAAGTTTTTTAACAATTAAGTGTTATTGTGATTGTTCTGTATATTGGTATATTTCAGCACTCTCGAATCAAAAATTTCGTACGCTATGCAGTAATTCGCTAGTAGTACAACTACATGGTATGTTCTATATATATAGACAATATTCCAATGTAGTAATACAACATCAGTCGTCGCGACCTGATGAGAAGACTGATTTTTTCAAATCAATAGTCTCATTTGTTCGAAACTGATTGTTGTGATTCTTACACATTAGCCCATCTATAAGTCAAAAATTCAAATTTATCCGCGATCCGGCGTTAAAAGGAAAGCAAGTATGTATGGGGTGGTTGGGAAGTTGATTGTGTATAAGTAAGTGTCGATTATCATATTCGTTTGTCACACAGATAGTGACGCTAAATGGAAGAATTTCCTACGATTCGTGAATTTAATTCGAGAGTGCTGTTGACAGTAGATATACATGCCACAATCGAGGAAGAGCGTCGCAAATTTTCTGATTCACATGGAAAAGATGTTACAGAAATTAACTGGTCACTGGCTGAAAGTTATAAATACTGTAAATAAATACTTATACTGCGGAACGTGCATAAATATTATCTCCCATTGGCATTAGCGAAGATCAGTAAGGTGACCAAACTCACATCTTTCTGTAGAACATTTGACGATAGGAAATTAACTCAAATGAGAAAGCAAGACCGAGTTTTACAAGGAAAAGCACTAAAAACAGCTTACTTCCCACTGAAAAAGTGCACTAGAAAAAATGTTTCCGGTGCGAATGGTGAAAATACTGCCTGCAAGGCAAAATTCATAAATAGAGATGAGCCTCCTGGAACTGTCATCAGTAAAGTCATGCTTGGTGCTGTGTTAAAGAAGATGTTACAGTGGCAAGGTGCTCTATGGAACATAGAAGTGCAAAATTGATGTTTGAGGGGCGACAGAATTAAACCGGAGGAGTCAACCCGGAGATAGATCCCTGATAGTGAGATAGAAAAAATTATTTATTACAAACGCGATGTTAGAATACAGAATAAAAAGCGCACGGGACCGTAAAAACGAATTTATGGTAGGAACGCATAAAAGAGCCACGGTCTTACCCGCTCGAAATTCAAAAGCAATCGAAAAACACCGTTAAAGTCAACGGAAAGAAATTTGATGAAAAGGGAGAAAAACTGATTGATGTGAAAGAGTTACCTGTGGGATTTCAATCAGCGGAAGGCTTCACTGGACCTCATGGGAATGTTGCTGTTTTAATTTAGGTTTGATAGGTGTATTGGATTCGAGCGCGAATTGTATACATAGTTTTGGGAGGTAAGGCAATGGGCACAGAATATATATACAGAAGCGACATAACTCCATTTTGGTATGAATTTCTTTCGACTCAAATATTTGACCTTCTACATCAAAATAGGAGTGGTAATAATAGTTTAGATAGGTAGATAATAGATAGCGCTAGTAGTTTAAAAAAAATCGTTTATAAAATATTCGCAGTGTACAACTAACTATTGGGACGCCATACTGATTTACAAAGAAAATTGTTTTAGATATAAGATGTGGCACCTCCATTCTCGCAACGTTCTCGTCAAAGGCTGGCGCCGTAATTGGCGTTGATAATTCTGATATTATTTAACAGGCCATGAACATTATACGACGAAATAAATTTAAAAATTTTAAATTGATGAAGGGACGGATTGAGGATTATGAACTTACTATAGATAAAGTTGATATAATTGTGTCGGAGTGGATGGGATACTTTTTACTTTTCGAAGGAATGCTCGACAGCGTAATTTATGCATGAAAACGGTATTTAAAAGACGGTGGAATCCTGATGCTGAATAGATGTAACTTTAGTATTGTGGGATACGATGATACAAATCGGTACAAAGAATTTATCGATTATTGGCACAATGTTTGCCCCTTGGATAAACCAGAATGTATTCTTTCCATGTGTTGCTCATGTGGATACAAACTGCCCTAATTTCATATATGGTTTTAAATTACATGTTACAAAGGGTGGATAATTAACCGCAATCGTCGGATATTTTGATACATTTTTTGAGTTACCGAATTCGATTAGTTTTCCACATCGCACGCATGTAAACCAACCGCATGGTATGTTTGTAGTGCGGTACTCTGAATAAACCGATCCACACATTTTCCACACACGTATGGTTTTTCTCCAGTACACCGCCGAATGTGAAGTGTTAAATCATTTGATTGGGTAAAACCTCGATCGCAATGTGCACACTTATATAGCTGAACGCCGGTATGTATACGCATATGTCGAACAAGTTTGTTTGATCTGGAAAAACCTTTACCACAAATTGTGCATATACAAGGCTTTTCACATGTATGGGCAAGGGATCGGATTAATCTATCATGATCTTCGGTTTGGTGTAATTTTGGTCAAATCGAAGTTTCGCGTGCAGATTCACATTTTTAAACGAATTTATATCCGTATGGCTCTGAAAATGTATTTGAAGTGGTCTGATTTGGGTAAAAGTTGTATCACATACATATTTTGTTTGCATAATGCATATTTTTCCGGCAAATTCGTCAAGGCCGTCATTTGTACTGATTCGCTCGAATTTAATGTTTACAACTTTTTTGTTAATTAGAGTAGGAACTACTTTTGGGGTACTGTCAAAAAAACTATGGTTTCTAACTGTCGTTTCTGTATATATTCTGTGCAATGGGTCTCTTGATAGACTAGGAATTGAGTTTATGCCATACAATTTTAAAATTAAAACGATGAACGGAATCATTCATGAAAATCTTTATAACGCAATAAGGTCGGAAATGATTTGTGGTATAGGTTTCAAAGGCCATTCGGCATCCGACCTTCAGGGGAACCAATGGAAAATTACAGTTGTATGATGATTTGAAGCCACAGACGACATCTACGCTAGAAGCGCGCACAAAAAACTTGTCCGCATGTTGAAGTTAAGAATGATAGAGCCTGCGAGTCTCACTAAATGAGATACCTGGTAGTTTGTGCAAAAAAACCTCCCGAAAAATCATGTTTACCTCGGATGACCGCAAAGTCAAGGAGGCTAGAGTCTAGGAGTAGGTATCCACTTCCTTTTACAAACAGGATTTCGGTATGTTTTCTGCTACGTAATACCAAAGAAAAATAAGTTTACCATAGATTTCTCATTTTTATAAATCGAGAAATAATGTCCAAGTTCCAATGTCATGATTGTATTAGTGAATTTACATTTCGCACAATGTAAAGTCACAAAACAATCATGACATTGGAATTATCAGAAGTTTTTTACGCAACTCATTTTTATCGCTCGATTTATAAAAATGAGAAATCTATGGTAAAGTTATTTTTCTATGGTAATACTTTTCAAGTCGCGATTTGAACGATACATTCTAGAAGATTGAGTTACGTTGCTGCATCACATGGATAAAGCTGAATGATTTACCATTTACAATTAATTTTATTAAATATGAGCATGAAGTATCTGACAAAATTTTGGCAAACCTTATAAATCCTAATAAACCTATAGCAAACGTTATACATGTTATCACACGGAATAGAATATATGTAATCAAGTTTGCGTTGAGTTTTTACTCATTGCAAATGCAAAACCAGGATAGGAACCAAGCACACAAATAATCGACAAAAAAATATCAACATATAAAAATAATTCTTGAGGGGAAACTGGAGAAGGCATAGCCTGCTAGACTTATTTTGGATTTAATGTGAACCATATCCATCAATAAATATTTTTTATATAATTTTGTTTGTTAGCCACCCAGTAAAATCAAAGGCCTGCTACAATCTTATTTAGAATTTTATGGATTATTTAATTGATTTTTTAATCGATAAAAGTTGCACTTGGTTCCTACCCAGATTTCATATAAAACATTTAACTGGCCCACAACTAACCGGCCGTTAGTCATTTTTCCTTACAACCGGCCATTAGGAACACAAAAATATATTGATAAACAATAATTTTTAAATTCAGCGCTAAGTTTAGGCATCTAAAAACATTCTAACTTTTGGAGAAATATTCTATTGCTAACCTGCACCTCAACTTTCTTATCATACCGTTACAGCTTAATAGGCCTGCGTAGTTTAAGGTTACGGGGATTAGCACTACTTATTGTTAGAGATGTCTGTACACTAACACTACTACGACCAATTGGACGACCTGTCCAGTAACTCGATCTCCATAATGCCGTCGTCCTGTAGCATCCATTTATTTACTCCGGCGCAGAAAATGTTTGTTTCCAATCGGGAATGGAACTCAGTTTCAGGCGCTGTCCTTTTACGATTCTGAAATAAAGGAACTCAACTTGAACATTTAGGGGTAAAATATTTACCTTTAAACGATTCTTTTTATGCTCATGCCGATATCACCTTCTTTAAAATGCAATTGGTATAACTTGCACTCGGAGAAGGATAAAACATTTACATACGATATGGTTTGCATTCTGTTATCCTTCATGCCCTTTAATTATTACCAAAATAACGACAAATGTATTTTCTATACCTAAACGCATTATTGCTAATTGAAATCAATATTTCGAAACAATTTAAACAAACCCGATAATTCATCACACTACAAAATAATAATATTATTTTTCAAAATATTTTGAAATATTTATTAAAATAATTTATATTTACGAAAATAAATTGATTAAGCGTAAAAATTAAATTAAATTATAAAATTCAAAGTAAAAGGTTCATTGATTTTACGTATTTCAAAATTCCGCCAGGTAGCATAAATAAATTTATTGCGGCGAAAAATAATTTCGTCAGGTGCGGCTTATATAAAGTATTGTGAAATCTTTCTCGACAATGTCAAATGTTATCTGGAGATTAGATACGCTAACATCGTGGTGATATTTCAAAAGAGATTTTCTTTCGGTCGTTTGTGCGACATGACAGCATTATTTAAATAAATAAAGATTAAGACTGTTTGTGCCTTTTCTTATTTTTGCAAGAAATATTTTTTAGCTAACCCGTTAATTATCTCATTTTATACCAAATGTTCATAAAAAAATATAAAGACATCCGAGAAAAAATATGAGGAGGAAGAGTTGTGTCTTACAGTCAAAATATTTTAATTACTTAGGTTCTCTTGCATCGTCGCTCATAGTACGGTGGAAATTATTTAAAGCCTTATCTGTATGTTTTAAAATGGATAATCCAGTGACAGTGGGCAATGATACGTAAATTTGAAACTTTTGGGCCCATTGAAAGAAAATTACCTGCAAATCAGATTATCCGCAAAACAATTTCCATGAATAGTTGCATAAATGACGTAAAAAGAAAATATTATTTATAGACTTTTCCATCAATATAAATAAGTCTCATGAAAATCAGGCCATAAATTATTTTATTAACTAATAAATTCCCCCCAACATCAAATCGGTGGATTTGTGCTATCAGCGATGTGCTATATTTTTATAACGAAATGAAAAGATGTATCAGTCTCCAGCGGTAGAGCGGTAATTTTTACTCAACATTTCGATGATATGCATAGCATGAATATTTGGTATAATGAATGTATCATTCGCCACCAATGCCAAAACGGTGAATTTGTGAACTAAAATACTCAACATAGTACATATTTTGTCAAAGACTTTTCAAATGATGTATCAATTGATTATATAGCAATAAAAGAAAAGATTGTTTTGTACAATTTGTGTCAGAGCTTCAATAACTTAAAGTTCTTTGTTCAGTCAATTGCAGCCAAAATTATTCATTGTCCATTTTTTGTAAATCCGTCTAACTCGTGCTTAGAGAATTTGAACAACTACCGCCACATGTTCAGGAACTTGGAATACGAGAACATCACCATATACGTATAATATTCAAAGCACTGAACTTGGAATCGAGTTGGTTGCTGATACTGTGTTCCCACGTTGGTTTAATTTAACTTTTAATATTTAATCCCCTTTTCACCTTCAAGCGCTGATTGTGGATTTTTTTCAACAATCTGGAAATGTACCTGTTCTTAATCAATAGTTGTATACCTCCAAAAACTCTTCGGCCTTCTCTTGTATTGCAGTCTTTTGGGCAACGTTATTACGGTTTCGAAGCTTTTTTGTTAGCTCCAAAGGGCGGACATTAGTACTTCAATTTTGATGTATGTTGCGCTAAACGATCCTTTTAGATTTTGTAATGTGTCATGCCGTGTAAACTCTGCCTATTAGCTTGGTTTGCTCGCTGTTAAGGTGTTTGTTTCGTGTTTTGGAGTTTATTCCTGCCACACGTTCCGTAAGTTCACTTAGAACGGCCCGATAATCGGTACGCGTAAGAATCACAAACCACGTAATTTGTTCCTGTTACCAACCGACGCTCGTTAACAAACGTTAGCTCTAACACAGAACTAACATTGCTCCTGTTGAATCCAGAGCGCAGGAATTGAAATCTTCCAAATTTACTGTGGAAATATGATTTCTCACATCTAAAACCAAACAATGATTATGATGAAAAATTCAACGCTTATAGCAAGTCGCGCTAGCTTGCAAGGTCAGCTAGCCATTGAACTAGAATTCGTTTTTTAAATACAAAATTGTAACAAATTCTGCCTCCAAAGGCCACTTAATGCGAAAGTGGTCGGCTCAAGGAGATCGTCAGAAAATATTTCTCGGCATATAAAAATCAACAACGCGGGCGTTTCCAATCACGATCATGTTCAAGATCAACCACACGTTCGCCTTCCCGTGGTATCAACATAAATCCACAAAGCATTTCCACAATAAAAACCTCCGGAATAAAATTGCTCCATGTAGATCTCGGACTTAAACGCCCGCTACACACGCTTTCGTTTTAGCAGATGCGAATCACCCGATCATTGGCTCGATTTTCTAAGTAAATTAGGCCTACTTGTTTCTTAGAAGAAAACGGTTGGTTGATTCAGCCAATCAATGAGTTAATATGCCTACACCGATACGTTACGCGATCAACTTCGGATATGGGTCACTACTAAACAAGTATCCTTTCGTAATAGCAGAACCAAACTAAAATTTACCAGTATTACATTTTGTGGTCCAGCATATCGTCACGACAGGTCGTCTACCTGTATTACGACCACCGCACCTAGACCCGGTGTACGTCATAACGCGGCATTTACAGAATTTCATTTCTACTGGAATTAGGGATTTGCCAGGGACTATCCGTAACTAAATTCGGTTACAATACCAGATCCTTACCCGATACCTCTCATTCAAAATTTATCCATGTACTCGCATGGTTGTACTATTTTATTCAAAATTGACCTTATCAGGGCTTATCACAAACGCAAGAACATCACGAACGACCTTTGGAAAGACTTAGCTGTGTTCGATGTTCACGTACTGAAATGATATGACTAATTGAAATGTGTTTTCGGCGTTAAAACACTAAATTTTCTCAGCCACAAGATAATATCTGATGGTTCTACCTTCTCTTGAAAGAATTCATGTCATTGCGAAATTCCCGGCTTTTACAACAACCAAACGCATTGAACAATTCATCGGTAAACTTGCTGAAATTCTTAAACCGATGAACTCCCAGCCAATTGGGAGTCTCTACTGAAGAAGCCCAAGACACCCAAGAATTTTTCTTTATTCGAAGACTTATTTTTCTCGAAGAAGTTATCAGAAGCCGAACAAAATTTTCTGCATTTAAACGAGAATTACTCGCAATTTATCATGCGATTAAACATTTTAGCTATTTCGTTGTCGGTTGGGACTTTACCATTTTCACCTACCATAAGCCAATGAGTAGAGCCATTCAGTCTAAAACTGAACGTAATCCTAGGAATGCACATCACTATGATTAAATTAGTGAATTTACCATCGATATCCGGTGCATTATCCCACAACCAATTTTGATACAACGACAGTCGAGACACGTTTGGATTTCAACATGATTATAACCTCATAAACGCAGACTAAGAACTTCAGAATTTTCTTTCTGGTTCTTCGTGTCGCGCTAGTTCTAACATGAAACTGAAGCTTTTTAAATTTTCCTCGCCCATACATCACATAACAACCACTACGACGAGAAATTTACGATTATTTACACAATATTTCACATCCTAGTGTCCGTGCCCAGTTCTAACAAGATGCCAACGGTCAAAAGTTCAAAGGCACACGAAAACACATTTGGTACGATTCGAAATTAAACCTGGTCGATTCGAACATGGATATGCTTGGGTATCCAGTTGGTTCTATTCCGCCATCCAATGGATATTCTTATCTTTTAACCTGTGTCGATCGATTTACAAGATGTCATCTCAAAGCATTGTCAAGACTTTTGTCTATAATTATATATCTCGGTGGCGTTTCACAAAACATTACGACCGATAAAGGAACGCAATTTGAGTCCAAACGTTTCACTAAGTCAATGAAACTTCCGGATTTTCATCGGATATGTACAACCGCGCTTAAAGCTGAACTCAGAGCCCGAGCCGATGCCATTCAGTGGAGCTCCGAAGTTCCAATCATACTGCTTGGTATCCGAGCAACAATTAAGCTACCCAGTGAGTTCTTTGTCGAAAATCCTCTTTCATCTATGCCTTTAACCGACATTGACCAACTCCGTACCACCACCATGTAAATCTTATGCCCACGATATCTCAACAATCAAAACAAAACGATATATCTGTCCCGATATATAAATGCGGTACCTCTCCAGTTCCAACTTTTGGAGGGCTTCTTTGGTGGTTGTCGTTTTTAACGGATATAACCACACAAATTTTGAGAATCCACCCACAACACAAAGAATGTGTTTATACTGCTTACTGGTCGCTACTAAATTCCCAAGATCGTCCAAGTGGTATGTTTTCAATGGAGCATCTCCTTTCGGGATCGGATGCAACATCCTCTCTTGTTTCATCATTTTCTTCTCCGCTAATAAGCATGGTATGCAATTGTTTATGCATATCCGAATCTTTTGGCTTAACTTTGTAATGTACGAGTTTGTTTGTAATGTTGTTAACTGTTCCAAAATGACCTTGATTATGGTAATGTTTGGCAACCTCCATTTGCATTTGCCTTTGCATACGCACCTTTCTTGAGTAGCTCGAATATGGGGTGCAAATCTCGATCGGTTGCTTTCACTCTAGAAATCACACCATCTTCAAACCCAACCGGAGATTCTCGCATTTTACTCCTTCTTATTCATGGTGACCCTAAAAGCAGCACAGTCAGTCACAATTTTGAAATTGAGACCTAGCAGATACACTCTTATTTTTTTAGAGCTATAACCATCGCTAGCCCTTCTAGCTCGTAGCTACTAGCGTTCCTCGCAAGGTGATGTCTTCTTACGGAGGTAAAAGACTGAATGAAATTGCCTATCCGATTCAGACCGCTGCAACAAAATGGCATCCAATCCAATTTTACATGCGTCGGTATGCAATTCTGTTTCTGCAGCAACATCATATAATTGCAAAACTGGTTGACAAATCAAGTCTTCTTTCAACTTTCGAACTGCTTCCTTCTCCACCTTTCCAATTTCGAACTTGAGGTTTTTCTCAATATTTTGGACACTGGACTTGCGAACAGCGATAACCCTCAACAAATCTACGAAAATACCCAGTCAGTTCCAAAAAGCTTTGTAACTTTTCAATAGTGTCTGGGGCTGGGAACTTCGCGATAACTTTAAATTTCATCTTCCTCGGCCTCACGCAACTCTTCAATATCATAGCCATTTGATACGCGTTCTTAGAAATTGACATTTTTTCCAGTTCATCTGTAGGTCATTTCCAGCTGCCACCTCGAGCACCTTTGTCAACCGTTCTAAGCCTTCTTCGACATTCTTCGCAGGTACAATTAAGTTGTCCATGTATATGCACGCAATTTTCGCCCTACACAGTTCTTGGACACGTTGTTTACGAAACGTTGGAACACCGCTGGCGAATTACACGAACCAAATGGGATCTTCATAAATTCGTAATGGCCGAACGGTGTCACAAAAGCGGTATATTTTATTAATGTTTCAGAGATTGAAACGTAGAAGAGTCCATTACGATGATCTAGCGTCGTGAAATATTTCGCCTCTTGCACTTGGCCTATCTTTAACCACCACCACCATTCAATTTCCGAAAATCGATACAAAGTCTTTTCAACCCATCCTTTTTGTTCGCTAGTACAATAGGACTTGTATAATTTGGCACGCTCGCTACGAATAATTCCCTCTTTCCTCCACTCATCTACCTGCTGCTGGACAACGTCGGATTCTAGTGGTGATAGCCTTGACGTCTCGGCCTTGACGAAATTGGTGTGTCCTCATTGACTTAAATCGAGCGCATCTTTTTTCAATGACAAAGGGAAGCAGCCCTTCGTCTACAACGTGAAAAACAGTGTTATAATGGTCTTCGTTTACACTCACATTTGCCTCGAATCTTCCTTTGGTCATCAACTCATTCGAACTGACCTCATTAAACGCGGTAACCTGGTTTTAAAATTGTTGACCTCTAATTCTTTAAATTTCGACTCGGGACATTACATTTAAATCACTTCCACTATCGACCATGGCCTTCAAATTGTTGCCTTTAATCGGGAGCTCCTTTAAATCTTTGCCACTACGAGATGTTTTATTCCGAACGGAAGCGACGTCTTTCTTCTTCTTTTGTGTTGCAAAGATACGGCAAATAAATATTTTATGTATATTAAGCGAAGTAAGAATTAAGAAGCTATATCGTCCCAATCGACAGAAGTGTGTATGTCAAGCATATCGCAGAATTCCAATTCCACTCGAGGCTTTGGTATCAACACAAAATTGATGAACGTCTTTAAAACGACATAATTGAGCCGATCAACCATCAGACTGGGTGGGTGTCACCAATGGTCGTAATAAACGGCTAATGTTTGCAATTTCTTGTGCCCCAGAGCTTTTTCAAAAAACGATTGAGCAAATTTTGTTACTTGTTGTGAAGGGTACGTCGTATATATCGATGATTTTATACGGAGTAAATGAAAAATAACGCGACATCCACCTGAAAGCAGTTAATACTAACCTGGAATCCTTTAATGTAAAACTAAATGAGAAAAATTCCGATTCAAAACAAGTCAAATAGACTTCCTTGAACATCAAATTCCAGGGAATGGAGTGAAACCAGCTCCTTCAAAAATCAAAGCTCTAAATAATTTCAGAAAACCAGAGTCTGTAGACGAAGTTAGGAGTTTTTTGGGACTCTTTAATTATGTGTCAAGGTGTATTTCCGATGTCGTGATAAAAACATATGCAGTACAGAGAGGAAAACGATCAAATGGAATCGTTTGAAATATTAAAATCAGCACTGTCAAGTAGCTGTCTTAGAATTCTACGCTATTGAAGATGAAACACATGTGGTAGCTGATGGCAGCCCAGTTGGTCTTGGTCCTGTTCGTTGTCAAACTGGAAAGTACGGACCTAGAATTATAGCATATGGATATCGTAGTCTTTCAGAACCGGAACGAAACTATCATATTACTGAAAAGAAGCAATGTCAGTAGTGTGGGCGGTCGGAAATTTTCGTATTTACCTTTGGGAAAAAGTTTGATTTGATAGCCGATCATAAGCCACTCGAGTTTTTGTTCAGTTTTAAAAGCACTACAAGGGCGAGAGTTGAACGCTGGGTACTCAAACTCCAGACATACGAATTTACAGTATTAATATAAACCCGGTAACACCAATACTGCTAATCCACTATCGCGGTGGCCGAAAATAGATCAATAAGTGACACTTTATCGTTAGTTAAGAGAAGACGACGAAATTAAATTGATACGGAAGTGTATAGATATTGATGAACTGTGGGAGAATAATTTGTTACGTGGCACACGAATTTTTATACTGAGAGTTCGAGAACTTGGAATTCGAGATCAAATATTATCGCTAGATCACGAGGGTCATAAGATATTGAAAATACGAAAAGGTCACTGCAAAGGATTTTAAAGAATTGCGTCCAAAAATGTCACGAATATAATTTGGTAACAGTTGCAAGTATTCCAGAACCATTCCAACTGCTCCGTGGGTAGATATCTCAATCGATTTTGGCGGACCTTTGCCTTCCGGACATTACCTGCTAGTCATATCGATTATTATAGTCGATTTAAAGAGGTGATTGTAATGGAACGAATCACGCCCAAGGAAACCATCGCTCAGGTAAACAGCTGATAAATCGCGAATTCAGTGCATTTTGTGTCGAGAACGGAATAAAATTGCACACGTCCTCATTGGCCAGAAGAGAACGGTCTCATTAAAAGGCAGAATAACCCCATTTTAAAAAGATTATCTATGTCAGCGCGAGTGTCCCAAATAGAGATTGGCAACAAGGTTTACAAGCTTATCTCTTAATGAACCGAAATACCCTACATCCAGCAACTGGGTGAGAACCCAGCGGAATTGTTCTGCAAAAGACCTACAAGGACGAAAATTCCATTGATTCAGGAACCAGTAATAAACTACACAGATAACGAAGGTCGCGACAATGACCTTTTTGCGAAAACAAAAACTAATAAATATGCAGATACACGGATTCACACTCATTTCATGCAAAATAATCTGAGATTACATCTGGTCACATCTTACAAAGATGAATTGCATGAAGCACTGAATAAACACAACGGAGATGTTACATTAAAATCCACAAAACCAATGTGGTAAGTAATTCGGCGGAACGTTGCGCATATGAAGAGATATTTAGGAGATGGAAAACAACGAGCAGAAAATATAACAGGTGCAAATTCATCTGACGGCGACCTCGACCATCACCACGTAACGAGGATCCGCAATCGAGGGTCGAAAAGTCCCCAATACCCAAGTTAAGAATACAAATGAATCCAAGTTCAAAATGCACAGCTGTATATCACCAAAGAAGGAGAGAGATGTTGGGATCGCAACACAGTTGTGATTGTTGTGATGGCAACACGTCACGAAGTAGACAAAGAGAAGTTAGTTATTGGGAGATAACTTATTTTTTTTGTTTTTTTTTGCAGAAAAAATACATTTATTTCTAAGAAATGGTAAATTTTATTTTAATCAAAATATTTTCCATCGTTATCTTTGACTTTCGACCATCTTTCTGGCAATTTATGGATTAAATCGAAAACAATTGTTTGTCTTTTGATGCGATCCATTCGTCGAGTTATTTTTTTGATTTCTTCGTGATTTCTGAAGTGCTAGTCTTGAAGATCGCTTTGCATTGATCGGAACAAATAGTAATTTGATGGGGCATAATCTGGTGAACAGGGAGCATGCCGTAGAATTTCCCATTTAAGTACTTCTAGCGTATTTTTTACTTGTTTTGCGACATGTGGTCAACCATTGTCGTGCAGCAAAACCACTTTACGCTGTTTGTTGGCTGGCATCGGACGGTTCTCGTTCAATGCAAGGTTCAAATCTATCAATTGCTGTTCGTAACGTTCACCAGTAATAGTTTCGTTCGGTTTTAGCGTCTCATAGTACACCACTCTATTCTAATCCCACCAAATGCACAACATAACCTAACTTCCATGAATGTTTCGTTTGGCTAACCGATGATTTTTTGTGTTTCGGGTTATTGTAGTAAACCCATTTTAATCGCCAGTCACAATTTGAGACAAAAAATGCCATCTTCGGTGTCTTGTAAGCAAAGAGTTGCAAACCATTAAACGATTTTCAATGTTGGTTTCAGTCAGTTCGTGTGGTGCTCATTTTCCTTCTTTTTGAATCATTTTCATGGCATGTAAACGTTTGCTTATGGCTGCTTTGTTTCATTTCCAATTCTTCATCTTCGAATTTTTTTTGGTTGATCAGAACGTTCTTTATCACTGACATCAAAATCACCACTTTTGAATCGTTTAAACTAGTTTTCGCAAGTCTGTTGAGCTGGTGCATGTTCACCATAAGTTTCTTGAAGCAAACGAAAACTTTCAGCAGCTTATTTCTTTTGAAGCGAAAAAGTAATGCTTCCCGCAAATGCTGTTTTGTTGGTACGAAATTTAATATGTTTAAACGGGATTAAAAAATATGTTGTTAACGCTTTCACGAATAATGAAAAATTTGAATATGGAATGTTAACGCCGTAGGTGCCATTGTAAAATAATGTTTAGTACTAAAGTAACGCCATCTCTTAGAAGATCCAAAAAACTAAATTATACACCCAATACTTATCGTTAGTTATCGTGACGAGAAGTACACGCATATTAATAAATATCCATTAATTTTTTTTCTTTATTAATTACAACTGAGACTGTGCTCATTTAAGAATTTATCTTTCAAATTAACAAATTTTACATTTCTTAAACAATTCTGATTTGTTCGGGTTAAACCCAAAGGTTAGTCCCAAAATAAATTAAACCTATTTAAAATATAATTTTAATTTGGTATGTTTACTAGGTCAAGTGGCCTCGTTCTTTGAAGTCTTCTTTCAACGACAGGGTTATCTATCATATGGCGAATATAGGGGTATCCATGTTCCTGGAGCCTTATTTCGTGTCTGGCGGCATGCTTTTTTATTTTATCTTTGATGTATTCCATCTGTAAGTCCCAGTGAAGGTCTTCATTTCTTGTGTACCACGGATCATTTACGATGCTACGGAGAACCTTATTTTGAAATGTCTGAATGATTTTGGCGTTTGTTTGCTTAGTACATCCCCAGAGTAGAATACTGTAGCTCCATATCGGCTTCAGTATTTGCCGATATAGCAGCAGCTTGTTGTATATTGTAAACTCATAGCCTCTACCTGTGTGCCAATACATTTTTCTGAACTCAATATTAAGTGGAAAGAACATGTCAAAAAAAGAAAATGACATGTTCTTTCCACTTGAGCTTGGCATCGAGTGTCATGCTCAAGATATTTAATTTTGTTTGCATATGGCACCGGTCGTGAGTTAATTTCTATCGGTAGATGGGAAACCTTTTGATATGTAAAGTTAATATGCGTGGATTTCGTCCCATTAAGCTTGATTCTCCAGCACTTAGTCCTGTTACAAACCGCATTGGTAATCTTCTGGAGTTTGTTTGTTGCATCTGCGACATTACTTCCAATCGCCATGATTGCTGTGTCATCCGCAAAGGTGGCTATGGTTCCTTCATCTGTTGTTGGAATATGCCTTGTATATAATAAATACAGGATTGGTCCTAAGACACTCCCCTGTGGGAGACCGGCAGAGATTTTCTTTAGTTCGGAGTATTCATCCTCATATTTCACGCGAAAATGTCTATTGGATAAATAAGATCTTAGTTTGGCATAGAATTGTCTCGGCAGATCTCTGTGGAGCTTGTATTCCAGTCCACTGTGCCAGACTTTATCGAATGCTTGGGCGACGTCCAGAAATATGCTGGATCATATTTTTTATGTTCTAACGTTCTTTCCTGTTCAATTGTGGAGTGCTTTTCTCTGAATCCAAATTGATGTGGAGAAAGTAGTTGTCGGTCCTCAATTATTGGTTTAAATCATTTTAGTAATAATTTCTCAAAGAGTTTTGACATAATTTGCAGCAATGAAATTGGTGTATGATGATTTTTTATCGTTAGGTGGTTTATCAGGTTTTGCTATCACGATTACTTCTGCTACTTTCCATTGCCATGGAACATATTTTAACCGAAAGCTGCATTGATTATGTGTAATAGCTTACGAAATCCTTTACCTGGTAGAGCCTTGGTTATTTGGCAAGTAATCAAGTCATACCCTGGGCCTTTTTTAACATTAATGTTGCTTTTTACTTCTTCTTTTAATTCTTTGAGAGTTACTGGGCGTATATCAAAATTATCAACAAGTGGTTGAAACGTATCCTCGAGATACTCCGCAAACAGATCAGCCTTCTTTTTAGAACTTCTTGCCCAGATTCCATCCTCCTTTTTAAGTGGAGGTACTTGCATTTTGGATTTTTTGAGTCCCTTCGTCGCCTTCCACAGAGAATAATCAGAATTTCTTTGATCGGTTAGGCTAACTAGATATCTGTTGATTGACTTCTTGTTTTTAACTTCTTTAAGAAGAGATTTGAGACTGTTACCTAAATTGTTAAGAATTGTTACTCTCACTTCCATTTTGTAGGATATGTTAAACTTTTTCTTATTTTGTATAATGGGGGTACTTGCCAAAGCAGCATAGTGAATTGCATCATTTATTTGTACCTGAAGATTGATTGTTTCCTCCAATACGTCATGAAAGAGATTCGAGTTTGTTTTTGATTTTGTTAATCTGGGTGCACTTTCCCTTTGAATTACCATTTCACTGGCTGTCATGATAACTGGGGAATGATCCGATACTAGAGAATTACCGTCGTCAATTTGAATGAGTTCTGGGATATACCTCTTGCTACATAAACGTCTATTAGGTCAGGTATCTTCGTTCCGTCACTGGACCAGTATGTTGGGGAACTACCAGAGGAAAATTCACATTTAGATACCTGCCCTGCTTGAAGCAATTTTTTTTCTTTTGACGTCGTAAGTCTAGATCTCCAATAGGTGTTTTTCGCATTATAGTCATCTCCAATAATAAAATCACGTCCAAGCGATTTAAATAGTTTAAGGTAGTCCTCCCTTTTCAAGTTATTCCGGGGAGGATAATATATTGCAGAGACAGTAAGCTGTCTGTGTTTAATTTGGAGCCTTACAGCAGCGGCTTGCATTGTTTCTTTTAATAATTGATTCTAAATGGTGTTTTATATTTTCTGTTATTAGTAATGCCGACACACCTCTTGCTCTTTTCGCTGGATGAATGGAGTGATATAAGTTATAACCCCGTATTTTAACAAACGAAGGTAACTAGATGGCTTTCGGATATTAAGAATGTGTCGACTTTCTCTGAAATTAAAAATATTTATCTCTAATATGTTGCATAATCCCATTCGCATTCCAGATTGCTATTTTGAAAGTTGTGTTCTTACTTATCATTTTTTGCTGGATTGCGTTGAGGAAGTTGCATTTTCTTCAGTTGATCAAGTATCATGTTGTTCAGATTATTTTGGTCATCTGACCGCTTTGTATTAGCTGCAATGCTGTTCATAATGTTTTCCATAATTTGGTTACTTTCAGAGCCCATATGTTTGGTTGCACCCAAATCATTCACTACATGGGCACGTGAACTTCTGTGCCCTGTATTGCTTGGTTGTGGGTTTTGATCCATCTGATTTGATATTTGCACTCTTCGATTTTGCGATTGATTTCTTGTTTTATCTCTTAATTTTTGTAGTTGTTTAGCAACCTCACAGCCTCGATAATTAGCCGGATGTTGGCCCTTACAGTTTGTACCCTTGGCTGGCACATCTCTCCCTATTGTACATGCCTGGGTAAAATGATTACCTGAGCATTTTAGACATCTTGGATCCCGGCTGCAATATCTTTGGGTGTGATTAAATGCCTGACATTTCTTGCATTGGGGTGTGCGTGTTGTTGTTCTCCTCATCGAACCAATTTTCACCTTCATGTGAAGGATTCCTTTTATTCCATAAATGTTTTGAACATTCTCTTTGTTGTCAAATACTAGCATAAAAAGAGGGAGTCCCCTTTTACTGATAATTTGATTTTCCTTCCTGAATTTCTGTTCTCTCTATTTTAACAATATTCACAGCATCTAGTATTTTAAGACCTTTATTTTGTAAGTCTTCCATTATTTCTTAGCTTGAGCAAGTGTGATGCAAACCTCTTGCCATGACTTTTAAAGGCCGGGCCATAGTATTAATTTTCCAAGCGTCTTTGTTTGCTGTTACCTTTGTCAGTAACCGATTTCATCAGTGACTGAATTTCTGAGTATCTGGTAACACCCACAATATTTGTTGGTGGGGGTAATTTTTCTTTCGCTTGCACCAAATTTGTGTATTGTTCTTCATAGATTTACTACCTTTTGTTGATTGGCTTTGGGTAGAGCATCGTTTGAATCTGAACTAGATTGTCCTCTACCTTTTAATTGCTCAGCATCAGGTGACGATTCAGCTTTTCTTTTCTTACTATTCCTGGACTGTTTTTTCTTCTTTAGGACCCAGTCCGCCTCTCTTTCTAATTCATCTTCATCAGTGGAATAGATGTGCTTGCCTGGTTCAATGCTTCCTATATCGCAATCTTCTTTTGAATCCCGATTCATTTTTAGGTTTTCATTTTCTCGCTTTAGATACTCAATTTCTTCGCTTAGCTTGGCAAATAATTACTCCATATGCTCTAGCCTCACCAAGAGATCCATATTCTCCTTTTCTATGTCAATAGTTGTTTTACTAGATTCGGCTATTTGCAAAGCAAATCCGGTGGCATCACTTATTTCGTGTTATGTTTTTCCAGTACATCTACTTGACCCTGATAATGCTATGGATGGCCCTCCCCAGAATCCATGGGGTCAGTCTCCACAGAGAGTGGATTTACCAATGTTGATATTGGTGTACCATCTGGAGTATTATTTCCTTTTGTTAGTACCATAATAAGACCAAATGAGGGTACCAAATGAGAAACGTCTGTAGCCAGCTTTCTTGTTATTCATAATTTCTATTTGCGTAATGTAATGTAACTCGGTTTACAGTGGAATTAAAAATGTATGTGCTTTTAATGTTCAATTTAAGTGCACATACCCAAACTTCAACATTTTGTTATAAACTTGATAAATACCCAACGGATTCGGAACATTTTGCATACATTAAAGAAAAAATATTTAATTCAATCTCGGAATGCTCTAACCAATCAAAAGTAATAAATAGAAAAAATTTGATACCAAATAATATAAACAATCTGCTTTTCAATACGAGTATATGGTTTATAAAATTCTGTACAAATTTTCCAAACTTTCCATTTGATTTTTGGTTTTGTAGTTGTTGCTGGGGTGGAAAAACCGCAGTAAATTAGAATTTTATTTGGTTTGGTCTTGGTTTAATGTACCAAATGCATAAAAATAATAAAAATGTTTCGAAATGGGAACACACATGTGCATACATATACATATATATGGCACACACATTAAGCATAACCGTATACTAATGTATGTAAATAAATAATATATAATTTTTATGTTCGAAACATTACTACATATTGTGACATCGCTATACGAGTCGTTATTATTGATATCGAAATTGAATTGTCATTCCCTTAACGACACCGCACTCGATATTAGTGATAAAATGTTTTTAAAAAAATGGAATAATAATTTTTCCATTTTCCCATTTTCTCGCATTAAGTGTATATAGGTGGTATATAGAATGTGCCATCATCTCGTTTTTGTACATGTATAAACGACGATTACACATACAATAGAAGACGTATACTAAACTGTTATTGTTACATGATGTGTCAATTATTTATTTACGGGAAACCGGAAAAAACAGTTTTCTTCTCTGTGACACAAAAAATAAATAAAAAAAATTCGAGGAAATTAATGTTTTTTTGCAGCATCAATTTTTGAAGTCATACATTATATAATTGTTGTCTTATCAATTTATCTACGTTAAGAATAATATATTTTTTATCGGGAGTATTCGAGTATGTTTATGTATTCGACATTTTCAAGCGACACGGAGAAATAATAATCAAAACGGAAATCGTGCATTTTGAGAACAGAGGACGTTCAGTCATTTATATTTATTAGATCAATTTCTCTGGAAAAGATGCTTATCTTCCTTACTAAACTGACTTTTTGTTGTTTTAAGGTCTTGTTGATACAGAATGTTACTTGATTATGCATAGAAGTTTATTCTTGTTGAGAAATAAATATACTTATTTCGGGGAATGTTAAAGAATGTCTCAACCTTCTTTCTGATAATCTCAAATACCAGAATTTTTTATTTTGCTTCAGAGCATAAACGAGTTGGTAAAGTCAAAAAATTTGAATCTTTCCCAGTACCTATCACTGGATAATTCAACCGTCTGATGATGTCGATATTCTAAATTAAAAGCGTAAAATTGATGCTGTATAAGACAGCGGAAATTTATCAGCGGAAAATAAAAGATTTCGCTACTCGTCGCAAGTGGCAGCACAATCACAAAAGAGAATTTATTTTGTGATATAATACCAGCGGAAATTGTTTATTCATTTTGTAACTCTTTTTCCACTAATAAAACATCTCAGCGGAATAAAATATTAAAAATGATCCTTAAAATGACAAATTGATTGATCTCCGAAGTAAAGAAACTCGGTAAATGAAATCTTGAAATTTAACAATATTCTGTCTTTCCGCCATTCTAAAAGAATGACGATGAAATTTGGATAAAATTATTGATTAGGAGTCCAAAACTTAGGACAAAGTTCTAAGATCTGTTCATGCTGGACTAAACTAGGCCATTTCATAACCAATACTTTTGAAAATTTAAATTTTTTTATTAGTTAATTTTCAGTTTTTGGCCAATATCTCAAAAACTTCCACTAGTAACCATTACTTTCGATTGTTTTTCTAATAACTTAGGTCATACTGAGACTACGAGGAAAATTTGAGGAAAATTGATGGATTAGAATTTTCACTATAATTTTTCACTATAATTAACTATTGGTTAGTAGTGGAAGTTTTTGAGATTTTGGCCAGAAACTGAAAATAACTTATATGGCCGCTGAAAATCAAAAAATTATAGTGAAAACTCTGATCCATCAATTTTCCCAAAATTTTCCTGGTAGTCTCAGTATGACCTAAGCTATTAGAAAAACAATCGAAAGTATTGGTTACTAGTGGAAGCTTTTGAGATATTGACAAAAATTTGAAAATAACTTATATGGCCGCAGAATATCAAAAAATTATAGTGAAAATTCTAATCCATCAATTTTACCCAAATTTTCCTGGTAGTCTCAGTATGACCTAAGCTATTAGAAAAACAATCGAAAGTATTGGTTACTAGTGGAAGTTTTTGAGATATTGACAAAAATCTGAAAATAACTTGTATGGCCGCAGAATATCAAAAAATTATAGTGAAAATTCTAATCCATCAATTTCCCCCAAATTTTCCTCGTAGACTCAGTATGATCTAAGCTATTAGAAAAACAATCGAAAGTATTGATTACTAGTGGAAGTTTTTGAGATATTGGCCAAAAATTCATAATAACTTATATGGCCGCAGATAACCAAAAAATTATAGTGAAAATTCTAATCCATCAATTTCCCCCAAATTTTCCTCGTAGTTTCAGTATGACCTAAGCTATTCGAAAAACAATCGAAAGTATTGGTTACTAGTGGAAGTTTTTGAGATATTGGCCAAAATCTGAAAATAACTTGTATGGCCGCAGAAAATCAAAAAATTATAGTGAAAATTCTAATCCATCAATTTTCTCCAAATTTTCCTCGTAGTCTCAGTATGACCTGAGCTATTAGAAAAACAATCGAAAGTATTGGTTACTAGTGGAAGTTTTTGAGATATTGACAAAAAACTGAAAATAACTTGTATGGCCGCAGAAAATCAAAAAGTTATAGTGAAAATTCTAATCCATCAATTTCCCCCAAATTTTCCTCGTAGTCTCAGTATGATCTAAGCTATTAGAAAAACAATCGAAAGTATTGGTTACTAGTGGAAGTTTTTGAGATATTGGCAAAAATCTGAAAATAACTTGTATGGCCGCAGAAAATCAAAAAATTATAGTGAAAATTCTAATCCATCAATTTTCTCCAAATTTTCCTCGTAGTCTCAGTATGACCTAAGCTATTAGAAAAACAATCGAAAGTATTGGTTACTAGTGGAAGTTTTTGAGATATTGGCAAAAATCTGAAAATAACTTGTATGGCCGCAGAAAATCAAAAAATTATAGTGAAAATTCTAATCCATCAATTTTCTCCAAATTTTCCTCGTAGTCTCAGTATGACCTAAGCTATTAGAAAAACAATCGAAAGTATTGGTTACTAGTGGAAGTTTTTGAGATATTGGCAAAAATCTGAAAATAACTTGTATGGCCGCAGAAAATCAAAAAATTATAGTGAAAATTCTAATCCATCAATTTTCTCCAAATTTTCCTCGTAGTCTCAGTATGGCCTAAGCTATTAGAAAAACAATCGAAAGTATTGGTTACTAGTGGAAGTTTTTGAGATATTGGCCAAAAATTCATAATAACTTATATGGCCGCAGATAACCAAAAAATTATAGTGAAAATTCCAATCTATCAATTTTTCCCACATTTTCCTTGTAGTCTCAGTATGATCTAAGCTATTAGAAAAACAATCGAAAGTATTAGTTGCTAGTGGAAGTTTTTGAGATATTGGCAAAAATCTGAAAATAACTTGTATGGCCGCAGAATATCAAAAAATTATAGTGAAAATTCTAATCCATCAATTTCCCCCAAATTTTCCTCGTAGTCTCAGTATGACCTAAGCTATTAGAAAAACAATCGAAAGTATTGGTTACTAGTGGAAGTTTTTGAGATATTGGCAAAAATCTGAAAATAACTTGTATGGCCGCAGAAAATCAAAAAATTATAGTGAAAATTCTAATCCATCAATTTTCTCCAAATTTTTCTAGTAGTCTCAGTATGACCTAAGCTATTAGAAAAACAATCGAAAGTATTGGTTACTAGTGGAAGTTTTTGAGATATTGACAAAAATCTGAAAATAACTTGTATGGCCGAAGAAAACCAAAAAATTATAGTGAAAATTCTAATCTATCAATTTTCCCCACATTTTCCTTGTAGTCTCAGTATGATCTAAGCTATTAGAAAATCAATCGAAAGTATTGGTTACTAGTGGAAGTTTTTGAGATATTGGCAAAAATCTGAAAATAACTTGTACGGCCGCAGAAAATCTAAAAATTATAGTGAAAATTCTAATCCATCAATTTTCTCCAAATTTTCCTCGTAGTCTCAGTATGACCTAAGCTATTAGAAAAACAATCGAAAGTATTGGTTACTAGTGGAAGTTTTTGAGATATTGGCAAAAATTTGAAAATAACTTATATGGCCGCAAAAAATCAAAAAATTATAGTGAAAATTCTAATCCATCAATTTTCTCCAAATTTTCCTCGTAGTCTCAGTATGACCTAAGCTATTATAAAAACAATCGAAAGTAATGGTTACTAGTGGAAGTTTCTGAGATATCTGCCAAAAACTGAAAATAACTTATATGGCCGCAGAATATCAAAACATTATAGTGAAAATTCTAATCCATCAATTTCCCCCAAATTTTCCTCGTAGTCTCAGTATGATCTAAGCTAGTAGAAAAACAATCGAAAGTATTGGTTACTAGTGGAAGTTTTTGAGATATTGGCCAAAAACTGAAAATAAACTAATAAAAAAATTTAAATTTTCAAAAGTATTGGTTATGAAATGGCCTAGTTTAGTCAAGCATTAACAGATCCTAGAATTTTGTCCTACGTTTTGACTGATCAATACTTTTATCCAAATTTCATCGTCATTCTTTTAGAATGGCGGAAAGACGGAATATTGCTAAATTTCAAGATTTCATTTACCGAGTTCCTTTCCTTCGGAGATCAATCAATTTGTCATTTTAAGGATCACTTTTAATATTTTATTCCGCTGGGATGTTTTATTTAGTGAAAAAAGAGATACAAAATGAATAAAAAATTTCCGCTGGTAATTATATAACAAAATAAATTCTCTTTTGTGATTGTGCTGCCACTTGCGACGAGTAGCGAAATCTCTTATTTTTCGCTGAGAAATTTCCGCTATCTTATACAGCATGTAAAATTGTACGTATATTCGCGTGAATTTTGTCTTAAACTGTTCTAAACACTAAATAAATTTTAGGACAAATTTCACGATACTGTTTTGAAATTTGTCCTAAATCCTAAAAACACTGAAATGTGGTAGTTAATATAATCAGCCCGAGTATATAACTCGCCTGATTTAGTCCGACGGGAATGTATTCGATCCGCAATAAAAAAAAAATTCATTATTGATACCGACGGAAAACTGCGTTGCGATTCGCAGTAAATTTACAATTTCATTTAGCTGTCAAAAATTGGACCATAAATGTAGTGTTTATTGAAAGAGCAAAAACAATCGTGAAAATTATTTTAATTGTTTTAATAAAACGATGAAAAATCGTTGGTTAATAATCCTTTCTATTAACCAACGATTTGTCGTCGTTTAAATATAGAAAAACCATTCATATACGTTTAATCAGAACTAAAATGTTACCAGTTATTAAATTAACATCTCTCACGGCAGAATTTAAGCTTGCCGCAACTTTAAGATTTTTGTTGAAGGTGGCTCCCAGAATGATGTTGGCCAGGATTGTTTTATTGGGATGACACCGTTAGAATGGAAGGAGACCGTTAGAATGGAAGCAAGATTACTCTTTTTCGTAAAATCGAAAATTCCCGGTATTCTATTGTGTATAGATGGCGCTTAATTTACTACTAAAATGTGATGCTGGATGGTCTCTGTTATCGTGGTTTAATATGCCTTTCAGAAGTGCTGGCGTCAATAGATCAAAAAACGGATTTAATATGAGTCATAGTTCCGGTCATAGCATTATTGGGCGGACACTAGGCGTTTGGAAAGGGTGCTACAGATGTCTCTAGAATACAGGCCGCCAGTTGCATTATTCCTTAGAAAAAGCTGTACAAATTATAAATGTTGCAGCAGCCCTACACAAGATTCGAATTTATTTCAATGTTCCATAACCAGTGTTGTGCGTCTACGCATATTTTGGAATATTCCACGTCATGACAATTGCTTTTGGCATCGACAATGGATTGTATAGTGGTGCATTGTATAGCTCTATGCCAGCCTATAGTACTGTAGATGGAAGATGGATCGACCCATTTTACACCTTTTCGTTACGTATATTTTTTGAAGCAAAAGTAGTGTACGCCGAAGCAGAATGCTTCCGTGGAACGTGACAATCACACAATTGTGAAATTGCGCGAAGTGTGATTCATACGAAGCAGATGGAATACGAATTCTGGGTAGAGGCTAGGCAGTGCATGTTCTGAATCGAACGGGTATGAACACAGTGCCTGAGAAATTACCTTATGAATTTTAACTCGGTAAAAAAACGTAAATCGGTCATGAAAGGTCCTGTAGTCACTTATACTGATTTGATTCAATTCACTGTTATTAATAAAACCTGCTGACATATAATATTAAAAGAAGATTTAAATTTCAAGAATTTAAATATTTAATATAATTTAAAATATTTGGTGGTGGGTCTGGATCCAAAGACAATCAAGTGTGTATTCGTTGGATATGATAATCATTCGAAATCGTGTTAAGTGTGGAATCCGGGGACGAATAAAATTGAGATAGCTTATGACGTGATTTTTCTTCTGGAAAAATCGATGGCTGCACTGGACAATAATGACACTAATAAGAAGGCCGATGAAAACGCGAACGTGATAGATAATGAATCAGAGAATCAATCGCAGTCAGCGAAGAACCAAAGACATCCGAACAGGCAATTGGATCGGATGATCAAAAGCAGTGCGAACTTGGTCAATCCACCAAAACATGAAAATATGATTGATAATCGTTGGGTCTACAAGCTAAAGCAAAATCCAGATGGAAGCATTGATCAATTCTGGTGCTGGTGGCATCAAAACGAATCCGATTGCAGCAGTTCGACATAAAAGCAGCTTTTCGAACGGTTATTTAGAGGGGACCGTTCATATAAGTTAATCGATCGAATTAAGTATCGCGCTGCTGGAACAAAAGGTTTACAACGGAGGTTTACAAAGGTTTACAAATATTACTTGGGGTTTGAAATCGAACAACGGCTAAATGGAACGATTCATGTGTATCAGTTTTGGCTTGGCGGAATGCAATGCAGTTGCAAGTCCATCGGACAGTGTACAGAATCTTGGCGATTTTGAACCAGATGGAGAACTTAATTTTCCGTTTCGTGAGGTAACCGGCAGCTTAATGTATTTGGTCGTGGCAACGCGACCAGCCATCAGTTTTGCTGCTGGCAATGCAAGCCGATGTATGAAATACATAAATGGCACGATGGACGTTATGGAGTTTGATTTGAAAGTGCCAACATTTTGAATCATGTGTGGCTACAGTGACGCAGATTATGCAGGAAACATCGAAACCAGACGGTCGACGTCCGGATATATATTCGTGCTTGGCATTGGAATTATAAGTGGGGCCTCAGAACGCCGTCAGTGGCATTTTCGATGTGGGAACTTGTGTGGTTGCGTCGATTATTATCCAACATTTTATCATTCAATTTGGACAAGCCAATTTTCTTTATGGATAATCAAGGATTGAATTTTTGTTAGAATTAAAAAATTTTACACACGGCGGCATTATAAAATAATAAAATACTATTCGTTCCACTGCGTATTGGACTGAAGGTTGGAAGATTAACAAGGTTAATTCAACAGTTGGTCATCGATATCATATAATTTCACAGGAGTTTTGACAAGCCTGAAGAGACGACAGAGATAGTAATTTAAAATTATTTTATTGTGTAATGATAAAACCGTTGATTTCTATGGCCGATCATGGGAATTTTCGCTATTCAAATATATGTGACGGTGAAAGGAAACGTATCTGTGGGAGAAGGGAATTGCAACTGCGCATTTTGTATCAAAATACATACATTGGAAACAATAAAAACGTTGGGTGAATTCCATGACATTAAAATCTTCCCGATTTGGATAAAATATTCAGGATAATCGTATTTCTAAATTAAAACCCAAATTGGCAAGGAAATTTTTGCTCAGCATGTTCATGCAATGAAAGGGTCCAGTATAACAACTTTATTCACTTCTGCTTGTTGTAATGTAAACCACAACACGATTATCTAATTGTAAATTGTGCCACTAAAATATTTTCGAATTGGCTATTATTTTTACCCGGATGGCTAAATTTTTCATTAATCTCATGATGTCTGCGATATGTACAACACGTAACCTATATAGAGTTCTTTTGTAATGGAACGTATGTATATCAAAATTGAAATTAAACGAATCATTGGATCGAAACAAAAACATTACCTATACGACAGCAAAAAGGGTTATCCAACGACCAACATCATATATAACTGTTATTCTAAATAGTCGTCATTATATGGTATTTCCGATTGCCTTTTTATTTATCTATATAGTTGAGATAGACCAAAGATCTAAAAACGAAGATAAAAACGCAGACAGAGAGACACACAGTAGACATTAGAGACACACCAATTGAATTTTCATACAAAACCAAAGAAGTTGGAAAATTTTATTTATTTCTGGGTAAAAACACGTACAGTTTTTTTTGTTTGATTTAATTAAAATTTAATTTATTCTATTTATTTGGAAAACAGAAAAGCAAAATTATAAAACAAAAAATTTACCTACATACCAAAAATTCTCAATTCTAGACTAATTGATGTTTTTTGTTTTTTTGTGTGGAAATACCAATTCCCAGATAAAGTGCCAGAAAAACCAAAATAAAAGGAATAACAACAACAAAATTAATTAATTTTATTTTTCTTAATTTGGAAATTTACACAAAAATAAATTCTTTCAAATTCAGTTTTCTTGGAATCGTATATATCAAAAACATTTTTTGTGTACTGTTGCGGGTTGGGATTCTCTTGCTTGATACAGTACACATTAAAATACAATACGGATGTGTGGAAAATTAATTTTCCTTTGTTTATTTTGAATTTGTAAATCGTTTTCCATTTGGGTTTTATATCCCGATTTTTCAAATACAAAATTCCGATGAGTTGAACCACATGTAGTGGTACATAATATGTATGAGTAATGCAGTGTTTCGCAAGCAATATCGTATCGACGGACATAAAATAATAAAATGGAGGGATGTATACGGTGCGACCAAGCATTGTTAAAAATTTAATTTTCATTGCAAAAATTGAAAAGCTCCTACGAAAGTTGCCACTTTCGGTCCACCACATTTCGCATGAATCTCCCTATTTATGGGAAAAGTTTTAGTTTGAAGTTTTATATCGAATAGTCAATCCGCGACGTTTTTTTATCAAAACTCGCCATTTCCGGTAAAATTTAATTTACAATACAGTAATCCCCCGCTTTACGGACGCTCGCTTAACGGAAATTCGATATTACGGACATGGTTAATTAAGTATCAAAATTTCGGTATACGGATGAAATATTCGCAATTACGGACAAAATATATTTTGTTCTGTTATGCTTAAATTTTTTGTGAGGAATCCCAACAATAAAATAATAAAAAAGATTTTTAGTACATAAATACAGCTTATGCTTGGTTTTGTTATACGGGGAATCCCAAAATAGTTATCAAACGTCCTTACGAATTAGTATTTGATACTAATCAAGCGAATAGCAAGCATCGACGAAAAGCATGTAAAAAAGTGCGAAAATCAATAAGATTAGAATTAAAATTAAATATATTAAGACGGTTTGCCGCGGGCCAAAAAAATAATGAAATCGCCAAAGTTTTGGGCCTAGCTACTTCAACACAATTAATACAATAAAGGACAACAGAGATACAGTTTTATCAAATGTAAAAAGATAACACCTCTAACCGCAAAAAATGTGTCAAAACAAAGAAGTGAGATTATGGAGGAGATGGAACGGCTACTTAGTGTGTGGATAGACTATCAAACTAACAGAAACGTACCATTAAGCATGATTGTAATACAAGAGAAAGCTAAGCATTTTCACGCTGATTTGGTTACTAAACATGGTGAATCATCTCGTGCTGAGCCTTTTTTAGCTAGCAAAGGATGGTTTGACCGATTCAAGAAGCGGCATTCTTTGCATAATATAAAAGCTGTAGGGGAAGCGGCTAGTGCAGATCTCGAGGGAGCGAAAGCGTATCCAGAAGAATTTTTAAAAATTATACAGACCGGGGGATACACGTCACAACCATCACGTTTTGATAGGAGGAAACGCTGCTGGTGATCATAAATTAAAACCGCTACTCATTTATCATTCGGGAAATCCACGGGCCTTCAAAGGAATAAATAAGTCACAGCTTGGAATCACTTGTTGGCGCTCAAACAAAAAAGGTTGGATGACAAAACGCATTTTTGAAGAATAGCTAAATGATGATTTCCTAAATTCAATTTCGAAATTTAACGCTGATCAAAATATTTCAAACAAAGCTTTATTAATCGTTGACGCGCCCAGCCATAAACTAAATAACGTCCCCGAAAACATCAAAGTGGTATTTCTACCCCCAAATACAACACCAATACTGCAGCCAATGGACGAGAGTGTTATTGCTAATTTTAAGGCCTACTACCTCCGTCGAGTTTTCAAAAACCTAATTGAGTCTATTGATGGGTTGAACCAACCCTCAATTAAGGAATTTTGGAAAAAATTCAATATAAAGGATGCAGTAGATAATATTACAAAATCATGGGAAGAGATAAAGCATGCCACTATGAATGGTGTGTGGATGAAATTATGGCCCAGTGTATGGATAAATTTCAATCTGCTGGTCCCTTACATGACATCACTGGAATGAGTGAAGTAGACACCACCGGTATATCAGGACACTTAGAATATACTGATGAAGACATTTCCAATGAAGAATTGTTAATGCTAATAGAAGAAACCTCTGATGTGCGACAGACGAAAAACTCAAAAGCCTTTACTCTTATTGAAGAAGCCATGGAAATTTTTTCTGAGAATGATCCGTTTACAGAAAGAAGCCTTAAAATATCGAGACAAAATGAAAATTCCCTTCTGTGCTACAAGGAATTGTACCGAGAGTCTAAGAAACCAGTAAAGCAAACTTCTCTAGACTGTTATTTTTCCAAAATAACTGAAGCATCTACTGTTGAAGAATGTCCTGATGGAAGTTATAGCAACAGCTCCGGTAAACTATTGACCAGCTCAGAAGACATTTGAATTACATTTAATAATTTAAGAGTTATACAATTAAAACTGAATTAAAGATTTGTATGAATTTATTTTATTTATATAAAATGAATAAATGGTTTGTGTTTTATTGAAATTTATTCATTACTTTTGTGTTTTTACGGTTTCCTTACTTTATAAAATTAGGTTTCGTATAACGCAGTTCGAAAACCCTGTATCTCCCCATTATTCGTGTGAATCTATAGTAAAATTTTGTTATTTTACTGGTATTTTTACTAGCTGGAACGCATCTATCCCTTTCCAATAGGATCTCATAGTAATAGCGGTTTCGTTTAACGGATTTTTGATTTACGGACAGTTTATGAGGAACGCATCTTGTCCGTAAAACGGGGGATTACTGTATTTTTGTTTTTAATTATTTTTTTTAAATGCTGTATACTTTTCAAAATATTTGCAAAATACGAAAAAGCTCCTATGGAAGCTGCCAGTTCCAGTGAACCGAAAAAGCTTAAGTATGGGGCTTCATCCCAATCAATCAATCCGTATTTTTTTACAAAAATCATCATTTCTGCTTAAATTTTGAAAAACTGATCTGGACCGATTGTTATTTTAATTTAACATCTAGTTTTTAGTCATTTTTCTCTAAAATTTGCGTGCGCCAGCTGTATGCTTCGGTACTGGGCAAATGGGTACTGTTTTGCTGTTATCAGAGAAATTTAATTTTTTACCACGCCACCTGCAATAAACAGAAATACTGGCAGATCAAAAACAACTAGTTGCATCTGCCTCCGGTAGGTCAAATCAAAACATTAGTTTTAAATGTTTGCAGCAAAATTTACTTAATAGGCTGTTCGGCTTAGATCTGCGTAAAATCCTGGTTTCGAATCATTTACTTTAAATATCGAGCATCTGCACGCAATATTTTACGAAATTTTCATAGACAACTATGTACTAGAATTTGCTTCTTTCCATTGAAATGCACCTTCAACAAGCTCAAATGATGACCGCTGATTTGCTTAAAATTATATCTAGCTAATTAGTATACTTCTCGCTAGTCAGGTTCAATTGATCTAATGATTTTAAAATAGGTGCATTACCCAAGTTTATCCGTGAATTTACGGGATTTAACTATATTGAAATTTACGTTTAATCAACATTAATCAACCTTATCCAGGTGGATGAATTTTTATTTTTATTTATTTAAAATAATTTTTTAACACCCAATTTTGAGCTACTTTGATTAACCGATGCTAACCGTTCCTAAATTTAAATATTTTAGGTTTTACGTGAATTAGATAAATATTAAATGTTAATTTGTGCGTATTTGTTGAATTTGGCTCAACAACTATTTCTCGCGTATATCACTAGGTAAATTAGGTCGCGCAATTTGCACATTGGTAAATAAGCGAACACCAGTACCTCCCTTAGGTCTAGGACTTTGTTCCCCGGCTATTAACTCCGAGGACAATACCCCCGCCTTTACCCCAAAGCCAATCGGGGGGTACCGCCGGCCCATTACCCTCTGGATATTACCCCGAACAATACCTGCTCAACCATTACCTACTCGGCTAATACTCCCCTCGGCCATCCCGGCCATTACCTCCCGCCATTACCCAAATGATTTTCCCATGTGGTTTTTCTCCAAGCGATGCTCCAAAATCTAAAGTACTCTTCAACAATATATTTACCCATACAAATGACCGTTTTCTAAAAATGCTCTAATCGTCATGAAAACCTCATGGTATTCTCAGAAAATATTCATAATAATAAAAATGAAGTCAATGAAGTTAGCTCGAGCCTGAATTTTATGGTGGGTTTCTTGAATAAGTGTAGCCATCCCGAAAAAGTGTAAATAGATTAAAAAGTGTAGCACCATCCCGAAAAAAGTTCACGCATGCGATAAACAAACAATATAGAAAATTAATATTAATGTAAAAAAAATTACTGGTCTAAATTTAAGAAAATCGCTTTTCGGTTAAATAAACAAATTAAAGAAAAGGTTATTTCCACCTGATATGAACATAGAGTAGTTTCTAGATCTTAGTTAGTACATTGGCCTATCTGGCCATGTATGCCGCTTGGTGGCTTTAACTCTAGGTATTTCGGTACAGAATTAATGTTGACCCATGGTAACTGCACAGAAAATCGCTTTTCGGTTAAATAAACAAATTAAAAAAGGTTATTTTCACCTGATATGGACATAGGATAGTTTACACATCTTAGTTAGTACATTGACCTATCTGGCCGTGTATGCCGCTTGATGGCTTTATCTCCCCTAGTAACTACTCAAATTATCGCTATTTGGGTTAAATAAAATTAAAAAAACATTTAGACCAGTAATTTTTTTTACATTAATATTAATTTTCTATATTGTTTGTTTATCGCATGCGTGAATTTTTTGCGGGATGGTGCTACATTTTTTAATCTATTTGCACTTTTTCGGAATGGCTACACTTATCCAAGAAACCCACCATAAAATTCGGGCTCGGGCTAACTTCATTGACTTTGAAAATGGCCTAACTGATGGCCCAGATTTGGGTAGTTTAAAATGATGTTCTACGCAAATGCTCTGCATGGCATAGAGAATAGCCATGTGAATTTCCAGTACGATTGGAGCATTTTTCGGTAATGGCCGTTTGTATGGAAAAATATATTGTGGAAGAGTACTTTTCGATTTTGGAGCATCGATTGACGAGAAAAACCATAATCTCAGCTCCTAGTTAAAATATCATGGAAAGGCTTACTGTTCTAGATAGAGGAAGGATCGTAGCACGATTATATTAAATAACATATTTATGTGCATTACCTGAAATTTACACATTACCTGATGTACATTACCTGATTTTTACAAAATGGGAGATCGAACCGACGCGTAAAAGGTAATTTGAATTTATAGATATTTAACATAGGTTTACAATTTTTTTGCGACATATAGTATGCTATAGTTCTAGATTGAGCTTTTCAAGCTGTATTTGAATCCGTCATAAAAAAAATTAAAAAATCAAAAACTTCTGACGAAATGGTATATTGTTCCGTAATCAGCTAATTCTTGCAAACGTTTTTATGTTTTAAAAGTTGTTTCGGTTTTCTTGTCAACCATCATGTATATAGTAGGACTTGATATTTAAACTGACGTATTTATGAAAACAAATTGTTTTAATATATTTTACCGATGGAATGGTATCAGCCGATCCCTTAATCATCTAATAATCGGTGCGAATGACGGACGGAAAATGACCGGAGAGTAATGGCGTGGAGGAATGTAATGGTGGAGGGGCAGTAATAGCTGGAGTGGGTAATGTCCGGTGGGTAATATACAGGGTGTTAATATCCGGGGCTAAAGACTACGGGTAATGAGCCGGAGGTAATAGTAGCGAGGTATTGTCCGCGGCTAAATCGTTCGCAGTAACATCCGAGGAGGTAATATACACTCCCGAGCATTTGATTATAACCACTTTAAATGTTGCCCTAATTCTTCATGTGGTTGTTGTTTTGCTATAATTTTGTTTTATGCCTTTTCTCTTGTTGTGTACTAGCTGATGAGAGAGAAGTTAAAATAAAACATAGGAACACGGTCAATTCAAATTTTATATTTTTCGAATATTTAAATATGAGCACTTGATTATAACCATTAATTGTTTTTAAACTTTGAAAGACTGAAATGCTTGAAAATTATTTCAATTGTTTTTTTTATTGCTGCGATTTATTTCCCGTCATTATTAATAAAAAATTTCCATTTTTATAACAATGGGTCGAGGTAAAACGTTGACAAAGGAAGAAATTGGTAAAATTGTTGCATTTAAGCAAGAAAATTATTCTAATCGGCAAATAGCGATTAAAATTGGTCGAAATCATGTGACAATCAATAATTATCTAAATAATCAAGAAAATTATGAGAAAACCCGTAAATGGAGCACATCAAGAGCAACAACAGAACGAGAGCGTAGGTTAATTTTAAGCGCTGCGTCGAATTCTCCTGCCACCGCTCGCCAAATAAAATATAAAGTTGGAACTTCAGCCAGTATCTGGACAGTACGCAGAGTAGTTAAACAGTGTCTGCATCTTAAACGGAAAAAACTTAGGAAAAACCCACATTTACTTCAGCGTCATAAAGATGCTAGATTAGAGTACTACCGGACACATTTTAATTGGAAGGAAGAATGATATCAGGTGATATTTTCTGATGAAAAGAAATTTAATTTGGATGGACCTGATGGGTTTCAGTATTACTTCCATGATTTAAGGAAATCTGAGCAGTTTCTGTCTCGTCGTCATACCGCTGTTGGTACCGTCATGGTATGGGGTGCAATTTCATTTCATGGCGCCATCGATTTGGTTGTGTTGGAAGATCGGCAGACCTCAGCGAATTACATTGAACTATTAGAAATACAGAAAATTAATTTCCAAGAAATGTTCAATGGCCAACGATTCATACAGCGATTCATACAGCAGGACGTGTTAAACAATGGTTTGCACACAATAACGTGGAAGTTCTGGACTGCTCTATCTCCCGATCTTAACATAATCGAGAATTTGTGGAGATGGTTATCGCGCAAAATGTATGCAGAAGGAAGGCAATTTCAAAATAGGGATGGGCTGAATGGGGGACCTACACATTATTAACAATAAAAAAAATTAAAACCAATCGTTTTTTTTATTTATTTTTACTATTTTATAACACAATCTATTAACCAATTAGTGGTTATAATGAAGTGCTCATGTTTAAATATTCGCAAAATATAAAATTTGAATTGACCGTGTTCCTTTTTTTATTTTAACTTCTCTCTCATCAGCTAGTACACAACAAGAGAAAAGACATAAAAAAAAATTATAGCAAAACAACAACCACATGAAGAATTAGGGCAAAATTTAAAGTGATTATAATCAAATGCTCGGGAGTGTATATCCTCCTACACACGATCCTGTAACTTTTCGTTTCATACGATCCTGTTATTTGTATTATCAATACTACACAATCGTCTATGTAATCCACTTCGAGTCTAGTCAAGGAACCCGGAAAATATTAGCATCTTCACAGAATTTTTTTGCATCCAGGGCTACATAAAAAAATGAAAAATTTTAAATCTGGTCGGAATCGAGTTCCAAGATCTATTTTAACGAGACCAAATAAAATACGGCGTGATGCTAAATTCGCGGCTATGAATGCAATTCAATGTGCAATGCCCTCTGTTACATACATCTTCGAAACGAATAGTGTTTTCACTTCATTATCCAAATTCAGCATCCATTTCTAAGCGAATGGGTTCTCAGTTCGATCGATTTTTTGGCTGTTGGATTTACAAGCTTCATATAAATATTGAGGTATTTCAGTGATTTTACTGGATTTTTCATAAAATGTGTATTGTGTACATATTTACATGAATTTGTGCTTTAACATTTTATTGCGTAGTAATGACTTTGTTCATTTGTTGATTTTGTTCGTTTTGTTACGAAGGGATAAACAATTGCATAGTGAAGCATAAAAGCATAATAATTCGCTAAGACATTCTGATTATACTTTGTATTCAAGTTCAAAGTATTTTCACTATTTTTGTAGTTTGGCCACTGCAGTCTAATGAGACGATTGAATATTTTAATTCAAAAAATTCAATATTTCATTAGTTTGAAACCAAACTTCCAACTTCTTGGTTAGTCCAACCTCATCTCGATGTATTTTAAAATTGTACTAACACAGATAAGGTACAAGGTTATCCAATTCAAGCTTGATAAAGTAAACTTAAAAAAAACACACAAAATATTCGGAATGTATTGTAATTTTTATTTCATTTTACAGATTGATCCTTGCCATTTTTAGTTAAACAAGATATCATTCAAATGTCCTCCACGGGACTTCTTACAGGCCTTGATTCTTTTGCGGTAATTTTCAATGACTTTTCGGCACATTTCGGGCGGTATCTCGACCATTACCTTACGAATATTAGTTTTCAATTCGTCAAGAGTTTGAGGATTGTTTGCGTAAACACGATCTTTCGCGTAGCCCCACAAAAAGAAATCCAAAGGCGTTAAATCACAGGATCTTGGAGGCCAATTGACATCAGCCAATCTCGAAATCAAACGTCCAGGAAATTTCTCTTGCAAAAGATCTCGATTTGCTCGTGTTACGTGACTGGTTGCTCCATCCTGCTGGAACCACATATCGTCAAGATCATAATCTTCGATTTTCGTAAAAAAATAATCGGTTAACATGCGGCCATAGCGCTCAGAATTGACGGTAACGGTTCGTCCATGGTTGTTCTCAAAAAAATACGGCCCAATCACACCACCAGACCACAATGCGCACCAAACAGTGACTTTTTCCGGGTGTAATGGCTTCTCTACAATCAATTGTGGATTTTCTGAGCCCCAAATTCTACAGTTTTGCTTATTAACGTATCCACCAAGCGAAAAATGAGCTTCATCACTGAAGAAAATTTTGTTCGAAAAATCAGCATCGACGGCCTGTTTTTCCAACACACAATTTGCGTATGTTCTTCGTTGTCCATGGTCAGCAGGCTTTAGCTCTTGTGTCAAATGGACTTTATACGGATGAAGATGCAAATCCAGATGCAAAATGCGCCATAATGAGCCATAAGATAGGCCTAAATGTTGAGCTCGACGAGGAATTGACAAATTTGGATCTTCTTCCACACTTTCAGCTACAGAAGCGATATTTTCAGCATTGCGAATGTTTCGATGATGCACAGACCTTACAATATCAGTAACAGATCCAGTTTGTTCAAATTTATTCACTGTATTCAATATGGTTTGCTTTGTAGGACGATTATGACGACCATAATCTGCTCGTAAAGCGCGAAATGTGGATACGGCAGAATCACTATTTTTATAATAAGATTTAATAATTTTAACGCGTTGGTCGATTGTTAAATGCTCCATATTCTTAAATGGCAGAATGTCAACTAAATAAATGACAGCGTACTTGACGTTTATCTTTGACAGATGTCGGTATACAGATTTCTACTTTATCAACCTCGAATTGGATAACCCGTTATATGCAAGAAATATTAATTTTTCTCATTATTCCGTACGAGTACGTCATTGCCATATAAAGACTTGGGTTACAATTTTTCAAATGTGAGGTAGAAATATATCTCCATCGAGGTGAAATGGATCCAACAACAAAGAAATGATAGAATTTTGCTGGTTTCGAACAGAAACAATAATTTTCGGCATTGTCTACATTATCTACATTGTCTACGTCGCTGTTTTAATTGTTTACATACATTCTCTACACATGTAGAATATTAATTATCTACGCGGTGTAGATAATACTGCACAACGTTGGGCCCCATATAAATTTATATGTAGATCGTGTATTACTTCCAAGACCTTAGGCCTTCCTGGGCCGGAAATGGCGATTGATGCGTAGCTAATTAATATTTGACAACGTTTGTAGACAATTAACATAATGGTGTCGAATATGTAGATAATGTAGACAATATGTCTACAATGACAAAAATGCAAACAATTTCGGTAATCGGGAATTTTCGGCAGTCAGTGGCAATCTGTAGTCATTTTTACAGCCATATTTTTTAGAACACCGCACCTCATGTTTCAGGTCGATTATATCCTTTTATTTTAACTTCTAAGCGTTTAGAACAAATTCGTTCATTTCGAAACAAATATTTGATTTAGATAACACAAATTCGTAACTCTAGCATTTGTCAATGACTGTGTCGTATTATTGGAAATGTCCGTTCTGTGCATCGATGAATTACCAAAATTCTGGATCCGCTTGAAGGTCAGTCTACCGTTTCGCTCGGATCGTAAATAAATTGGTCTAACCGCAATACCCAACCAATTAGAAAATTTTTTTCATTGTTTTCTCTAAAATTGATATCACCCTGTGGCCGAATGGATGAGGTTATGTAAGTTATGACTTATAAAGGCGCTTTCGCTACGAATTAATGGCACTTCGAGCTCACTGAATCAGCAACAATACGTTCAGTATTCGAGGAATTGTTTCATTAATTTTTACCTTTTGCTCATGACCAACGTATTCTTTCAGAACTTCTCTAATCACGTTAAAGATTTTATGTTCGCTACTGTAAAGCTACCTAATATACACTCAAGCCACTTTAGTGTCATTCAATTTATAAAATTTATAGCTTGGTGTTTTTCTCAATGAATGTTCTTAAAAATGAGTTTTACAAATTTCCCAACCTCTTCGGATTTGTTCGTCACAAGTTTCTTCAACAGCTACGGAAATATTTTGTTAGCCGATGACACAAACGATTTTGTACCGACCGAAACGAATGGAATGCTTAATTAAGCTGGAGGTTGTTTAATAGAATTAATATAATTTCGGACAGCCTATAATCAACTAAATTCAGTTTGATTGTGCTGTTTGAACATCTCACAGTTCTTTCACGTCAAATCTCGGACAATTTTAATGTCTCACCGAACAAAGTTTGATTTCCGATAGACAATAATTTCCGAGGCTTTATCCATATAATTGCACCACGAATCTCAAAAGACAATAATTTCCGAATTGATTGAATTTCCGAACTCACGAATTGATACATTTTTTAGTTTATATTCTGTGCTCGGGTAAAATCGAATTGGTATCAGTGATGTGTGTGAGATTCCCATTTTCATAATAAAAACGAATTTCCCGAAATCATGACCATTACAGTTTTTCCTGATACTCGAAAACTTCCTCTCAACAATTTTTCTCAAAATCGTTCTAGTCTATAGAACAATCTGATAATTAACAATCTGATCGGGCCCTATCAGACTCTCTAAATAACTCTCTAAACCAAGCTTTTCAGAACCCTCTCAAACTAATTTTCATACACTCGAAAAGCCCCTCTCACCAATTTTTGATCTCTAATTATTTTATTTAACCGAAAAAAAAATCTCAGAAGAAATCCATGCACGGCCTAGGGAACAATTTTTTTTACTTGAACTTCATCACTGCAATCGATTCCTGACACAAACCCGATCTCATCCACATCTGACTAATTTTTATCAAAATTGTTTAAGCCGAAATTTTTTTGAAAAGGTATTCGGTACTTGACCAAGTGGTACTGAACTCGAATCCCATCGGAGGCAGCAGGATGTTGAATGAAATTTGCTCATCATTTACGAACTACCATGTCAGATTAAAGATGGCCAGAAAGCTCGCAAAGAGCAGATAGTATATTGTAATAGTCAGAGTAGGTGAATGTAGATTTCGAGTGCAGTTTTAATTTTTATTTGAACTTTTTAGGACTCATCGCAATCGTTATCTCGTTATCTCGTTATCAGTTCTCCAAAATCAAACGAAATCAATTCTTTTTCAATAATTTCCATCAAAGTTGTCTGAGTGGCGAAAAAATTAAATGAGGCGTCCATAAAAAATTTAAATTCAAATTCATTTTTTTATGTATGTTTCAACCAGTCTCTATGTTTCACGGTGAAAACGAAAGTATGCTTAAATATAGCAACAAAACGAAATTGAAATTATTTTTCAGCAAGTTTCACAAAATATATGAAACTTTAAATATGAAGATTTACCTAAAAGTATTAGTAAGAATATCTTGCTCTACAATCTGTATAAAAAACACTTGTTCGTAATCGAAACGTTAAACGGTAGAAACCAGTTGAAAGTGAACAATAACCCCGGCCTCATCGGATGACCCACTAATCGAATTTTTCTGGTATCAGGGGCAATCGATTCCTGTTGAATACAAAAAAGAAATTCAAGCCCCACCGGAGGAGCGAAAAATAATGTAACCTCACCAGAAAATTTCAACGTAGGCACCGAATTTAAAACCTCTTCTGAGCAATTTTTATAAAAATCGCTCGAGCCGCTTTGGAATCAGTTGATACAAACATACAAATACCACACGATCTCTCTCATTGTCACCTCAAATTGTGTCACAGAAATTTGTGAAAGTTAATGAAGTTCAAACACTACTTCCACTACAATTTCCTGCCTAAGTGAAAGGGGGGTTTTCTAGTGGAACAGGAAAGTGGATAATAAGTAGTTAGTACTTTAGAGGAGCCCAATATCAAAATGACTTTAAAGTTTTAGTTTCGAATCGTTCATAAAAAATGAAAATCTTTACAATTTTCAAACTTTATGGTTTTACCACTTTTTAAAATTTGACTTCCCTGTTTAAATTGGAACTTAGTAGTTTTGAATGTTGTAATTGATGGTAATAGATGGATTACCATTTATTTTTATTATCTTCAATTTTGGGTACTTCATCCACTTAAAAAATCCACACTAAAATCGTACTTGAAAGGTCCCGTGTTACATAGTTTGGAAACGCCTAACTTCTTACTATTAGATTTTGTATAAAATTATTGATTTTGCAATCAAAACTATAACTTTTCGTTTATTTCCATTTTTTGCAATGTTTGTGTGCAATTCAATGAAAGAGTAAATTCTATTACATTTAATATATTTTTGTGTAATTTGAATTGATATAAACGAGAGAGTGCATACGAGTATCATTGATTTTCAGGGATTATGTGGTTTAGAAGTTAAATATTACTGGCATTGTGCCAATTACGAAAACTTTAAAACAATTTGCGATATTTTACTTGTGTACAGGGTGTTGCTTTTGGAATAGTATATTATAACATTTTATACCAGAGTTATGCTGTATTTAGGTAAATATATATAATTGTCGTTTATCAAACCAATATTTCGATTTGGAAACGTACAAATATTTTTCTCGAACATTGATTTGGGTTCTTTGCCAATTTTTTATGTGGGTAGAAAACTTCGGTTGCATGCTCGTAAAAAATTAGTTTTAAAATTACTGGCGCCAATCTTACGGTATATGGTTTTAAGACAAGACAAATTCTAATCGTAAGCAAAATATTTTATTTTCTGGACGCTGTCTTAAATAAAAGTAATGCCTGGTATAACAATATCTTATATTTGTAGCGCAGATTAGTGAAATCATCCTCATTCGTATCTTTTTGCATAATATCAAACTTAAAATTTTTAAATATTTAAAATATTTTTTAATGGATTTTTACTAATTGATGATTGTATGGGGTTTAAAACCCTGTTGAGCTAGGCCCCTCCACCTTGTAAAATTGGAGGAAAATCAGTGCAATGTTATGAGCTATTTATGAGCTCATAATTTTGCACTCACTCAGTTAAGCACAAATTTAAATAACTGCGGTCGGGAGGGGGGTTGGAGAGGTCTGAGTCATCGTTGATCTATCATCCACCAGTTAAAATGGGGTATTATGAATATATTTTTATTGTAAAATTTGGAGCTGTTTATGAACTTTCAATAAATGATTACTTCAAATTTTCATTTCACCCTTAAAACCATAAACAACCCCCCTTAATTAGATTTCTTCAATCGCGTATTATATAATTATTACGTATAAATGCTAAATTCATTTAAAATTGCAAAAATTAAATATTTCAATATTGGATATGATGAACCGATTTATGAACTCACAAAATACATGTCCTTTGAGTTTTGAGCTGCTACCCTTTAGCACGAATATCACCCCAAATTTCTAATATCATTGATAATTTAAATTTTTGTAATTTTAAAAACTGTTGTGGTTTGTATTTCAGAAATTTTGGGTGGTATTCGTGTTAAGGGGTAACATCTGAAAATTCAAACTGCACGTAATTCGTGAGCTCACAAATCGATACATCATATCCAACGTGATGCGAAAAGTGAACTGCGAAAGAGTTGGAAGTGCTTCGTTCCCAGAACAAATTGCAAAGATTAAAAAACAAATAAATAAAATACGTATAGAATACGCGATTGATGAAAACCAATTAAGGGCTTAGTTATGGTTTAAGGACGAGTTTTGCCGCTCCCCTCCTACTATAGTTATTTAAATTCCTGGTAAACTGAGTGAGCTCAAAATTAATGGTTCCAATTTTACAAAGTAAACAGGGATGAATTTAGAACCTTTTACATTTAATTGGTAAGGGTTTTTGTACGGTTTAGTTTTAATATGCAAGCTGCTCTCAGAACAATTAACGGTTTCTTCAAAATACTTAGCTCTCACAAAATTTAGGAGATTTTGTTAAAATTCATAATTTTAGCTTAACATTACAATGTCATTTAAAAGTTATGATTTGCGGTAGATATAGAAATATTTCATTGTATGATATAAAGCAGTATCGCCCAAGATCTATATTACTTTCAACCCTACGAATACAGCCACTTGCTATTTGGAACATCTCTGTGTTAACATCAGACAACAGGGTAGGCTGAGTTATCTACACTACGAAGACGCAATACCAAGGAGAAACAAAAACGGAACTTGTCTTATGGCGTACGCTATATTGTGCAACAATGTTTTCGGCGTTACGTGATTCTGACAAAGAAAAGTGATGCCAATCGAATAGAAAGAGACTATCTTGTATTCCGTGTTTATGAATGGAGACCGCTTGAAATATGGGAACTATTACGGATTAACTCTGCTTTACAGAGCACGATTTCTAAGAAAAAGGAACCAACTATGTTCTCTACAGAGGCTTTGACCTACAGGGCCCGCATTTCATTAACAAAATCACAGTGTTAAGCGAATAAGATTGTCCATACCCCCTGCCCTCCCCTTCGCTTTTCTAGCCTGCTTAGTACTTTTGGCTTGAATAAAGGCTCTCCGGCATAATTACCGATACCATTCTATTGAGGTTTGCTTGTTCCTAAATGTTACTTCACGGCAGAAACCTACGTTTAGAGAGAGATTGCACGATAATCCAGCCCGATTCTACCTCTCATTGTATTTTGTTTCTCCGCAAACTATAGAGTTTTCCAATAAGAGTGATATGATCCAAACTTTTCTCGCAATAATTCAATTGTTGCACTTTCTGTGTGGTACGTAGGCCCGTCTTGTTGGAATTAAATGTTGTCAACATCAACTTCTTCCAATGTCAGCCATAAAAAGTTGGTTATCATCGATCTGTACCGATCTCCATTGACAGTAACTGTGTTACCAGCTTTATTTCAAAAAATTCGGACTGATGATTCCACCAGACCAAAAACCACACCAAACTGTCAATTTAGGTGAATATAATGGTTTTTCATGAATAATTTGTCGTGTTGGTTTTTCATGAATAATCTTCTTCGCACCAGAATCGACAGTTTTGTTTATTTACCGCACCACTCAGATGAAAGTGAGCCTCATCGGAGAAGATGGTTTTCTTAAAAAAATATTTATCGTTTTCAAGTTGTTCCAAGGCAAAATAAGTAATGAAAAAGTAGTAAAGTAATGAAATTGTAAACATTCCTGAATACAATGAAACAAAAAATGACAGATCATGACATATTACAAATGGCCGAAACGTCACTTAAAAATCATATCATTCCTATTGGAAAACCCTATATTTGATGTATATTCGTGTCTCCTTCAAGTACCTCTATACTTTTCATATTCTCTGATATCCCAGGTTATTCGGTGGAGACTTATACCTCGGCCCATCACATAATCTAACACCAGCCAGATTTTGTTGTTATATTGCGGAAATAGAAAAATATTAAATTATTTTTTCTAATATTGCAAGGAGTAATTTTCCCACACTTTCTTGATTGTATAATTGTATACCTGCACCACATACCATATTGTTATTTATCACGATCGTTCGATAAGAAATTTTTCTCGATTTTGTCATACGAAGAAGGAGACCTGTCGTTCTGGTGTCATATATAAAATTACAAATATTAGAGGCTTGAATTTTTTATTGTCTTTTTGTCTAAATTGACAACCGTTGTTTACCTTTTTTGAAAAACTAATTACCTTGACAACAATCCCAACAAGATATGGAACCAACAACTACGGAATACAATAACCCTGACCGTACATTTTACATATAATATTTTTTTTTGTTCTCGTCAACTTCAATCAAATTTGCCATTTTCAGAAACCTCGCTACAAAATGGCCATTTCCGTCATACAAATTTTGCTTCCGTATATTCAAACCAATTTCCAACTTAAAAACTCAAACCAACTAAAGGAATGGTTTAGTTCGATTCAAATTCAATTTCAGACTGTGTTTTGTACAATTCAAATTAATCGAATGGCTTTGTCAATCGACCATCACAACTAGCTTACTCGTAGTTCCGTTTAGAATGACCATCATATTTCTGAACGTATTAATTCTTCCATTAAAATTGTGAATTTCCAACATACAAACCGAGTTTCATCCTAATCAATTGAGAAATGAACTTTTCATTAATATTGGTTGATCTCTAGAACCACGTTTTGAACACACACATAATGAATGAAATTTCCCTAAACAAGCCGGAATATTTCTATTAAAATTTAACATTTTCTAGACTCATTATTTTCTCAACTTAAATTAGTACCCCATTAGGTTTAGTTACACGAGTTTTGAGCACAAAATATCACTTTTATCTGATTTGCTCTATGCCTGACACATGTAGGCAAGAATCCCAAGTGCTACATACAATCCGAATTTCATCCCAATCAGATGAGAGGTTGTTTGGTTTAATCCAAATTGGCCATTTTGAAGAAATTCTGTGGTTCCGTTTCTATTGAATATTTTTAACATGTCAATGTCTCATCTGAATAGGTTGTGTTTTTAGTTATACATTAGTGTTCCCGATGCGGGATTCCATTTATCAGTCGGATGTCTATAAACTTGAGGGAACCTTGGTAGAAACACTAAATTAAATTTGCCAAGGTAAAAAAGGTAGGTCATTGCACACTGACAAAATTATTCGAAATTCTAACGCATTTCCATCTACCATAAAAAACAAAAACATGAACAAACAGTTAATTAACATTATATTAATAGATGTCGCTAGTATAAAATGTAAGAAAGTACTACACTTGAAGTGACAAATGTTTTAAAACATTTTTGGGCGTACACATAAAAGTCTATTAATGTGAAATTAATAGCCATAATTATGTGTAAAACCTTACCTACTTTGACAATATTATTTCGCCTACTGCCATCTTTTGGAAAATTAACAAAGTTTTAAGTTTTGAGTTTAATCGGTGACTTTAAATACGACTTTCGACTCAAACTAATTTTGACAAATTTTCTATAAAAACCAAAGAAAATGTATCATTACGATTTGTGTCTCAAAATTTTAAATGTTGAGTGTAAAGATCGAAATTTTAAATGTAAAGTGTTTCCAATGAATGATCTGTGTATTCTTATCTGTGGTCTTGTTAACTTAATTTAATTTTTTGTTTTTTATTCGAAATACGTGTGCAATGCTATCGAGTCTATTTTGGGCATTTTATCCGAGTTCTCGCCCCTGTAGTTTCTTTCCACTTTAGGTTTGTCGTAACTATTTAAACAAGGCTTTCTTATTTCAGGCATTTTGGTGTATTGTAATTGTGACCTTTTTTTGCTGTTTTAGTCGTATGACTTTTTATTTATCAACAATAGTTTGAGACAAAACTCGTAACCGGCCTCATGTTCGGTCAAAATCGTTAGCATTCTGAATGCGTTCATGCATACAACGCGTACTCGACAAATTAACCATTCGACCAACCTTTTCTACATTCCAAACATGCAGGTGAAATTCAGCATCATACCGGTGAAAATAACTTCGATTCTCATTTTCTTTTGGTTATTGGACGGCTCTCGCCACTTTTTCATATGATAGAAATCGTTATTTCAAATTCAAATTCAAAACTAAAAATGATGTCCCTGTTCATAAAGTTTTGTTTGACGATTACAGCGGCTTCTTCTTGGGGCAGCTTCTTGAGACTTGGGGCAATAAAGCAGTATACAGATACTCGCAGTTTTTTATTCTAATCCATTTCAAACTTTCGCGTGCTTTTTGTAGCAGTTTTAAACTTCTTTAGATAACTGTGTCTGTTTTTCAAATCCAAAATTTTCCTGTTGGGAAAATAACAGATTGTATAAGTCTATTTATGGTATGATATAGTCACATGAAGTCATTGATCCTTCGAGTTTAATGCTTCTCTTGTTCACTGTCACAAATGGGCCGTGATAACATCTTTAATACATTCGATTCATCAAATTTTGTTGACTTACCTTCAATGTCAGTACTATAGAATGGCATGGGGCTATGCAATGCGCGGATTGTTCTACGTAAATCGGACCTATAGCCGTGCATCTTCGATTTTTCTATTGCGTAAGTTAGGGTGAGAGGCGAACTGCGAAAGTGTTGGCAGTCGTTCTCTGAAATTAATCTCAGGGTACGAAGAGTGTAGGGAGAAACCATTTAATATAATCCTCTATATATAGAGCTCATTGTATAGAGCCCGAGATAACCCTGCTCGCTCGGGTTGACTTCAAAAAAATAACCGTTAAGAATCAGGAGGGAAATGTGATTTTTTTCATCGCAACGCAACTACGACCCTCTGTTGGAATGCTAAATTCAAGACCGACCCATCTTCTATGTTAATGTTCATTTTAACTTTAGTATACTGTAATTTTGTGCGTACGTGGAATGGTGATGAGTGCGTGAATGAAAAGATAATAAATGGTCTTTCAATAGGGACGCTCAAAATTTGTTAGGGTATAGCAGCCATGTTGTTACACCAATATATGTCAAATTTGTTGTGAATTGTTCAGTAGTGTATGGAAAATCGTCATGGAAGGTTATAGCGTTTTACCACGTGCGCAAATCATCAAATCTGATTTTCAAAATCAGTGATCCATTCGAGAAACGTTCCGCGTATTATGTGATTTTTATCATCGCCACAACCGTCCTGCCGAGTCGGCTATTCGACGTTTGCTGGCCAAATTCGAGTCAGCCGGTTCAATTTCCGGCCGTCGATTTCCCGTCGTTCACAAGAACTAGGCCTTTTTACAAATTCCTCTTGGCGAATTTTGTGACTTCAGCCTGCACTCATATTGAATCCAACTGAGCCAGGTAATTAAAACCGTCACCAGATGCATCCCGAGAAACTCACTGTTTGGTGCGGATTTTGGTCTGGCGAAATCATCGGTCCGTACTTCTGTCAAAAAGAAACTGGCATTGCCATAATTGTCAACATTACGAACGCCATCCAGCAAATTCAGCCAAATTTATGCGACAAAGTCATCGAAAATTGGACCTCCGAATACTTGCCACCAAGCAAAGCCGCGGCGAATATTTGAACGACGTTATATTCCATACTTAATGGCATAAAATATTATTTTAAATACAGGGTGTCCGCCGGGAAGGTATACTACTTTGTTTGTTTATGATTTTTGATTAAATGAAAGAGAATGGATCTTATATTGATAAATGTTTTATTTAATGTCGGCAATTATGTATGGAATACAATATCAGATAAATGTCCGCCTCTGTTAGCCTCACAAATGCGAGCCCTATGTGCGAGCCCAAATGTGCTCATTTTTCATTACATTCTCACACATTTCACGCGGTATTTCATTAATTTCATCACGAATATTTTGTTTGAGTTGCTCAAGCGTGTCTGATTTGTTTGCATAAGCCTTGCTTTTTAGATACCCCCACAAAAAGAAGTCCGGAGCAGTCAAATCAGGCGACCGTGAAGACCAATCAACATCACCATTTTTTTGAAATAACTTGTTGTGGAAAGAGTTCTCGCAGTAATTCCATTGTAATCCTGGCTGTATGCGATGTGGCACCGTCTTGTTGATACCACATGTTAATCAATCCCAAACTATGCAGTTGTGGCGTTAAAAAGTTTTCAATCATATCACGATATCGCTCCCCATTCACAGTTACCGTTACGCCGTTTTCATTTTCAAAGAAGTAAGGTCCAATGATTCCTCCTGACCAAATTGCACACCAGACTGTCACTTTTAATGGATGTAAAGGTGACTGATGAATAATGTGAGGGTTTTCCATTGCCCAGAACCGACTATTCTGTTTATTCACATATCCATTTAAATGATAATATGCCTCGTCACTCATTATGATTTTTTCATGAAAATCGGGGTTGTCATGGGCGAGCTGTAACATCCTATTGGCATATGTACGGCGGCGTAAATGGTCTTGTGGAAGAAGCTCTTGTTTCAACTGAATCTTAAATGGAAACAAATGCAAATCCTTGTGCAAAATTGTGGCCAAACTTGTTCTTTGAAGACCTGAGCACGGCGTCGAATTGAGGTTGATGGATTGTTTTGAACACTTTCTTGAACAGCAGTAATGTTTTCAGCCGATCTTGCAGTACGTTGTGGCCCATGCTTGGGCCTATCACTTACAGACCCTCTTTCTTCGAAATCATTCACTACACGATAAATAGTGCGTTTTGTTGGCACGTTGTTTCTCCTAAAAATTTCACGTAACTTTCTCATCGTCACAGTAATCGATGATTGATTTTGATAAAATGTTTTAACGATTAAAACACGATGGTTTATCGAATATTTTTCCATAATAAATTTGCCACGTGCCTACTTCACGACTGTCAAGTATGAACTGTCAATACTTATATTCGCCTAAATGGCGGCAAACAATGTAGTATACCCGCCCGGCGGACACCCTGTAAAAAATAATCTCACACACAACTTCTTTTCTTTACATTTAAAAATCGAACGTATGTCCAATACTTTTTTCGCATTGTGTTTTACCCCTTCTGGTGTCAGTGTATGTCCCAGATACTCTGTTTCTTTACAGAAAAAATTGCATTTGTCAATTTGTATTTTTAATTTAGCTTCTATTGAATATTTTATTTATACTATCATTGTGATCTTCGATGGATGTACTGAAAATTAAAATATCATCCAAGTATACAACACAAATTCTGTTAATGAACTGTCTTAAGACAGAGTTCATGAGCCGTTGAAAAGCCGTCGGGGCATTTTTCAATCCGAAAGGCATTCTTACGTATTCATAATGCCCAAATGGTGTTGAAAAGGCGGTGTTTTCTTTTGGTCTGGGTTTACCATTATTTGGTGAAAACCTGTTGCCAAATCTAAAGTGGCAAAAAATTGGGCTCTTCTCAATTTGTCTAAAATGTTTTCAATGTTTGGAATTGGGAATTTTATTTTAACGTTTGAATTATCCATCTTCTTCGGAACAATTCATAGAGGTGGATTATAAGGAGAGTTGGATTCCCTAATTATACCTTGTTTTAGCATATCTCGAATTTGATTTTCTATCTCTTTCTCGTGTATCTGATTATAACGATAAATTTTGCAACATATTAGGTTATCATTTTGTAGTTTTGTATTCTGAGTTATCTCATGGGTGAAGGTCAAATTATCGCCTTCGAGATAAAATAAATCTTTATTCTTTACTAAAATATCTTTTAAATATTGTTTTTCTTCATTATTTAAGTGGATTTGATTCACTTTACTAAATACTTCTTCTTTCGAATTTAATGTTTGCTCTAGATGGCATACTTGGGTAAGCTCACTAGGATAGTCAATGTCTATAAATGGAATTATATATTTATCAAATATCTTAAGATATTTATTTTTCGTATTAATGATTGCTTCGAAAGGCTTTAGGAAATTCATATCGATATATAATGGCAATAATTTATAATGGCATCTATTTTTTGCTCTTGAGAGGAAACATTTTCCATTCTAGGGCTCCTTGTTTAATTAATTCGTTTAATTAATTTTTTCGGTGACATAATTTGGTCCACCCAATGATTGATATAGAATAGGGGTTTGTAATTTGATGATTTTATAATTAAAAATATTTGGTTTTACAAAACTGGTATCTGAGCCAGTGTCTAGTAAGCAATTAATATATTTATCAATAAAAGTGACTATGTCACTATGGGGAGTCTGTTTGTGGAGGCGAGACTATAAAATTTATTTCATTATTAAATCCGTCCACAATGTTGTCTAGCTCCATGGGTTCTATCTGACGATTAGCGTTACTCGGTGCTGCTCTGTAAAAAGTATTTCTAAACTGTTCTGTTCTGTAATTATTAAATTGTCGTCTGAATTGCCCTGATCTGTTATTGTTCCCGTTAGTGTAATTGCGTTTTTTATTAGAATAATGTTTGTTATTAGAATATGTATTAAAATTATTTCTAAAATTTGACTGATTTTGATTATGATTACGACCGCTAATATTTATATTTTTATTCGGAAGATGGTTTGGTTTTAAATGTAAATGCTTATTTCTATTAATTTTGTATTCTAATTTTATTACATCTTCGGACAAATATATTTCCGACTAGCACAATATATTTTCTAAATTAAATAATGAGCCTTTTGGATCTATATATAGTTGTACTATGGGAATTATTTTTGTCCTAAGAATTTGTACTAATTCGCGATCAATAGAATTATACGTGAAAATATCTTCGTTATCGAAGTCACAGATTTCACTGCACTCCGTCTTAATTTTATTTAATTTATCAAAAAGATTTTTTAAATTGTATACCTTAATTTCCTTTGCTTGGTACAGCAACAGGTGAATGGTATTTTTCGGCCTGAATTTAACTTTTAATGTGGCCTGGAATCTCCATTAATACTCCTCTCGCAATCTCAATGATTTTGTTATTGATAACTTTTCGTAAACAGTATTGTTTTAATTCTTGATTATTTTCTCCACACAAACTTTCAACATCTTCGATGGATTTTAGAAACGACTTTAATTTATAAAAGTCCTCACCAGAGAATGGTGGGATTTCATTGAAGTTGCGGATGATTTGATCTGACGTCAAATCAAATTTTGTAACATTAACTTTTTGAATTTTAATTTCTTGTTCTTTAATGATGTCACTGAGGCATTGTATTTGGTCTTGTAGTTTCCGTTGAGCCTCTTGTTGAATTAACAATTGATCTTTTAATTGATCCATTTAAAAACTTTTTCACTTTTACACTAAATAATGTCTAACTTGGTTCACTAAATAATCTCTAACTTGTTTCTACGAGGAGCCAATGTTAAAGCTTCTTCTTCGTTTCCATTATTCACTTGTAAATTATTGTTCTTATCACTAGGTTATCTTCTTCGGAGGAGAATCATACCAACTGCGCCAATAACGTTTTTATTGCTTTTTGATATTATAAAAAAAATATTATTTATTGACTTTTTTTACAATTATTTTAATCATAAACACTTTACACTATAATTAATCTTAAGATTAATCAATGTTTAAATATCCATTCTCTTTAGAGTTGAATCACAACAAACGAATTAATATTGTGGGCAAAAAATAGTAAGAATATATTCATAATTTTAAAATTCTTTATTTATTTCTCCAAATCTATTTCGTCCCCCTCAAAGTAATCCCCCCGACCTCAATAAACTTGTGCCAACGTTTTTTCCAATCCTCGAAACAGTTGTTAAAGTCAATTTCCGGAATAGCCTTCAATGCGCGTAGCGATTCACATTTAATGTCTTCAATTGACTCAAAACGGTTTCCCCGGAGCGGTCGTTTGAGTTTGCTGAACAGCCAGAAGTCGCACGGAGCTAAATCAGGCGAATACGGTGGTTGCGGGACGATATGGGTGGAGTTGTTGGTGAAAAAATCACGTAAAACCAATGCAGTATGAGAAGGTGCATTATCGTGGTGCAAAAACCAAGAGTTGTCGACCCATAATTTCGGCCTCTTTTTACGAATAGCTTTGCGCAAACGACGCATAATACTCAAATAGTATTCCTTGTTGACAGTTTGGCCGGTCGGAAGGAAATCGGAGTGCACCACACCTCGATAATCGAAGAAAACTGTCAACATCATCTTGATTTTTGACTTGCTTTGACGTGGTTTTTTCGGCTTCGGCTCACCTTTGGCACGATATTCGGCCGATTGATCGTCTGTTTCCGGGTCGTAAGCATAGAGCCAAGGCCTCATGGCCAGTTATAATACGTTTCATGACATCCTGGTAGTCGGAAAGCATTGTTTCACAGACGTCAACGCGACGCTGTTTTTCCAAAAAATTGAGTGATTTTGGGACCAATGATCTTTCAAAATGGTTTTCACTGATCCTTCCGATATTTCAACGATACCAGCAAGGTCTCTGACTGTTAATCGACGATTCTCGAGCACCAATTCTTTGATTTTATTAACGTGTTGATCATCATTTGTTGTTGATGGCCGTCCTAGACGTAGTTCTTCGTCAATACATTCTCGACCCTCTTTGAACAATTTGTACCAATCAAAAACACTTGCTCGCGACATACAATTATCACTGAAAGCCTTTTGCAACATTCTGAACGTTTCGGCACCACAAAATTGATTCCGTACACAAAATTTAATGGAACTTCTTTGTTGAATAATTTCACTCATTGTAAAAATCGTCGAATGCACTTTTTGTACTTCAGAAAGACAAGCGTATACTAAACACTAATGATAATTTTGATGTGACATTTGGCACAGATGTCACTGACAGTCATAGAAAAAATATAGAAAAAAAAATATTTCGACGAATGGTTTTCCGCGTGAAATTTAAATTAAAAAGTCTTACTACTTTTTGCCCACAGTAGTATATATTTTAAGTCTGCACTCTTTGGAATCAGTAATACAATTAGTTTTATATATTTTCTAATGGTTCATTTTCGTTATATTTTGCGTACAATGCATTTTAATTTAATTTATGAAATTTCAATATAGTTACTTCCGTTCTAATTTACTTAACTGAAATCTTGTATAGATTTCGTTACATTAATTTTTAAATGAAAATATTGCATTTATTTCCATGAGAAAATTTTGTAAATTTGATATTTAATATAAAATTGTCTTATGTGCAGTTTTATTTGTCGAAGGTGATATCACTCGACATGTAACTTGCGTGTGTAACCCATTACTGCATCTGGTCAGGCATGTTGTTAAAGCAGATTAATTACACACACGCCACTTGGCACAGTGGTGCATACATATATAAATTATTTGAGTATGGAACTGATGTTATGTTCCTGTTTGGGTGCCACTTGGTTGAGGCCAGCCCGGTTTCATAGAATTTGCCAGTTATCTCATGCACTCCATGTGGAAATTATTCCCACAGCTCACTCTTTAAGAGGAAATTGCGTGGGTGTTGGGGTGCCCAGATAGTGGCCTTGTTAACCGCTATCGAAGAAAGAGGTGAGGTTGAGTAGGGTACCGGACGTCTAAGTAGTGGTAGCGTCATCAACCCATTATGCGGATCGAATCAACCGTGGTTGTATATTGCGGAGGTTTAAATTTTCATCTTAATTACTTTATCGTTTGTGCTTTATTTGAACGAATTTCCCATAAAAAGTATCTCATGTAGATAAGTTCAATGACTTGCAGTTGATCAAGTGTCAACACATTGTAGGAGATTTGATATGCCGGTCATTTAATTTGGATATATTTAAAATAAATTTATTTTTATCGCAAAATACTTTAAAATACGGTAGCAAATCGCACCCGTGCGATAAACCACAATTTGACCGCGATTAACCTACATAATACGCGCGTCTTATAATCATCGCGTATAATTTGTGGGTTATACATAGATTTGCGACGCTGATTCTAAACACAATTTAAAAAGCGATTGTGATCTAGTATAATCCAAATGTGCTTCAGATCTCCGGATGTAAGGTAAGGTACAGTACAGTGTTAATTTAAATGTAAAATCTTTGTTGTGTATTTGGTTTACATGTCTAAGTAAAGGAAAGTAAAAAAAAACTTTTGGAGAATAAAATTTGTATATGTACGACCGGTAAATACATACTGTTATTATATTTAGAACATAAACGTTAAGTACTTGTGAAATAAGTTTATCGTTATGTTAACGGAGTGAGTGGAAAAGATTTTCAGTTTTAATGGGTAAATATTTAACAATTATTTTGTTGACTTATTGTTTACGAATTGGTGCTTAGAAAATGTAAGTTTTTTTTTGTTAACAGAGTCATTAAAAGTTGTTTCTTTCGTTAATTGCAAGCATTTTCCGGCCAGAATATTTTCATCTCATTTTTTACTCAAGTTTATATTCATTTTACTTGCATGCGGTTGCAGATTTTTTATATTAATTAGTTCCTATACATAGAGTAGGTTGTATTTTGGTAGAGACCGCTAAATGCAAGTTAAGTTGCATCATATAATTTAAATTCTCACTATTGATTGAAATAGAGTTGTGAGAGGCGAGTTTCTAGATCCATACCTCCTCGCGGTGCTCTCGGGGTAAGTCTAAATGAATTAGGCGTTGCAGGTGAAATTCTGTTTATAGTCATTGGCGCCCCACCACTAATACCAAATCAGCGTCTGTTCTCCAGAATGGAAGCGGCTAAGACGGGCGTCTGTCTTGTATCAGGCGGCTCCCTGTATAAGTGTGTTCAATGTGGGATGCCTTGAGATTGTCATCAGTGACCCACATACGCTAAAAGCGGGCTAAGCAGCAGGTCAACAATCTTTTCTCATAAAATCAGTTGGGTTGTGAACCCTGGTCAGGAGCCTCGGATTGCAGTATCGGATTCGTCACGGGCTCGACCTCAAAAGCTGGGGATCTCCAGAACCTTTCGAACCAAGCCGGGAGTTGCACGTTGCACTGCAGGGGCTTGGATGGTCTGTAAGTGGGATCCATGGTACTACAAATTGTTGCACTCTTCATTGCAGGCGCCATCAGAGCAAAGGAGAGTTTGGAGTTAGGTTCTTCATCCATCGGTGTGTGAAGCGTCATATCATCTACTTCCGCCCTATCAACGTGTGGACATGCACGGTTGGGCTTCGCACTAGCAGTTTAATATCGTGATCGTTAATGTACATGCGCCCACCAAAAATGGATTTATTGACGTCAACGATCTGTACTTTATCGAGCTGGGGGAGGTTATTAAAAGCATGCCACACCACGACATTGAAATCATCGTGGGCGACTTTAATGCGGAGGTCGGTGGGCGTACAGAGGGTATATCGCACATCGGTCTTAACAGCCTGCACCTAACTAGTAACAACAACGGCCGACGCATCACCTAACGTCATGATGTTTAAGAGGCCCTCCACCAGCATATCCGACGTTGGATCCTTCAGAGGTGCAGACATGGACAGCATTCATGTGCTTGTCATATTCATATAAAAGTGCAAACTATCTCCTACGTTCAATAGACAATCATAGAGGACCGTTCGATAAAATGTCGACGCTTCCAGCGAACAAGCATCACTGCAAAGTTGCCAGTCAGCTATCACTAGCTGTTTGGACTGATGCAGTGGCAATGGGGAGGCTCTTCCTATCATCCGGGAAGTGTGGCACGCTGTATAGTCGGCCATGGCCAATGCGGCGCATGGTACCGTCGGAAGGCGACCTCCGGGGTCCTACGATGATTGGTTCAGTAATCAATACAGCCTTGTCGTCAAAAATAAACGGGGGCTTCGTCAAAAATGGTTGTCTCGCGTTAATGATGACACTCTGGCAGGATGTCTCCGCGCTGGGAAAGCAGCGATTGAGTGCCTTCCACAAGAAAGCGCGATCATGTTGGTCCATAGGTTGTGGTGAGGAGGATTACAGTGTTGTACACTCTGATAGCTGTATTAAAAGCAATTTTGGCCTTTTTTTTAAATTTTGCATTTATCAGCGAGTTCGGCTTGTGTGTGGCCGACTTAGGTTTGAGCTTGAATATGTGACTAGATATCGCATTGTGTCAACATCAGTGAGGTTAGTTCCAGCCGGAACGGGACTGGGGTGAGGATCGGCGGATGAAGCTGGATCTCGTGTAAGTGTGAACACTTAGTGAATTCATTAATTCTACAAAATGGGATGAATTGTGGTGGTGTCTCGGGTAATGGGAATTATATCATGAGTTAGTGGTGGTGGTTGTAATTCGTCTTTCGTTGTTCGAATTTTGGTTCAAGGTGTGAGTCTCATATGTTGTAAACCTTGATAATTATACGTATTTCCGATTAATTGTTGGTAGTTAGGGATTTGTTTGAAGGGGAGGGGGGGGGGGGGGGGGGGCTGGTTAAGGGTTTTATTTTATGTTAACCCAATGATTAGTCTACAGTTTGTGTTTTCAGTGAAAGTCGTTGTAATGTGTGCGAGGGCTGTCGTAAAAGTTTTTAGAAAAACGTAATAAAAAATTAAAATTTTTCATCAAAAATTGCTTATTGCGTTTCAAAATATTCGCCTTTAAGATCTATACACTTTTGCATATGCTCAAACCATTTATCGAAACACTTTTGCCAGTCCGAAGATGATAGCTCCAAAACATGGTTTTTGAACGCTTCAATCGCTTCTTCAGGCGATAAAAATTGTTGCCCACGCATCTTTTCTTCGATTGTTGGGAATAGGAAGAAGTCATTGAGTGCCAAATCGGAGCTGTAAGGCGGATGACCCATCAATTCAATCGTTTGAGTGCTCGAATACTCGCTTGTTAGATGTGACGTGTGTGAGCTCGCATTTTTGTGATGCAAAATGATTCGCCGTTTTGGGTTGTTTTCTCTTAATTTGTTGAAAACCTCGGGCAAACAAATGGTCGTATACCAAGCTGCATTGGCTGTCTTTTGGTTTTCAACAGCAACAGTAGCCACATGGCCGTTTTTCGTGAATAAACACGCTACCATTTGTTTCCCAACGCTCCGAGCGAGACAATTGTTGAGGACCAATGCCATTGTTGACCATTACACTTATTTAACCTTTATCCTTTCTTCTAGTAGATTGGAGTTGTGTTGTCTTGTGCCGTATGATCGCCGGGTGTTTGAAATCGGGTCGTTCCGTCCTACGAAGGAAAAAAGAAAACATTTCCTATCCTTCCCTATTGTTATGGGTAAGCATCATGTAGGAATGAGAGCGGCTTTGTCCACCACATCATGTCTGGTACTAGCTTCTACTGCTCAATCAATCAATCATAATAGTGAAGTTTTATTTCAGGAAATTTACCATCGAGTTGTCATTAACTAAATTAATTAATTAATTTTTAGGTTGCTGATTGCTGATTATTTATATCCAAAAAAATCAAAAATAATTGTGCTGTCTTGTGGCCGCCTTACATTATATTTTCAACGGACAATTTACTAACTATTGACTACTTAGGTGTCTGTAACCGTTTCCTATCCCTCTCCAACTTGTTATATGTAAAATTGTGACGATAGGCCCGTCGTATCCGGGATCCCACCTTTTTCTTGGCCGTACATTCTAATCAAGCAATTATTGTTTGGAGTAGAGATGTGTTTACATCAAATAGTTGTTCAAAAGCTTATTCGCCATGCAAAATTGCTCATGACATCCGACCACGAAAGCAAACTGACTATCACTAATTAGATCTTTGATTTTCAAGCCCTTCTTGAAAAGCTAAATTTAATATAAATTCACGAACTTTGTGGATGGTGTCCTCGTTTCGATCGACTCCAACAGACTTTGGCAAGAACGAACACACCACTACGTGACTTTTTATTCTAATATCATCAAGTTCTCCCTTAAGAAAATTGGCCTAGTTTCCCTTAATTTTTAATTTTTGTCCAGTTAAGTCGTTAAGAGTTGGATGACAACTCAACGTCACCCTTGACGCCAGATAAATTGATTCCATGGACTTTAGACTTCGAATAGTGTGGTCTCAATCTGCGGGGTACACTCTGCAGTAATCAAGGGGCCAATTAGAAATACAAGGTTATCCAATTCAAGCTTGATAAAGTAAACTTAAAAAAAACACACAAAATATTCGGAATGTATTGTAATTTTTATTTCATTTTACAGATTGACCCTTGCCATTTTTAGTTAAACAAGATATCATTCAAATGTCCTCCACGGGACTTCTTACAGGCCTTGATTCTTTTACGGTAATTTTCAATGACTTTTCGGCACATTTCGGGCGGTATCTCGGCCATTACCTTACGAATATTAGTTTTCAATTCGTCAAGAGTTTGAGGATTGTTTGCGTAAACACGATCTTTCGCGTAGCCCCACAAAAAGAAATCCAAAGGCGTTAAATCACAGGATCTTGGAGGCCAATTGACATCAGCCAATCGCGAAATCAAACAATCAAACGTCCAGGAAATTTCTCTTGCAAAAGATCTCAATTTGCACAAGTTACGTGACTGGTTGCTCCATCCTGCTGGAACCACATATCGTCATAATCATAATCTTCGATTTTCGTAAAAAAATAATCGGTTAACATGCGGCCATAGCGCTCAGAATTGACGGTAACGGTTCGTCCATGGTTATTCTCAAAAAAATACGGCCCAATCACACCACCAGACCACAATGCGCACCAAACAGTGACTTTTTCCGGGTGTAATGGCTTCTCTACAATCAATTGTGGATTTTCTGAGCCCCAAATTCTACAGTTTTGCTTATTAACGTATCCACCAAGCGAAAAATGAGCTTCATCACTGAAGAAAATTTTGTTCGAAAAATCAGCATCGACGGCCTGTTTTTCCAACACCCAATTTGCGTATGTTCTTCGTTGTCCATGGTCAGCAGGCTTTAGCTCTTGTGTCAAATGGACTTTATACGGATGAAGATGCAAATCCAGATGCAAAATGCGCCATAATGAGCCATAAGATAGGCCTAAATGTTGAGCTCGACGAGGAATTGACAAATTTGGATCTTCTTCCACACTTTCAGCTACAGAAGCGATATTTTCAGCATTGCGAATGTTTCGATGATGCACAGACCTTACAATATCAGTAACAGATCCAGTTTGTTCAAATTTATTCACTGTATTCAATATGGTTTGCTTTGTAGGACGATTATGACGACCATAATCTGCTCGTAAAGCGCGAAATGTGGATACGGCAGAATCACTATTTTTATAATAAGATTTAATAATTTTAACGCGTTGGTCGATTGTTAAATGCTCCATATTCTTAAATGGCAGAATGTCAACTAAATAAATGACAGCGTACTTGACGTTTGTCTTTGACAGATGTCGGTATACAGATTTCTACTTTATCAACCTCGAATTGGATAACCCGTTATTAATGTTTAGTTTATTCGATAACACTCATGATCCAACTCTGACGTCTAGCAGTTTATACAAATTTGAACATCTTCGGTTCTCAGTGTTGCAGAATTGTTCAGAAAGCCAAGCGATTCGAAACGTCTTATGAAAATATAAAGCGAATTCTGTTTAATTAAGGCTCCTTCTTGGCTACCATCTCTTTACCTGTATTATATACCGAAAGAGCATGACCTTGAAGACGCGCGTAGAAGTTGTTTCCAGCACCTCTGGCGTGCTATATGGTATTCTTACATGGGGGCGTACAAGCTGCGGGTACCAGCTCCAGTTTTAAACCCATTTTTTCCCAACAATGGTCAAGCATAACAGTATTCATATAACTATAATGGGTGATTTTCAGCTTGTTCTCAAAAATAATCTCACTTTACCAACAAATAAGAACATAATGACGTACGGAGCCGGACCGGTAACCGTTGGAAATTTGTTTTTCCTAGTAATCTGAAACAGCCTTGTTAGGGACAGGTTGACCATGTACGAGTATTTTAAGAAAACAAACAACGGTAGTTCTAATAGTAATCCGGTTACTGTCATGTTCTAGAGGTGGGGACAAAACCACTCTTAATAAAGATTTCTTTTTTTGATTTCTTTGAGAATTTCTTTGATCTTTCATGACAGTCTCGTATTCTTACGAGTACATTCATTCATTCATCATCGTAGTCAACATTTCCGGAAAAATTTTCGTCAATTCTTATATCTAGGTATAACCTGAAACTAAGAATTATTCAAATTTGTATCAGTTTACTTGGCCAATTTTTCATGTTGATCAATTAGCGTTGTTAACTGATACCAGTGCTTGTACATTTCAGCCGTTATAATTCAAAAATTATAACGTTACCGTCCCTAGTCATGTACATTCCGTTTTACCGGTCTACTATTGTACACTGTTCCGTTCTTTTAAGACGTTGGTCAGTTCAGCACAATATGGCTGAAACTTCGGGAGTAAATCGTTGCTTAGAAATATAGGCAGTGGTAATTCTTGTATATTCATATTACCAAGCCATTTGTGTTTTAGTGACATAACCATCGCCTCGTTACATTCGAAAAGTAGGTTAACGACTTATACTTCTGATCCGCATAGACATTGACACTGGTTTGTTATCTTGAATCTCTGTAGGTATGCTTTAAACTTACTATGTCCAAAGATAACTTGGCATATCGAGCTCGTCAGCTTCCTTAGATTAGAGTTCCACCAACTGTTCCGTTTCTTTGCAACTCTCTTCTTAGGAATTGAGTTGCAGACACTGGCTAACTGTGCTGAGATCAGCTCCACAAAAGTATCAATTTCATCTATCGAATCTATTTCCGGAAGTGCTTCTACACTGTCCCAAGAGCCACCCAAGCGTCTAGCAAATAGACCCCAGGCGGCTATCTTAATGACAAATCTCGGAGTTTTGCTACTTGCAAGCGGACTGCTCTTTAGCGAGTTTGATAAATCAAACGTGATCACTCTATGGTCACTAGATGCCCAATTTTCTCTTACACACCACCCAACTATCAAGCCCAGCAAGGCTCCATTAACCATGGTTAGGTCGATATTGGAGTTCCCATTGGACGAGATCGTCGTTAGGTGCCCCTGCAAGTTCATTACGAATAGGTCACTCATAGATACGAAGTCCTCTACTTTTCTTCCGCTTTCGTCGGTTAAACGGTCAGGCCACATTTTACTTCTTGCATTGAAGTCTCCAAAGATCATTACCTTTTTCTGTTGACCCGATATAGAGCCTAGGATTGTTTCGATTTTGCACAGATGGTACTCGACTCGCTCATGCCAGCATTGTGAATACTAATTGCAGTTTTGGGATTCTCAGAGCAACCTGTTACTACTCTGGCTGTAGAAGGCATGCCACTGATTTGACCATTGACCTAGTGTGGTTCTTGCATTCATAGTATATCTATGTCGTGAGTGGAGATGCTTTCACATATCTCTGATCCGACTATTTTAGCGCGCTGCATGTTGATGTGGGCGTTACGTAGGTTGCTGTTAAAATGTCTTTGATTTTGACTAATCATCATATTTCGTTCTTAATATCAGATGTTGCACAGCACTTTTGTATGCATTACATGAAACGCGACCTACTTGGTGGCCATGAGGTTTTTGCAATTCCTTGCAGCTTGCGCAACTGGCAGGTTTGTTTTTGTTAGGACAGCCCTTATAGCTATTGCTATGATGTGCACAGTGAGAGCAGGTCTCGCTGGCACCTAAAGCACCTAGTTGGAGTCACAAACTCTCTCACTTTAGCAACATGTTTTTGGTTGCTGGTTCGACTTCTACCATCCAGTGAGCGGTCTCTTTATTTCTCGCACCGGTTCTATACATAATTTTAAAATCTTTTTGATCCAGGCAGTTTTGGTTTATTAGGCAGTTTTTTACCATGTATTTAACCAAGCTCAGAGCTTACATCAAATATAATCACTTTAGGTAATATCTTAACAGGTTCTGGTTACGGTGGCTTTTAAACCCACGCCTTCCAACTTGTTGTTTTCCGTGAAAATCTTCAAATCCGAGAAAGAATCAACAGTAGCTGCAACTTCATTAGCTCCAGCGTTAGTTACATAGTGAATCTTTCGACCGACCGTTTCGCATTCATTTTCTTTTTGGTTAATTACAACTTCTCTGGTGTTTTCTGGGTAGGCACTTTAAACTGAATGTTGTGCAGCCATCTCTGGTGTCTTTTCCACAGTAACCAATAGTTTTGGTTTCTGGATGCAAGTCCACCTATGGTTGCGTGCTTTTTCCAGTTTTCCAACAACCAGATTAGTTCCCGCAACCACCTCTAGAATTTGAATTTTGATATTTTTAATGTGATTAGTTAATTCCCTAAACTTAGGCTCAGTAAGTTTCGTGTTTCTAGCATGCTCGATCATCGTTTCAAGAGAAACGATTTCTATCATAAGGCTCTCATGGAGTCTTTCGCACGTTGGTGCTAACCGATCACTTCTATGCAAAGTAGTTTCAACTTCAGCCGTATCCTCATCATTGCCGACAAGCACCGTTTTAGGTGCTCGTTGACCGTCAGCTTCTTGCGAAGACTGATCCGATTCACGCCTGAAACCCTTACTCATATCTCTGGGTAATTCGCTAATAAATTAGTGTATGCTTGTTTAGTAAATATTTAAACCATTAAATATTGAAGATCGCACGGATTGCCCCTCCCCCCCCCAACACTACCTTCGTCACTGCACTATGTTTGGCCGTGCAGTGGATTTTTATTTCACCCTAATATTCTTGCTAGTACTTCTAGTACTTTCCCCATTTTCTTACGAGTACAGTAATTTCTCGATCGTACTTCCTAAGGTGTACAAAGTCATAACTACTCTTGACCGTCTAATGCAATCATTCACTATCCTATTCCTATCCATCGGTTTTGAGAGTATAGAAGCCCCAGCGGTAAGTTTTTCCTGCATTTCTCTATTTATATCCAGGATTGTCTTCCCAAAATTTCTATAGGCCTACCAGTTAGCAAGGTGAATGAATCTAACGTTCTTTTAAGGCCAAAAAATACTAAATTTGTATTCATCTACTCACACAATTACTCGTACAGTATACCACCTCGGCACTTTGTAAGCTCTTTCTCCGTCTGTACACCATCACAGAACTCGAACCTCAATAGATGGTAAAAGTTGTTTGAAGTTTATTTATTGAGAAAAGTCTACAATTAAATGCAAACTTATTCAATTATATCTAAGAGATGGTCAATTTTATAAGAACTCGTGCAATTTGTTCTGTGTTTATTTACCGGAAGAAATTCAAAACTTCTGAACGTCCTCCTCGATACTTGTATTCCAATAGTCTCAAGTATGGTTGATCTTCCGAATAAACGAACATTTCAAAAACTCCCGTCTTCCCATTTTCTAGAATTGTCATATTGTAGGTTCTGCATCCAGAGAAACTCATATTTACTCAAGTAACTCCTAGTTCTTTAAATTATGTTTCTTTTTGTAGAGGTTCCACCATTTATATGGGTGGGTAACAGGATTGTTTTTCCGATGGAAAGGCATGGTCTGACACTTACAGTTGTTGAGACTGAGCAGGTTGGAAACACACTAAGTTACTAGGTTATCCATATCTTGGTGTAATTTGTGGGTGCTGTTAATGTTTTCCACGGGTTTAAAATTTTGGATTACTAGGGTGATTCCTTTAATGAAAATACTGCTTGTGAGTTTCAATTTATTTTATCGTGCTGCTATTGTTCTCCGTAAGGTTGATTGCAGTTCATCTGGTTACCATAAAAACATGATTGATTGAAACAAGGTACAGATGAATTCCGAAATTTTTGTAGTCTCTTAATAATGATGCTGGTACACCATCATCCGTACAGCATTCATCTCTATTCCGTTGCAATCTCTGGAATTTGTAAGACTGATTATATTGTTGGTGCCATCACTTGATTTTTTGTATTTATCGATTTCTTCTGGCTTATTCACTGATTGAAAAAAGAACTGGACGAACATATTTACTCATATTTACTCATTATTGCAAACTAAGAGGTTAGTGTTTAATACTCGTAAGTATTCAAAAATGGTTTACCTCTTTCGCTGATGTTTGTGCTTCCCTAGACTGATAACTCCGATGGTGCTAATCAACGCATAAAGAATACACCGCAGAGCAACCCCTCCTTCCATTCAATAAAATCGTTCTCGTAACAGCCCATTCACTAAGAATTACTCTGACTTAACGGACATAATTAGATTTTCCGTGCAATTAGTGAATATTTTAGTAATATTCTGCGATGAGTCTTTATAGTGCTCTGTACTGCTTTCAGAATGTGCAACATGAGCAAATTTCATTGCGAGTATGTCTTTATCCTCTGCTCCATGTTACGCTACAATACATGGCCTATGTGGTTTACCCAACTAAAATAACAAAAAGTTCTCGAAAGTTTCAATTTAAGTCTCTAGTTTTAAATGACTTTAGTGTGCAGCAAGTTAAGTTACTGAGCAGTGCAATACTTAATCCATTTCCAGTCCAAGTTTTACCTTGGACCTAATCCAAGTCTTCATCTAATGCTCCGTTCCCTTTAAATTTAACTAAATCTATCGGACAATTCCACCATTGCTAAATCTATCATATTTTAGGATGGCGAATATTTCTATTCGTCGAAAGTAGTTTCGGAGCAATCTTCATTGCAATCAAATACTATGTTTTGTTCACCTGACACATACACGTGGAGCTCGGGTTCCGTTTTAAATTTTTTTTCTCGGATTCCTTTTTCTCCTTCTTCGGTTTCTCAGGTCAGGAAAAGTCTTTTAGGGTCCTTTTTTATTTTTCCGTTCTACTATACTTTGACGAAAATTGCACAAAAGATGTTTTAAAGTGTCAGAGATCATTTGCAATTGTTCATGATTTCGGAACAGGTAATTTAGAACGTCTCCTGGTGATTTTTTTATTTTAAATTCTCTCAGCTTAATTGACTTTGATGAAAATTGCTGAAATGGGGTTTCGACGATCGTCAATTGATTACAACGGATCCTGATTTTGGAAACTTAGTAAATTGCTCACCCTCACTAGGATTTGGAGTTTTCGGAAGCGATAATGTTGTATCATTGTAGCATAATGATGCAACGTGTTGAATTATGTTGTGTGGAGTTAGTCAATATTGTGACATGTTCCATTATGTTGCACAAAGTTGGATCATGCCCCAATATGTCGCGTCATGTTTTATCACATTACGTCGTGCCGCGTCTCACGTTTTGCGTTTAATGCCTGGTTTTACGAGTATATTGTACATGTTGTGTAATAAGGCTACATGTTGCGTTGGTTGTTATTAATTTGTAGCACTTCAAATTGTTTTTGGATTGGAGATTCTAAAATAATTTTTAGAGGATGTTCTGTAGTACGCCTAAGACATGATTAAATTTGGTATGGTGGATACGATTACGATATACGATTCCAAAATTATTCTTGAAAAAATTAGTAATTAGGCTTTTATTAGGTATATGACTTAATTTGTAGCATTCTTGGTGCTGACGTTGTTTCTTATGAAACGTGTAATTATTGGTACAAACGTTTTAGAAGTGGTGATTTCAATCTTAGTGACCACCCGCGCCCTGAACAATTTCTACTGAATGAAGACTCAATGAAAACGCAGCACGAGCTTGCAGCTCAGCTAGGAGTCACAAACAGCTAGTTCTAAGCGTTTGAACCACATGTGTTGTTCGAACACAACCTAGGTTAATGTTATAATCCTAATATTGTATAAATTATTTAGGAAATTATTGATAATATGGTATGGTTCAATTATGTATGGAACAAAATATCGGCCGCCGCGACCTCAGGCATAATTGAGGTTCTATGCCGTTAATGTGCCGAATTATCTCATCCTTTAGCTCTTGAATTGTTGCTGGCTTATCGACGTACACCTTTTCTTTCAAATACCCTAAAGAAAGAAGTCCAACGGTGTCAAATCACATGATCTTGGCGGCCAATTGACATCGCCACCACGTGAGAAAACACGGCCATTGAATTTGTCGCGCAAAAGAGCCATTGTTTCGTTAGCTGTGTGGCAAGTGGCACCGTCCTGTTGAAACCACATATCGTCCACATCCATATCTTCCAATTCGGGCCATAAAAAGTTCGTTACCATCTCACGATAGCGAACACCATTCACAGTAACTGCCTGATCGGCCTCATTTTGGAAAAAATACGGCCCGATGATGCCGCCAGCCCATAAACCGCACCAAACAGTCACTCTTTGTGGGTGCATTGGTTTTTCGACAATCACTCTTGGATTATGATTCGCCCAAATGCGGCAATTCTGCTTATTGACTGACGAATCCACTGAGGTGAAAATGTGCCTCATTACTGAAGATGATTTTCTTCGAAAATTGATCATCCACTGTTGCCATTTCTTGCCACCATTCTGACCTTTGACGACGTTTGGAATGGTCAAGAGGCTTTAGTTCTTGAGTCAATTGCACCTTATAAGCGTGTAAATGCAAGTTTTTATGCATAATGTTCATCAACGACGAGCGTGAGAGGTGCAATTGTTGGGCACGACGACGAGTTGAGGTGGACGGCTCTTCAGCCACACTATCGCGAACAGCAGCAATATTTTCTGCTGTACGAGCTGTACGAGCATGCACTGGTGTTTTAAAATCTCCTACAGACCCGGTTTGCTCAAATTTTTGCACGATTTTTCCGATTGTACGCACATTTGGCCGATTAAATTGACCGAAAAAATCACGAAGTGCACGATATGCATTTTGATTTGAACGCCCATTTTCATAATATGCCTGAATAACTTTAACGCGTTGCTCGATTGTGTATCTTTCCATGGTTCAAATTGAATTAGTCTGAAATTGAGAAATGTCAAATTAAATGCAGAAAAAAAACTTGACGTTTAGGTGTGGTTCACATTCAACGTCCGCCCTTAAAATTTAACCACCCTTTATGACCACGTGCTTTCACTTCTTGCCGGGCAAACAAAAAAAGGCCTTCTTGTGGCAAATTGTGACGGGTGATGAAAAGTATATTTTTTACGAGAATCCCAAACGTAACAAGTCGCCGAATGGTGTTTATTACGAACTCCTGGAAACTGGTCATGGAAGGCCATTTACTGAGAAATTTAAGCAGGCAAGTCATACTGCTATATGAGAACGGTCGACCTCACGTTGCTCGTGTGACTCAGAAGACTCTTTTGAACTTGGGATGGGAAGTACATCGCACGCGCCACATTCACCAGATTTGGCCCCATTCGGCTACCATTTCTTCCGGTAAATGCAGCCCGCCTTAATGGATAAATTGTTCAAAACGCTGGAAAATATGCGTATTCGTCGATGGCTTTATCGCGTCGAAGCCTGCAAGTTTCTTTCGCGAAGGCAATCGTATGTATCCTGAGAGATGGCGCGAGGTAATAAACGATGGACAATATTTACCAGATTAAATTCTACTTGTTTGTATAAAATAAATTTGTTCAAAAATCTGTAAAAAATTAAGCCATACACCTAATATAAACTGATGACGACGAAACGTCGGGTTCAGTTCGGGTTTGGTGATTTTTAAACACTTTTGGAGAAAGTTCTGAAATATGTCAAAATTTTTCGGATTTAAAATTGGGGAAATGGGTTTTCGAGTACCAGGGTTTAGGATAGGTCATAATTTTGGCAAAATTCGATTAGATGGTCCACCGGTTAAGAACAGGTTCTTTTAAATTTTTTACTTTTAAGCTCGACTTTTATGAACATTGGTGAAAAATTATATTCGAGTACCAGGAATCGATTGTGATGGGTCATTGTGTCGGAAAAAGTCGTTTATGGACTGCTGCTGTAGGGCGTGTGATCCATTTTATTTGTCAGTTCAAACGACTTCTATGAAAATTACTGCGAGGAAACTTTCGCGTTCCTGAATCAATTAATGGGTCCTGATTTCAGGAAACATCGATAAAAGGATCGGCGGGACCCGGGTTCCTTACTTCAGTTTTTCTTAGCTCAAACGATTCTGATGAAAATTGGTGAAAGCGGCTTTCGGTTACCGGAAATCGGTTGAGAAGGGTCCAGATTTCGGGAAAAGTCACGGCTTCCTTTTTCAAGTTTTTTATCTAAATTTAAACGATTTTCATGAAGGTTTGTGAAAGGCGGGTTTTGAGTATCAGGAATCGGGGCTCAAATATAGGGACTCCTATATTTGAATTTTGTCACAGTTCAAACGACTTTGTTGAAAAATGTTAAAAGGTAGTTTTCCAGGCCACAAATAGAGTCCACCGGCGGCATCCAAGCCAATTTTTAAAATTCTGTTCTGCTTAATATATTTCATGAAAATTGTTTATTCTGAGGTGGGCTTTTGGGTGCCTGCCAGAAAGTGATCGCTATGAATACTAATTTCGGACAAATTAGCTTACTGAGTCCTCACTGGTTGGTCAAACATTTGGTTAGAAGGTTTCAAGTTTCTATAATGTAGCAAGATAATATTGTATCATATTGCATGATGTTGCACCACTATGTGGCTTGTTGCATTGTATTGCAACAAGTTGCGTCACGTTTCATCATGTTGTTTAATGTGACACCATGCTGCATGGGTTTTTATAAATTTGTTGAACTCCACAATAGGTATGGTGGATGAAAATGGAATTCTAAAATAATTTCTGGAGGCATTTTTGGAATAAGCCTAACTGTTACGGAACCAGGCCATAATTGATAGTAAAACATTTTGCATTCAACTTCTTATTTGGTGAAGCTGAGTAGCAAGGTTTCCAGAGTTCCTAGGGTTTTGGAAACCACTGTATTTATTTAGATGCCAATTCGTTTAGGTAGCTTAGGTTCATTATGCAATTTTTCCAGTTTTTATTGTTATTCTGTAATGTTGAGTTGCCTGGATGCGATAATCAATTTTGATGAAACTGAGATTTCAAAATGGGTTTCAAATTTTATTCTGCAAAATAGTAAGTTAGTATGGACGTAAAATGTGCATTTTAAATGGAACTAAGCCATTTCTAATCAGATCAGAATACTACTCGGCTTGCATGATAACAACAGAATTCGAATGTTGGTTCCGACAGTGGTTTGAGAAATGGCCGATTTAAAAGGAACCACGCCGTTCTTAACTCTTTTAAATGGATCTTGTTTCAAATAAAGCTTAATTTGTGTGAAAAAGGACGTTTCTATGAGATTCCGGTGAGGTTCTAAAAATGACAATTAAAATATTTCGCAAACGTTCGTCTATATGATGAAAAATAGCTTCCAATATGAGTTAGGAATGTGATTAATAGAAACGGCCTACTTAAATAGTCACTCCTCAATCGATTTTGAAAATTATTATCAACTAATTTTGACTATGAAAATTGGGATTCAATATAAGTTCTGAACGTGGTTTCCGTAAACTACCAATTTGAATGAAATAAATCATTTCTTAACCGATTGGGATGAAACTCTTTTGGAATTTGGGACTATGAAAATATTCAATTCAATATTTAGTTTAATTTGAACGGGCTACAAAAATAAGGGCTTCCAGCTGATTTCACTCGAGAGTGTTAGGGAAATTGTAAGTTTGCATATTTTGAAGCTTCGCAACGCTCCCGGCTGGCACAACCCAAAAACGTATTTAGTAAGTGCCTAAATAAGTTAAACCCAAGTACGATGGCCACAATTCTCAGAACGGAAATCAAACACATCAGGGATTAAAAAATTTTAACTTATCAGTAAATTGGCAAACAAATTTATTATCCCATTCGATCATAAAACAAATTACCAAACTTTATTAATATACTTAAAAATTTATGTAATTGAGCTTTTCAATATATGTTAAACATAAAATCGACATAACCATAAACGATACATATCGATAAATCAAAATAAAAATCTGCTTGTGACATATGCTGTTGGATGGAGCAAAGAGAACAAAAATCAAAGCTGTGCCACATATCCGGATTTAATACGTAAAACCATAAAATCGAAAATCATGACAAAAACATAAATTTTTTTACTAATTAATTAATAAAATATTGCAGCACACATCATTCCGCCACTCACACTAGCCATGCACACATATTTTCCAATTAATTTGCTGGAATTAATTTTATCCGACCCAAATTAATTACTATCTCTGTAGTCTCGTGCATAATCTATTCACGACTACCAGTACAAATATAAATTCTATTTTTATATATTGGAAAATCTGTGCATTACTAATAGCAGACAGCATTTACAGAAAACCAACAACAGTGACAGCACAAATTAAAGTCACCACAAAAAAAAATGCGCGCGCGGTGGTAGATGTGAAGAGCTCATCGTTATTATTATGATAGATACCCGACCGACACAAAAGACCTAGACAAAACAAATTAACTGAAATTAATTTAATTATGTCGAGCTTTTAATAAAAAAAAATTGATTAAGCCACTTTAACGCGTATTTGTGTTCGCCTCATTGTTATGTTGAAGTGATGCGGAAAATTGGATTTGCGCGAGGGCTTGATACGGGATCAATGAGTTAGAAAAATAAAATTTTATTGTTATTATCGAACATTTACGTATACATAAAGTCGTTTAGTATAGTTTTATGATGATCGGGCAGTTTTTTTTAGTTTTTATTATAACGTCGCTTCCTAAAATTTCATTTGCAATAAACAATTACATAATGTGTGTCGCCCATAATCACCTTCATCATATCGCTGTATATGAAAATTCGTAAAATCTCATAACCCAATTAGCACTCGTTTATGACAAAAATGCAACAAAATATCAAACTTAATAAAGCACGTTTGATAACCAATTTAGATAAAAGCTTAATAAAATAAAATCCTAAACCTTCGTGCCGTTTTTATGTATGTAAGGCGAGAACGAGAGAGGCCTTCTGTAATGATAATAAAATGGAAGGAAAACCTTAAAAATATATAAAAAACGAGAATTTCCCATTGGGAATTGCGTGACTAAACTTTTTTTTTGTGGATTGTTCTGTACTATAGAACAATTAACAGTTTATGGTTATTTATGGCGGTGACAATTTACTATCGCATAACAATTGACAATTTAATTAGTATGACTGTGGCATACTGGTCATAAAATATTATGATGAAAAGAGGTGGAATGAATGGCAGTGAAGTACGAGTATGTCCCAAATAACAAAAATAAACAAGTATTAATACACTGTTAAAAAAATCTTATTTGAATTTTGAGTGAAAACTAGAAAATAAACTCCTACTTTTCCAGAAGATAACATTTCAATATTTCTAAATGCACAGTATAGAAAATTTGTGCACAAAGCCACTATGTGGAAATTAGACGATAAGTCGATATCCAGGACATTTCCATAATAATGGGATACTTCTGAATTTTGTTCTTGTAAATTAAGTCAATTCGTTTGGTTGGGTAGTTCTAGTTTGAATAAATTACTAAAATCCTGCAGTTGGTCGGAAAATACTTATAAGGTAACACAATGAAATGAATCAATTTTCCAAATTAAAAGAGAGGTATCTGTTTAGTTCAGCCTCAGCTTGAACTAATGTAATACCTTTAATCTATATTCCGAGCTTTCCACTGGTGAGGGGTAATACCGGAATATTGAAATAAAGGCATAGATTGGAGTTTAATTCGAACTGCACGGTCATTTATTTTCTTGCTGTTTATATACAAATTTGATATTTGCTTGTTGTTGGGTTTTACATTATATTTGAACATATCAAATATATTATTTTACAAATTCAAAAGTGCAGAATTGTACAAAATTAATTATTCTATTTATAACTAAATTAAAATTATGCGAAACTGCATATAATGTTGCAAGTAAATGACTCTATTCATATTGAAGGTTTATTTTATTGATGTTGTTGTTATAACATTCTCCCCGGCCAAATTGTGAAGATTAACGTGCTTAACACCAGCGCCTCTAGAGGAGTGACTCTGGCTGGTTTATTTTTGTTTGCATCAATTTTCCTTCTGATCATCACAAAGATGATGCCTATGAGTGCGAGTGCCAGGAGTCCATACGTGAGTGCATAGTGGTGCACGTGGTGGTGAGATAAGGTGGTTTCTCCTGTTTTCATCGTTACTGCTCTACTTCTGGTCTGTAGTTCTTCCATTCCTTGTATTTTTGACAAGCCTTGAAAGTGATAGGAGTAATCTTGTGGTTGCTTGGCCATTTCTGTTGAGAGATTAAATGTTGGTACTATTGAGGAGTATACCTTGTGATAATACGACTGCTTCGCTGGTATGGTTATGGTTCGTTCCTTCAGTGTACAACCAGAACCTAAGCTTATTATTCCGCTTGTTACCGGCTGGCTACTGCCAACCTGCAGATATCACTAAGCACCTGCAGAGGCCTCCACGGTGATTTTTGCCGGCTACGTTCTCAGGGAGAAGTGCTAAGGTCGTGGGGTTTGAGGCATACAGGGCTCCTGGCTTACACCGTGATGCTACAGAAATTTAGGGGAACGCAAATAATAATAAAATGTACCCGGAGTTCCGCCGAAACTCGTCGGCCGGAACCTGAGGAACGAACACAACAAAAATATAAACCGAGAGCGGTGCCTTGGTGCGCACATCCATCCGAATTCAAACGGGGACAAGCCCTGGTTACGGAATCGGATGCGGGCACCAAGGGACCGCAAACACTACGCCGACACAGAGGGAGTTTCCGCTCCCATCACACCACACCGAAAAAAAATTTAATAATTCATTTTATTTATAGTGAAAAACAACAACAAGAAAACAACTTCCCCCTCCACCCGCACCAGGAGAAAACGAGAGAGAGAGAGAGAAAACGATACGCACCGAGCGTGCACCCGCTGTGCGGCGCTCGATTACAAAATATTCAGAATTTAATATAATAATAAAATATAACAAAAATAAAAATAAAAAAAATTTAAAAATATAAATAAAAAAAAAAATGGTACCTTAATATATATATATAAAAATACTGGTGCGGCCTTGCGCGGCCGTCATGCCACAGGTGATGTGCTACACCCGGACCGTTGCGGTGCCTTTCACCGTTACCAAAAATACAAGAAAACACGAGGGGCCGATTGGCCACCCGTACGTAGCGACCTTGTGCGGTCGGACGTTGCGGGGCCGTTCCCCGTTACCAATAATAGAAAAAACACGAGGGGCCGGTGGGCCACCCGTACGTAGCGACCTTGTGCGGTCGGACGTTGCGGGGCCTTTCCCCGATACCAATAAACTCGAAATATTTTGTAATAAAATGTATTATCGGCGCGTTCTGCCGAGTGAAAGTTTAATTATTCTTGACCTCCAAGGTCGACCCCTTCGGATTGCGGCGTCCTTGCTGCCGTAAACAAATATCCAACAACAATAAATGGCCACGTGGTTAGCCACCCGCAACCGCACACTTCGTTGGGCGTCTTCCCGCCGTTATCCAATATCACACATTTTGTGCGGTTCGGGTTTTTTATGTATGGCACAAAACAAGTTATCCTTCCTACTCGAGGAAAATATTTTTGAACTCCGGCACTTGTGGTGTGAAATCTTTTATTAGGCTTGCGGTACGTGCAACGTATGCTACAAAATTATAAAAATATTTTCGGTATTCCGATTTAATGCTTTATTCATAAAACTATTAAAATTACACTTTTGTATTACGCTCTATTACCACTGTACATAAAATTATATTATTTATCACTATAATTTGAGTTTTTCCGGTGTGAGATTAACTACCAACTATTTTTACTATCATTTAATACTACCCTTCTCCATCGAGATTGATCCAAAAAAAAAACAAAGAATTCTCACTTTATTTTATTGACTTTCAAAAAACTCGACTGTATTTACCAACAATCAAAACTCGAATCCCCATTAAAAAAAACTCTTACGCCGCACAAACGACGCGCAAAACATTCCAGAAGAATTGTCTTTCTTCTCTGTCTCTCGTTTACATCAATTCGCATTGAGGTAAACGAGAAGCATATAAAAAAACATTCTTATGAAAGGTTTTGCTTTACACACCACTCGATGTACATTGCTCTCCCTCTCTCCCATTTTCGTACAATCACTACCAACCAAACAGAAACACACAGGAATCCATCCACCATTAACCGCGTTTAGATATAAAAAAACGGGCTAAAGAAACGTTACGTAAACCAACCGATGAGAATCAATTAGGGCAAAGAACGCAGTTGCGACAGTACAGTCGTAACACGCTTCTTGATATCTTTGTGGAAAATGGCTCTTGTTGACAAGCGATACTGATCGTACGTTCACTAGGTACTGAATAAAGCCATCTGTAATCTCTTAGTTGGATCCACGTATCGGGCATGTTGGTCGTCTTTCTTTCAACCATCTCTCATTTGTTGTTGACACTTTCTTGTCGTAATAGGAGCAGTTCACATAAAACGTCATCTTCTTGATTCTGATGCATAGCCTGGGTTAATTGGCATATGCTAAAATCGTTGGTGCTAATACAGTTTTGCCATTCCGAAGTTGTCATTGAGGAATATGTGTGCCGATGCAAGTCTGTCACTAGAAGTTCCATTTGTTGCTGTATAAATATAGATGGAATGCTGGGGGTAGGCAGCGGTATGGGCTTATATATCTGATATATTTCCTTATATACTAATGGCAGCTTCACTTCAAATATCAAATATTTTCCTTGCAGCCTTGTCTTGACTGTCATGAGCTGGTATAGCGCCAATATGTCATCACTGTCATCGATATTGGGAAGCATGAGCTCAGGTGGTAGATTTCTGGTCATGAAATCTATTTCCTTTTTAAGTTGTTGTGTCGTCAAAAGCCTCGTGGTAATTACTCTATTGTGCGTATCCAATAGCTTCTATCAGTGTATCTTGAATTTCCTTGAATGCAATCATGCGTAACATTGTATGTACTGATAGAGCTAGAAAATCGTTTTTTTTATCGTTGTTCTCCAAAGCCTCCTCTAACTGATTCTTAAATACCAGCCAATGCTTGTTAATGTCTTCTTCTCTAGTTTTGAAAACGTTTATAGTCGGGTCTATGATTGACGTTTGATTCCTTAATAGCTCCGTGAAATGGTTGTTGTTCAGCTTGAGATTTTCTATTTCCTGCTCATAACGCGCCGCGGCTCTGTTGTCTAGCACTCCGAATAGCTCGTTGGCTATGTTTCCTCCTAAAGTAAGGATTGTTCGAACGCTGGTTCTATTAGTTCACATGTATTTGCTCTTGATCTTTTAGTGATACTGGAGTGATAGGATATGAACAATATTTAGCTAGCCTATCTATGGAGCGCTTATAGGCAGTTAGTTCTGCATAATAGTTGGTTAGATTATAATACACTATTATGTTCCAGTCGTTGTTTGTAAGTTTGAGCTCTCCAATGGAATCAAAATAGATACCTGGTTGATTTTCGAACGTTGTGATATTGTATGGTAGTGAGCTCGAATTGCAAAAACTGAACGTAATTAGTAGTATGAGCAGTGGTGCGTAGATCATCTTTGTGAGCGTGGCAACTCGAGGCCTGCTGACCTTGAGTTTTTCTACTTTGTTGTCTTCTGTTGTTGCAACTTCATTTGATTCGCTTGTTGCATCTTGATTATCCTTTTTTGGAAAGGGGACTTATCTTTGTAATAGGTCTCTTGAAGGTA